>OY744521.1:88889697-88904697 GCA_963556195.1 Sepiola atlantica | reverse complement strand
CATTTGCTGTGCAAAAGGAGCGACAGAATTAATGCATACAACAGTCATGTGATTGTAGATTGGCGAGATCGTGGTGCTTGTTTGTTTTTTTCGATGATAACAAGCGATGTTTTCTTCAATAAAGAAAACGAATGTCCGTATTATTCCATTTTGAATATATGATTTATACTATGAAAGAGTGAATACTGAATAAATTATCAGCTGTTATATGTAAAATAAAAGGTGTTTTAGACATCAGTTATAAAACCTAAAAGTTTTTAAAAAGACAAAAAAAAAAACACACTGTTAACGAAAGAATGAATGGAATGATATGCATGAAAACGACTCTTCGAGCCTTGTCCTTTTTGTCTAAGAGAAAAGTGTAGTATCTGTTCTGATATTACACTTCAACTGTTCTGTCTTCGGTCAGTGAAGGAGAAATCCTTCTAGATCGAGGCAATTTTGATTTTGTTCTCCCCAATCCAGAGTGACCCTTTTTGGGGAGGTTGATTTTACTATATTAAAAAAACCGACATTGTGTCTAAGTCTGTCTTCGTAAATAGGGACCCTTTAAAGGACGCGTTAGAATGAGTTATAAAACCTAAACTATATGTGTTTTAAGAAGACAAACCACAGGTTGCGGGGGGGGGGGTTACCTTTACGAAAGAATGAATGAATGAATGAATTATATGAATGCAAACGACTCTCCGAGAAAAAAAGAAAATTAAACTGTGAAACTTATTGAAAGAAAAACAAACAAATAAAGAAACAGAAAACGATGAGTGAAGTTGTTTTCATTCATTCAAAGAAATGAATGAATGAAAAAAATGAAACTATATCTAACTTATTGAAGTATAAACATAGCAACAACGCGATCCAATGGTTTAATTACTTAAAGCACCGTCTCTTCATATGTAAAACTAATTAATTACGGACATCAAAGAATAAAAACAGGTGATTGTTTAAACTGTAACACATTCCGACGGAGTAGCAGCGCATATATATATATATATATATATATATATATATATATATATATATATATATATATATATATATATATATATATATATATATATATATATATATATTGACTTGTGCCCGTATCGATATGATTATGTGCGTATACGTGTGTGGGTGGAAGGGAAGTGGCGGGTTCGGGAAACAACTCAAACAGTAAAAGAAAAGAAAAAAGAAGGAAAGAAATGAAAGGGCTGAAAACAACTCCGAAATAATAAAGAACTGGACTTACCTGATAACGCAACTGTAGCTAATGCCATAATTAATGCAATAACCAAATGGCTTGTTGCGGCATATCGTATCGCTGCCATGGTTTTATAAAACGAATTGAACGCTGCTTTTTTAAGAAGCGAAGTCCGTACAATTCTTCACTTTTTTCTTTCTTTTTTTCTTCTTCTCCTCCTTCTTTTTTTTTTTTTTTTTTTTTTTTTTTTTACTTAGACGAACCCGTAAACGCCCGTCCGCATCCACTCAGCCGTCTGAAAATACAGAGAGTGGAGGAGAAAAATGTAAGATTTTTTTTAATATATCCAAAATTAAAAGATCAGTGCATCCACCCTGGAAATTAAAATTGATATTATATATTTATATATGTTGTTGTTTTTTCTTCTTCTCTCGGTAGAGACAAAAGGTAGTCCCCAAGAGCGGCTGTTCTCTAGCGCGCCATATTATTAAAGTAGGTCGCTCCAGACCTGATACTGCTGCCGCTGCTGCCGCTGCTGCTACATTTCAGACGCTCCAAGCTTCTCTTTCTCCAAGAAGGGCAGCAGTCTGTGCGCGCTCATTATTACAAAATATTATTAGCTCATTGAAACAGAAATTATTTTATTAGGTAAGAAAAAGAAAACAAATAATAAAAAAAACAACATGCTTCTCATAAATTATTCAAATAATAAAAATAAAATAATAAATAAATAAATATTTAAAAGAAAAAGTCACCCACAAAATCAATAATAAAAAAAAAAATCTATAATTTTTTCTCCACAATTGTCAACTGGATGTGCATTTTTTTTTACATTTCGTCTTACAACAGAAAAATCAAATTAAAAAATTAAAAAAGAAAAAGAAAGAAAATACGTTTTTTATATTTTCATTAATAAACATTTTATTCTAAAAAAAAAAAGTAATTTAAAATAATATGAATGAAACATGTAAAAGTAACAAAAAGGGAAGTTGTTCAATTGGTTTTATTCAATGGGGCAGATTATTTTCGGAAATAAAATGAATGAATAATTAACTAATCCTGAAAAAATATTCGCGAAAAAAGAAAGAAAGAAAAAAGAAAGAACCAAATGAAAAGAAGAAAAAAGAAAGAAAGGGAGAAACGCACAAAATTCAAAACTATATTTTAAAAGTATTAATGAATAAATATATACACATAATAAAACTACTTAAAATCTCCCATTCATTAATTCATTCATTCATTCAAATTGGAACTCGTGCAGTACGTCAGAAAATGACGACCGCCGCGTATTTCATTTCTATTCCGTTTTTATTCTTTCCTTTCATACGAAAATGATTTCATATTTAACCAATTCTAAGACATTTAAATAAGACATTTCCTTTTGATTCCTTATAAATTAGGCATAATTAATTTTGGGGAAAGAAATTATATCAAAGATACCATATTTCGTTGATTTTCGCAAAGGTTTGGACTCAGTACAAAAAGAAAGAAAAGAAAATATCGGAACTATCGGGATGTCACAAGTTCCTCGAAGTGTGGATAATGTTATATCATCGATGACGTAATCGCAGATAAGTGCACACACCCAAAGCGCGGAATATGGCATTGGCACCGATCGTCACTTTGGTGATTCTTCCTGACCAAGTTCCTTTCTTTTTGCGACAAACATAACATCTCTTCTCAAAACACCACACTTTTTGTGTTTCTTTCTTTCTTTCTTTCTTTCTTTCTTTCTTTCTTTCTTTCTTGATCTCCCCAGAGTAACAACAATTTTACTTCCGCTTCTTTTCTTGTACTTTAATCTATATTGTAGTCAGCAAGGAAGCAGTCCCATGGTATGGTGTCCTCGTTTTTTTTTCTTTCTGAGCAGTGCCAGCGTGCCTGTTAGTTATTATATATTGTATCAGTTTATATATTTATTAAAATATAAATATCACATTAATACATAATGATCATTGAGAATTATTGAGGGGGCAAATTTAAATAGTTTTTAGCCTTAAAATAATTCAAGTAAGAACTGAACTAGAAATGATCGATTTTGGTCTTTACTTTTATGTTATTAAGCCTACAATTTCAAATTTCGTAGGAATGATATCCAATATATGCATATTGTTATAACTGAGGTGTATTTATTTTCCTTTGAAGGATTTCCTAATGGAACATGAAGCTCCCCCCACTTGTTTTTTTCCTTTGTCATTTTAATGAGATTCAAACCGCAGTTATAATACGCAAAATTAAATCGATTCTCGAAATTTGATCAAATTTGATTCATTTTATGACCCTCGGACGAAAGTTTATCTTGACAAAACTAAAACCTTACTAAACCCATAACTTAAGTTGCGTAAGTTATATTTTAACGTAATGTTCACCATAGCAGAATCCCCAAAACATTCTACCCACTCATGGAATCGTTAATAAAATTCACAATCCTTTCTGCAACCCAACTATATTTCATACAAATAAGCTGCAGTCTATGTCTGACTTGTCCACTAAGTTTCATTTTGAATTTCCAACAGTCTTTATTTTATCGCCTTTGAATGATAAGTACACCTGGATACGACGCGCAAAATTGTCAATAACTCATCAGTTCATGAATAAACTGGGGATTGTTTGGATAGACATGATCATTTTAGATCACTCCATAGATACAAATCTGGGAGGTGTGATCCGTGAGTGTGAATTCCATCCAGGATCATACCTACTGTGAAACTATCATCACATTTTACTCTCATATCGAACGGTCGCAAGGTTCGAACCCCTGCCACAGAGTCAACCTAGACCACGGGACATCACCACATTCAAGAAGGGAATTCAAGTTCTATTTATGCGAAGGGCGGCATATCAAGAAAGACTGACTAGAGATTCTACGAACGTTGTCGGAATATGCCTTATAGCTACGTGTCAGTCTATTTTTAACTTCCCCGAACAGGGCTCAACTTTATCTTATTAAAGGGATTTATAACAATATTAATTTTAAATAAATAATATTAAATTTCGCTCTCATCGGTGCAGGGATGATAATCTCTGACGATCGCACGGTTCGAACCTCTGTCACAGAGTCAACCATTAGACCACGGAAGAGAATTTAAGTTCTATTGATGCGAATTGCGGCATATTAAGAAATACTATATATATATATATATATATATATATATATATATATGTATACATTTTTATTAACTTAATGTATGTATAAAATAATACATACATATATATATATATATATATATATATATATATATATATACGTACATAAAAGTAATCCATGGACACGTGCTTCTGGTTCAAAGCCGTCATCATCAGAACTACTTAGACAGGAATCGAACCTTCGATATTGATGTCGCTGCAATCACCACTAAAAATAATTACATAAAAATACATTATATATATATATATATATATATATATATATATATATATAATGTATTTTTATGTAATTATTTTTAGTATATATATATATATATATATATATATATTCGCTGCAATCACCAATAAAAATAATTACATAAAAATACATTATATATATATATATATATATATATATATATATATATATATATATATATATATATATATATTCAGGTAGGGTAAAAATCCACAGGGTAGAAATTCAAAGGGAATCAAACCGGGCTTATAAAAGAGTGCTCAATAAAAATATAGAGCTGTATTGTGAATGTTTTTTTTATTCAAACATATACAAAGTCTGCTACACTGGCATGTCGATGCCCCCTGCCCCAACTTAGCGTTGAATAAAAATAAAAATATGAATTATTGTAAAATTAAACTTTTCTAACGGCCAATCTTTTTAAAAGATTGGTCACATGACTATATTCCTCCTTCTTTTTGCTTAGCTCCATTCTTCCTGGATTTCATCGACCGGGTTGGATCACAAAAAAACTTTCTGCCTGATGAGACCTCAGCTCTTGATAGCTGTCGATCGATAACATCGACATGCCAGTGTTGCAGACTTTGTGCATGTTTGAATAAAAAACATTCACTATATATATATATATATACAAAAACAAAGGATAATGAATAAAAACGATGTGGGGGTTCTAATTAACATGTAAAACATAATAGAAATATGTGATAAAAGCATAGCAATGCAACAAATGATGCTTCTCTTGTGGAATATGTTTATAGAATTACATCATTTTTAGGGATGAAAGAAGAGAATTCCTGGGATTGTCCTAAACATGAAAGCAGCATAAATGTTCATGAATTTAATCAATTTGTGAAGGGAACCCATTTTGGAGTTGTAGGGAAATGGGGTGTAAAACAACGGTAGTGTTTCCGATATGTAAAGTTCTTTGAAGATGATCTTGTCTGAATGAAGTCCAATTTAATGATGACTAACTTTGGTTCCGAATTGATGAAATTGCGGTGTCTTTGACTGACGAAAAACTATTTTGGTGAAATTGTATCGAAACATTGAATAGATGCTCTGTCTAGTTCGGTGACGATGTGATTATCTGATCAGTGAATACACCTCTTGATGGTACTGCGATGTAGATTTGGAGATGAAATCGCATGGTAAGCATTGCTATTGGCGATATAAAATATTTTAAAGGAAATAGACTTGGGAAATTAGTCCCAAAGAATTTAGTTTAGTTTAACCACTCAGGTGTAAAATGACCGACGGATGATTAGTTACGGCCAATCCTAACAATAACTTCACATTCTTATATTTTCTATCAAATATTAAATTGTTTTAACACAAATACATCACACACCAAAAAAATTCTTTTATTCTAATTTCCCAACTGTATTTCTTTTAAAATCTTTAATGTCGCCGATAGTAACGTTTACTGATAGAATGGAAGTTGGTTTTGGGTGAAGATGACTTCGACTTGAAAAGCTGAAGAGATGAAATACGCTGCGGTATTATATGCATCTTCAGTCGAGGGTAGATATTTCTGGGTTGACGTCCTTAGCATCATGAAATCGAGAATGATTTCAAAAGTTTCTCATTGGTTGTTTGAAGTTATGTGATCATCCGGCTTCCGCTTGTTTGTGGTTGATTCTTTTTCTCAAATATTTCCTTCGGTTAGTCATTTTCAATTAATAATGAATTCGAAAGAATTCTGTTCCTTATCCCGCTTTGATAATTCCAGGGTTAGTAATCGGGGTCAAGTGACATGATGACCTCTATGCAGGCGTAAGTTTAAACTCTTTGTAGCGGTCACCGCGTGTTGAATATGCTGCGTTATTGTGGATAACACGAAGTCGGAACACAAAGGAAAAAAATACAATGATAGAAAAGAGGGTAATGTTAAAAAGACGGTTTAATCTACATACACATACATACATTTATTTGTCACAAATGTTCGCCAAAGAAAAACGCAAGAGGACCATAATGAAACATGACACATAAAATCGCATACGTAATTACTAAAGAACCCAGGTTAAAAATCTCTAAACACAATCGAAATGCATGAATTGACAGGGCAAATAATTTAAAGAGAATACATAGAGGCGATGTAAAATATATACGACTTACATCGATATTTTCTGATAACGATTCTGATAATTAGTTCTGCGACTAGTAAAAAGGGTCATTTTGATATGGCTATCCATCTGGAAGTCCCGTCTAAACATTAACCAGAAGCAAGAACATGTGAAACGGTATAAGCAGTGTGAAACGCATGTAAAATATAAAGGTACGCAGAACACGTTCACTCAGCAGAACTAGGACGAGCATCGTTTATAATCTCGCACGCAGGTGGGCGCAGCGGTCATTTTATTGTTATTCTGAAAGAGAAGAATTCATTCCCCTGTTGGCTAGTATAATTCAAGAGCGATAACTTTAATATTGTTCGAAGGCGAGAATTGCTGAACATACTGAGCCGGGAGATGCATCATGCACTAATCTCAATCTTTACGCATACGATGGAAATGCTATTTCAAATTTAAGCAGGACTTACCAAAGATAATGCTATTTCAAACTTAAGCGTGGGAAATGATATTTCAATTGTAAGCGTGACAGACCGAGTAAAATGCTATTTCAAACTTAAGCGTGATAGAACAACGAAAATGCTATTACAAACGTAAGCGTTACAGAGCAACGAAAATGCTATTTCAAACTTCAATGTAACAGAATAACAAAATTGCTATTTCAAACTTCAGCATGACAGACCAACGAAAAGGCTATTTCAGACTTAAGTGTGACAGACCAACGAAAATGCAATTTCAAACTTAAGTGTGGCAGACCAACGAAAATGCCAGCTTTAAATAAACAAATGTTTGTATTATAATAGCTGTTGAACAGTTTATTTCAGAGCAATTATCGTCGTTTCCGTCACAAAATGGTACAAAGTGAATGTATTGATTGCAAACTAGAGTTTATAAAATTCACTGCCGATAGAAATTGGTTAGTTTCCAGAAATATATCAGCGGTAATTTGCCTGCCAGAATCTAATAGCTGGAAACCTTTTCTATAGAACAATGAACTGTTCAAAGCCACACTATATAATCGAAAGCAGACAGATGACCTGTCAGCAAGTAATTGATCGTTATTTTTTTGTTATCTCTCGTAAATAGTTGTAATTATATTACAACAGATATCTTACGAAAAAAAATCCCTAAAATCAGATTTGTATAGTTTCGGATAGGACAAATAACCAATACCTTTTCTCCACCTTTCATAAATTCTAGCTTATTTTAATAATCGACACACGCATTTATGAATGTTTGTTTAAAGGCATAAATATACGAGAGAATGTGTAGGTACAGATAGAAATAAGGTAACAAGTAAAGAACAAACTAAATAGAATGGGGAAACATCAACACAGAATCATGCTTTTATTTATTCATTATTTCGTTCAGTTATGAGACTTTGTCAAGAATAAGCATTTATTGAACAGAGTCAGATTAAATATACGAAAAGTTGGAAATGATAGTGAGAGATAGGTAACCTGACGAGATGGGTGGTAAGTTTCCCTTATTTCTTCAATTATTATAATGAATTTCTCGTTTAGGATTTTAGCCGTTTAATATGTAAAGTTTATTAGTGGAATAAATATTCGAGAAAATGTGTAGGTATAGATAAGAATAATGTAGTAAGCAAAACAAGAAACTAAATAAAATGAGCAAAAATGAATACAGAATCATGCTTATTTTGATTCGATATTTCTTTTCAGTTATGAAACTTTGTCGACACTTGTCTCTTTTGGAAATTCTATTTTATACTTATTCATTCTTATTAACTTTAATTTTGTAATTTACTAGCATGATATCTTGTGCCTAGGTATTTTGTCTGTTTCTGGGGTCGGGTGGTGGTATTTTTTTAAAAGATCCGAAAATGCTATTTTAAACAAGGCGACGGAAGAACCGATGGACAAAGTAAGACACTTGAAAAAGCTAAAATACAAAAACAAAAAAATAAACGTTAAAAACTGTCATCTATAATTTTCATCAGTAACATATCAATATTGGTTATGGTAATACCCAAGTGTAGAACCTGTTTTGTTCCCTGTGTTACCTCCTCCAAGGTTTTACCCCCTGCCAAGTGTTACTCCTTCTTTCAAAGCCGATGAAGCTTTTTTTCGTTCTTCTCATCTTTTTCGGAAGAAGATTTATGGCTTGCCGCCTGAGGCTTCCGAATCTACACGGGAGCGCCAACAGGATCGACCAAGATATTTTTGCAGCCAGGGTAGAGTTCCTTTTATTGGGGGGAACTGGATTTTCTACTATGAATTGACTTTGTAGCCATGGGAGGCGGGCAAACCAACCTACCGAGGAGTCTAGAATGGGTCTCCAGTATTTTATTTAATTGACTCTCCACGAGGGCAAAGTGAGACACAGGGTACTTTTAATGTGAACAATCTAGCTTTTAGAAAAGAGGCACTCCGGATTTGGTAAAAAATAACAACCTGTATGGTCTCGTCGACACTTTCATCACGAATGATGGTGTTTTGAGCGACAAGTACCCCCCCCCGTGTATGTGTCGATAAAAGAAGTGACACACTTTCCCCACAGCCGACAAACTATGGTCATCTTTTTTCCCTCCGTCGTTCTAAGACGAACTGATAATATTTGGCCTTCAGCGTTCAGTACTTGGCCTTCAGCGTTCAGTACTTGGCCTTCAACGTTCAGTACTTGGCCTTCAGCGTTCAGTACTTGGCCTTCAACGTTCAGTACTTGGCCTTCAGCGTTCCTCCCAGAAATGGGCGCACTCATTTCCCCATTACTAAAATATATCTCGTCATACATTTTCGTTTTATAGTCATAAATGCAAAAGAACTGTATATTCGGCTCGTCTATACGACCGCACACTATATAGAAGTGTGCGGTCGTATAAAAGAGTGGAATATACAGTTCGCTGATTAAAATATTATATTACTGCAAAACGAAATAATCAAAACATAACAAGTAAGTTTATTAATAACGATCAGTATTTACCTGGCGTTATCCGGGAGTCTTTTTAATTTCATTTTTCCCCATTCCTTTGCCCTTTCTCTTAATTGCTTTTAAAAAAATGTTTATTTTTGAAAATTCAAAATTCAAGGAATAACTATCATTAAGACAAATCGGTTTGGCAATAATAGGATATTTTATGGAATGTTGACTTTTAAATATCATAAACATTTTATTGATGACGAAATAGCTATAGTACGGCATTATATATATATATATATATATATATATATATATATATATATATATATATATATATATATATAAATAATGTATTTTTTATGTAATTATCTTTATTGGTGAAGTTAGCGTTTGTTGCGTCTTTTACTCCTATTTCTTCTCCTTTTGTTCACTTCCTAAGTGATACAGATTAATGCAGAAGATTGCATTATTAGTCGCCCATAACTTTATAGGACGTAATTTTCGTAAATATATATATTTTTATCACTTTTATACGTACATAAAAGTAATCCATGGACACGCGTTTTTGGCTCATATCCGTCATATATATATATATATATATATATATATATATATATATATATATATATATATATATATATATATAGAGAGAGAGAGAGAGAGAGAGAGAGAGAGAGAGAGAGAAAAGCCTAACATTCCAAGTATTGTTTGATCAACTTGTCTAGAACGGAAACCCCGGATAAACACCAATGTTTATCCTCTTATAACACCATTGATCTCAGACATCTTGGCGTTCTTTACGTTATAGTAGAGTGAAATAATACCTGGTCAAGAAAAGTGCAGTTGGAGATCGCGCAACCCTTGCTGATTGGAGCGAGTAGTGGTGATACTAACTGTTACGAAAAATCCGCTGAGCAGAATTTAGTTAAGAGTGCTGTGGTGGAATTTAAATATGTTCTGACAATATTATTAGTTGTCGGGATTTTAAAAGTAAGCAAAAGTCATTTGCGGGTTAGTTGAGGAATGTACGGAAAACAAATAATTGGATGGATATTAGCTAGAGAATCAAAACACGTCAGATCGGATGTTGTGACTGGGTAGCGAGGACATCCTTGGCGTTTACTCCCACTGCGAGGGTGGGCTCTCGGAACTCACACTGTATATAAAATAGAAGAGTATGAGAAAACATTGTAACATCAAATAAGGTAAGCGATGCAAATTCCTTTTGTGTTTTCCGAGTCTTCATTTGTAAGTCAGCGTGTGAGAGAAAGATTCCTCCAGAAATGCTAGGAGAACTCCCCAACACAATAAGGACAAGTAACCGTTTCTTTTTAGTCTTATGTAACGCGGCATCTTCAACACAGATGTTGGTTCGATGACACATAACCATAAGAAACAACGTAACGCATAACCAGTTTAAGAACCTTACAGACTTTTGCATGTCTTCCCCCCAAAGAATTGAGGGACCAAGTACATTACCCTTTCATAGGTTATTCATTTTTTCTTTAGATATACTAGTTGATATCCGCTCTTTGAGCGGTGTTGGTACAGTGCCTGAGCATCTCAATTTTCACCCTTACATAGTTTCTATCGCTTTATAGCTTTTACGAAGAAAAATATTTGTGAGATGTCGTGGAAAAATACGCAACTTAGTATTTGCATGAGCAACTAAGTAATAACGATGAATGTCTATGTTTATTTAAATGTATTTACGTATTGTTTTCATTGAACAAAAAGATTAGAAATGTTGTCTTAAAGCAAAAATAATTCGCTTTGAACAAATGCTGAATATCTTTTATGTCTGCCTTTTTTTAGGATTATCAAAAAAACAAGGTCACTGCGTTTAATTTAAAAAAAATGTTATTATGTTATAATTTCGTTAAATTAAAAAAAAAGCACGTATCCAGTTTAAAAAAATCCCTTAGGATCACGTGAGATTGGAAATCGGATATGTCAAGTGTAAAAAAAAAAACTACTGCCTTAGTACTGTGTATTCTGCCTATTCTTTTTTGTCATCCAATCACATGTTTCTATTTGCGTAGGAACAGACAAACTAAAAAAAACACCATCACTTTTTAATAGTATAGATTGAAGAACTAATTAGGTACGATAATCTATGAAATATTAAACGATGTTATACGATACAAAATGGTGTCATATTTATTTCATGATGGCGCCTTCGCTACCTAAATTCACAAAGGTAACTGTTGATAAAAGCCATGCGTTTGCTGTAGGGCTTGTTTGTCCATTCTTGTTGCAAGCAACCGCAGTTTAGAGTTACGCGGCCCTTCGCGCGGTGTTGCTCCTTGTGGCGTAATCCACACTTTTATAGGAAATCCATTGTTTTATTATTGTTGTTGAATTGTAGTAAATCTATGAGACTGACAGATACAACGAGATTCCGATTCTAATATACGTCTTTTAGTTCAGTGCAGAAATTTACTAACTCAGTTTACGAACGGTTTCGTGTATGCAGTTGTTGTCTGTTTGCAAACAAGAGGTTACAATCAATAGTCAGATATTTTACTGCCACTTAACAGAAAAAGGTTCGACATTTGACAGACACATTCACAGGCACTGTTGTTGATCACAAATTGAAAGACACTTATTCATACAATTATAAAACCACTAGAAAGATTACCCGTTCCAGGACGGATAAAATTGATTTCTTTGCACAGGTTGTATGTCCCTTTACGAAGATGACAAATATAAAATACATATAATGCCACTACATCTTATGCCTAGAATCCTTATTCCAATTTTCATCATAATCCATGGCATAATTTTGATTCTAGAAAATGTCTAAGATTTAAGGATTACATTTAAGGGGTCTTAAGAAGAGATTGAAATTTAGCGAAGGTTGCTTAATTCGTATCTAATGACTATGGATAAACTTTAATGAAAATCTTAAATATTTTAATTTTCAAATGGGAATTTGTGTCCATATTATGGCCCCTAAGGCCCTTTAAAATACACTAAACAAACTGAAATTTGGGGAATATTTATTAATTGATGTCTAATACCATAGTTAAAATTTTACAAAAATTGGAGGTATCTGAATTTTACTGCAGGACTTTTACTCAATCTTCGCCCTTGTTCCATGAAACTGAATTAAACTAAATATAGTCCACATTACCCACCATTACGCTTAGCAACTGTGTTCCAAAATTCATGATGATCGGTTAATTAGTATAGGAGTGAATTTTATACATAAACATGTATAAACATATACACATATCCATCCCACGATGGTTTTACAGTATAGATATATATTTGCACTATTTAATAACTTGAAGAAGTGGGACCTCAGTATATTTCAAAGCAATCCAACATATATTATACTGGTGAAAACGTTTGAAAAAATAGAGTTTCCACGACTGAAGTTATGGGCCTATAAAAAGGTTCATTTTTTAAAAAGTTGAATTCCCAAGAGAGGTTCTTGAAATAATTGAAATTTCCACAAATTTTAACAATCAGCATAATTATTATAGTATTATATTGTTATAATTAGAATGGGCATTTGACAAAAAACAAACATGAATGAGTATAATCTCCCTGACGACTTCTTTATAAGAAAATAAGATCGCCTAGTTAATGTAGGCGATGGTTTTTACAACATTTCCAGTTCCTATTGTTTGACATTGAGCGAGTAAACCCACTAGTATATAAATTCGTTAGTTGAAGTTAACAGTAGTTTAAAGTTCAGTAGGGTCAACTTGTTGAACCTGTGGTTAGGATTGATAGACTGTGGAAATTAATAGAAACGGATATGACGTCACATGGCTCAAAGAGAGAGTGAGAGAGAAGAGTTAATTCCGTGGAAGCACGCAATGTGTGAACATGAGAAATTGAGATGTGCTGACAAAACATGATTAAACAGTGATTATCGATATCTCTGCCCGTCTACGGCACTGGTCAGTGATTTAGAACGAGGATCAAAGTGAATAAACATCTCCTGCCTTCCATTAGTCTTAGGTTGACATAATCCTTTTTCAAAGTGTAAATATGGAGCTTTGCTTTCAGGCAGCAAGCTCCCAGTCTGGAAGGATCACTCGGGCCGCGTATAAGAAGAAACAGCTAACAAGGTATAGACAATAATTGTAAACTTTTATGTGTTTTTGCAATAATGGCGGTAACTTGGATTTCTGCATGTATGGCGCAATGTCTTATAACTTAAAAGTAGTTTGTGGGTAGGCTAACGTACGTTTCTCATATATATTAGTACTAGAAAAATGTAAGCCGGCTCGGGGTATGTTTAAATCAGGACAAGTGAGTTTGCAAAGCATCTTAAATATAAAAAAGACAAAATCCAAAATTAGTCTCTTTCTGTTCACTATATTTTATTTCCTCCTCTTCTCTCTCTTTCTTTCTCTCTTCCTCTCTCTCTTTCTTTCTCTCTACAGGCGCGGGTTAAATAATATTACCACAACTGGTAACATCCCCTTTTGTTTATAATGGACTATTCCAATATTTTTTATTCTTTTCTTTCTTTATTATCTTCGTCTGTTAATAAGCAGAGAGAGAGAGAGAGAGAGAGAGAGAGAGAGAGAGAGGTAGGGAGAGAGAGAGAGAGAGGGGGTAGGGAGAGAGAGAGGGAGAGGGAGACCGTATAAGATAATAAGAGCTCGGTGAGGGGTGTAATACAACATAGAATGAGCGAGGGTGAGGGTAATAGATAGAACCTTAGTAACAGACGGGCCACTTAGTAAGATAATTTCAAATTGCGACTATGTATAACCATTAAAATGGACGTCTTTGTTTTCAAGCATAACTCAATTCCAGTAATATTTTTGCGTGATTTAAAACATATAGAAAAAAAGCCTTACGGAAACAAACGTTGATTAGCTCAGCTTTAGCATGATAGATGGGGAGGTGACGATGGTTAAGTGAATATCGACACGGACTGAAGACCTGGGTGTTCCAAGTTCGAATCCAGTCGGTTCCACAGTACTACTTTCACTTAGGCAACCTTCCCCGTAAGTACCCGATGTCTTCCCAGAAAGATTTCTAACTAGAAAAACATCGGGGAAACTGATGTCAACCCCAGAATCATCTGATTCACACGAAAGAAGAAACATGATAGATATATAGATCGACACATACACCATAACATAGATACATTTAGAAAGATGGAAGTATTTGTCTTTTATACTCCTCACAATGTGTTCAGATCGAGGGTCGTGTCCCCCGATTATTTACGTGTTCGTATAATCAAGCAATTGTTGCATGCAAAGACAGAGTAATAATTAACAAACAAAAATGAAGTAGTTCAAATAAGGTTTATTGAACGTGTGTGTACGTGGAATGATGAAGTGTGTGATGTATGCATGTGTGTCGATGGAAAAACAGTTCTTGAAAAGGTATAAGAAGAAATGAATCCGGCGTACACAAAGAAAATGAGTTGTTAACTCTTACCGTTGTTTGACCACGTGTGTTGGTAGTTCTTATGCCGATGCCATTTGAAGAGAAAAGCGTTAGAC
>OY744521.1:88862197-88884697 GCA_963556195.1 Sepiola atlantica | reverse complement strand
ATAACATCCGCGCGTGTAATTCTCATCGTGTGCGATTTTATCAGACGTAGTCCGTGTGGAAAGTAAGATGAATGAGAATAGGAGTGGGAAGAAGAACGAGAAGGATACTGACGAATCACACTACTGTACCACACAAGTTTCGTTGTAAACCTTATATATATATATATATATATATATATATATATATATATATATATATATATATATATATATATATATATATATATATAGTTGGGCAGCAAGTCATTTCTTATGCAAGCGTCATTAAAGACCACGAAGTTTTCTCTCTTCACGATCTTTCTTGTCAATTTCTCGACGCGGCCAGCGATTCTTTTTGGTTGTTAATTGGTGGAGTATGGCACCTGACGTTGTGTCGTGGGCTATTCCCCTAGCGCTTTCGGTCTTATCAAATATACATCTATCAATTTACACACACACACACACACACACACACACACACACACACACACACACACACACACACACACACATATATATATATAGTAAACTATGAAAATCCGGGGGGATCTTCAGGCTAAAATGCATGGAGTTATTTTTGCCGGGTGTTTTTATATACACGGCTAGCTAGTTAACCAATCATATTCTTTGTTTTTCTCTCAGCCACTCGTTAGGCTTCCCACGAACAAAGGTGTGGTTAGAGTTACTTCCTATATCCTGTTGTATTGTTCTGTTTTCTATAGATTGGCCTATATCCTGTTTCCTTTGTTGTATCAATATAATGCTAACGATACATAAATAAGTAAACATATAAGTAAAAAAAAACTAAACTAAACAAAAACCTTAATAATTTAAAAATTAAAACCTAAAATAGAAATACAAGGAACCAGGTGTTAAAATAAATTCACCCATTATATATATATATATATATATATATATATATATATATATATATATATATATATATATATATATATATATATGCAGTCCTAAAAGAAAAAGACATTTTTGTGCTAACACATGATGAAATAGATTTGTCATCTGCACATCTTTATCTCTCTTCCTTCATTTATATATATATATATATATATATATATATATATATATATATAGAGAGAGAGAGAGAGAGAGAGAGAGAGAAAGAGAGAGAGAGGGAAAGAGAGAGAGAGAGAGAGAGAGAATGAATAGTGATAAATAAATAAATCAAAAGATTTATAACATCATTGATTAGTTCCAAGAATTCAATGTCAACAATGGTCTGACGTACGATCGTTTTAGAGACGTTCAAAAATCATATTCAATTTTCTTATTTTTTAAATATATGATTTCTAATATGTCTTTTCTTAAGCAACTTATACTTCAGTCACCAATATAAATTCAATGAAAACACCATCGTTAACATAATTTACAAACATTAAAAATAAAAAATAAAAATATATATTGAGTTTCAATAGGTAGAACTTATTTTTAAGGATATCGACAACTGGCATTAGCTTTAACGCATAGCTAATTGTGTAAAAACTAATTTGAACCCCCGGCACTTGACAATATTTACATTGAGATATCACTTACATTCAGTCAGTGTCGTATGATAGCGCAGGGGTAGAGGCGCCGACTGTCAGCTCGACGGTTGAGTTTCAACCCCGGCATGAGGCACTAACTGGTCTAGCCGCACTGAAAAGCGAAATAGTCTGTATGTGGATGACTATATATATATATATATATATATATATATATATATATATATATATATATATATATAAAACTAAATATTGAAGGGAGATCTTCCTCAGCCCTAGAACAAACAATAATCCCTGGGGGTAAATAACACGCATTGCAGTGCTTGCCATTAGATGAAAATATAAAGAACATATAATTAAAAGAAAAAAAAGCATTACAAAAAACACGAAACGATAGCAAATTTGTTGATGTTTTTCAAATGTTTTTTTCTTTTTTTAACTTTTTCATTTATTTCTACACTAGTCAGAAAACTTGTCCTACTCTTGATCCACCATACTGTAGAACCCTTGCACCCTTTAATCAGTACAAGAGTTTCTTTCAAAGAACTTCCCACACGTAGAATACAATACCACAGGGCTACTTCCCAACTGATGCAACATGGTCTGTTTTAAGTGCAATGTTAACGAATTTTTGTCGAGCCACCGCCCACTTACACAATCAAATTGTGATAATTTAATCCATCGTGTTCATTACTCTCAATTGTATTGTCCATCACCAACTGACTATCTCATTAACCCTTATCCTCGAGTGGCCTTCTGACCTTGATAAGCAGCGACTTATTAGTATTAAAAAGTTCAAAGAGTTTGGTTCCTCTTTCATATCTACTAAAGCAATAATATGTCTACTATATCTGTGATTTATATTTGTCTGTCGTATTGTCCAAGGATACAATTAAAAACAAATCCCTATGCGAAGATCAAATGCAAAGTTTCTCTAGTAAACATTTACGAGAGATTCAATGCTGGTATTAATATAGTAGTAGCTGGTTTTGCCAGCTCGCTATCGCTTCGCAAAGTAAGTAAGGATTCATAGAGTGAATGCGGTATTTTGGTGAGAGTGTCTAGCGTAGAGTAAGTCCAAGGTATTTGGGGAAAAAGGTATGACTATCGACACCACAGACAAAAATTTGCTGTCAAAATTGTATGATCCCCTCCTTTTACCCCCCAAACCATTAGGGATTCATGCCTAAGTTGAAAGAAATTTTATATTTGTAATTCTTAAACAATATAAACGTATATTTTTTTACTAAACAAAATCGCCTCACAAAGTTAGCTACTTGAAACCAAAATTTTAAATAAGAGACATTTCATTCATAAGTTTCTTGTAAACATGGGACAGAAACTTGCGCATTTATTCATATAAATAGATAAGCATTAACATTTATACAACGAAATCGATAGATTTTAATATTTTGGTAATTTCGATACAAAAATAAGAAATAAATGGATAGAAAGAAGAAATCAATTCAACTTGAGCGATGATGTGGGGGTCTTTAAAAAAAAACAATAAAAAGAAAATTTAGCTTTGGCGTCGCGAGAAAGAAAGAGAGAGAGAGAGAGAGAGAGCGTGGAAGAAGAGGGAATGGGGGAGAGCACTTACTTATTCCCTCTCTTCATGAACTCTTATGCGTCGGTATATATTTCGTTCTAGCAAGATAAAGTAGATAAGTTTCATTTAGATGACCTTGATCTTCCTCGAAAATGAGTGAATTCATCTTTTTTTATTAAAAGCTTTAATTAATTACTGTTAATATCGACGAATCTATTGCATGTATATGAAAGAAATAAGACAATAAAAGTACAAATAAATAACACGAAGCATTAATTTATAAATAGATATGAAAATTAGGGGCTTTGCTTAGTACTATATATATATATATATATATATATATATATATATATATATATATATATATCGTATTTCTAAATATTATGTTTTATTATTGATTTAAATAACAATAACCCGTTTTGATGTTAATATAGGAGTGATAAATAAAAAAAAGTTTCGCATTTTTTTCATTCATATTAGTTTTGGGTGAAGAGTTCTGCGGCCGAGCCGACATTCCATAAACATCAAAGACGACGTTTTACTTTGTTTTATTTATTACTTAAAAATTGAAAATTATACAAATTACAGAAATAAGAATACAGATGGTAATATCTGGTGCAAGCATTAGAGACGGGGGACAGAAGTGTCCCTATTCATTTCCTTATAAAGTAAGGTGTGCTCAACACTCGTGGGTTGAGCTTTCTAATAGGGGAATGAATTGTTTCCACTTAGCGCAAAGTTCGTCGTAATTAGAATCGAACTCTGTCAGTCATTGGTAATGAAAACGAATATAAAAATGATTCTTGACTACTGTACAAACGGTCGGAATTCGACTTTTAGCTTGAAAAATGTCTTATATAGCGAAACAGTTGTCTGCGGATTATGAGCCGTTTCTATGTGAAAACGATTTTTTTCTGGACATTCTAATCTAAGTTTTCTGTCATTTGAAATCTTTTTGTCATTTCGCCATTGTTTTTAGTGTTGTTTTCATGGAAATTTAAAGACTTTTTGCATGAAGTTTCGCTTTTATGGTGTATGGTTTTAATTTGACACCCATCTCTGACGACCGGATTTTTGTTTACTGCCTGAATTTGTTCAGGTATGGTTCGAATTCTCCCAGAAACACGTGCTAGCTTTTCTTTGTTTCAAAACTGACATTAAATTATAGTATGATATAACTTTGACTCGTATATATATATATATATATATATATATATATATATATATATATATATATATATATATATATATATATACTAGCAAATATATTCTCCCCCCGGTCGCATATTTTTGCTAGCATTGGAAGATATCATGGTGAACAAACATATAGTATATCGACCCCGAAATAAGAGGACGGTATCATGACGAACGACCCCCCAAGGGGGAGTTAATATTTGAGAGGATGATATTATAACAAGAGAAGAGATAGTACACTATCCACCCTAAAAAAAACAAACGAAGATAATCATGGAGTGATGGTATCATGAGGAACAAACATATGCTATACTGCCCACCCTCAAAAGAAAAGGTATTACCTGGGAGGATCTCCATATTAAGGACAAGGTATGGACCGTGAGTATGGTATCATAGCAACAGAACAGATGCTTTACAAACCCCACCCCCACCCAAAAAAGAGACGTAGTCCCTGGGAAGATTGTCTCATGACAACAGAACCAATACTAAACTATTTATCCACATTAAAAGATAATACAATAATAGATTAAATCATCTTTTTTTCATTCTTTAAAAATGCCTTTTGGCTAAGGTCAAAGTGTAGTATCTGTTCTCGGCATCCAAACGCCATCAGACGTTTTACTATCGATGAAAATATTGCGTATATATAAGAAAATATGACAATGCAAATTAGAAATGTATATTACAGAATATTAATTTATTAGAAGCTGTTCAATAAATAAATATACAAAATATGGAATACCTAAGGGTGTAAGTGGGTGTTTACAGTGTAGTATATCTATATAATACTAAAAGTCTATTGTTCTTGTATGTTTGCAATCAGCTTTCAGCTTTCCGGTTTTCAACATCCGGTTGCGCATGCGTAAATAGCATCGTCTTCAATCTGTTATTCCAATTCCGTTATTCTCTATTATGATTAACGAACGCATGAAATTTTTCATTCTGGAAATTTTTAAACAATTTCATTTAATTTCATCAAATAGTTTATTTGTTTTCTTCACGGCTAAAAACATTCAACGGGAGGACTTCGTAAAGTCTGTCGCAGTTTCAAAAAAACTCCTCCCTTTTAAAAAACAAAAACAAACAAACAAAAAAACAACACTCATTATTAATATCGGCCATACTAGCGGTCGGTGAACGAAACCACCTCCCACTTTCCCTCTCATAGATTTCACCACTCCTACTCCCTCTGTTTTCGTTACGTACGCGAGAAAGCCTGCTGTACCCCCTTCCTTTCTCAAATCGCCCTAACCAACCACTTATAATTCAGTAACTGTAATTTAAAAAAAAAACAATTATAATAAACAGAACGACTCATAGAAATCTATCTATATTCTTTTTTCATTTTAATATACTTTCATAGAAATGCTTCTGTTATGTAAAAAAAAACTATTTTCTTTATGCCACAAGTGTCACGCTCATACATGAATTCCATAGCTAATATAACAAACTGACCCAACGGGTCACGGGTGGTCTAGTATAGTATATATGCGATATTACAAAGTATTAAGTTGTATCATAGAATTAAGCAAGTACAGCTTATTTTGATGTCAATATAGTTATGATAGATGAATAACGCTTTCGCACTTATTCATTTATATATATATATATATATATATATATATATATATATATATATATATATATATATATATATATATATATGAAAAAAATAAATAGGCGAAACCACGTATAAGATGCAAATATTTTTTTAAAAAATCATTCAATGCTTTTTTTCTCTTGACTTTTATCTTACATTTTTCGGATAACATATCCATTTTCAGAGATCAAGAGTGTTTCATAATAAATGTAAAGGTATTACTTTTATGTTTTTTTTTATTAGTAGGGGCTTTGGATCTTGATGTTTTCCACGCGTCCGTCCGATGTTATTTGAACGATTTAGAAACAGCTCTTTATATAGAACTTAAAAAGCACACACACACACACACACACACACACACACACACACACACACACACACACACACACACACACACACACACACACACACACACACACACACACACACGCACGCACGCACGCACGCACGCACACACATATATATATAATTTTATTTAAATACTATACATTACTGCGTCTGCTGGAGATATCCAGGTGTCGTCTGCCCGGTCATTCGTGAATTAGGAAAAATGATTACAATAACTAAGACAGAGTAGTCAGTGTCTCCATTAGTATGAACGAACTGCTGAAAAACGCTCCAAGTTAAAATATGATTTTTGCCGGTGTCAATCCGCTGCACTGCTTTCGCTGCAGACGCAGTAATGTATAGTATTCAAATGAAATAATAAATATTGGCTCGTGTATTACTTACTATCGAGCATTTTGATAGATTTTTCTGCTAACACGAGACACATACTATACACACGCACTGTAAATATGATATACATTTTATACGACAACTTTTCAATTAACTTCAGGGGCCTTTTCAGTGTGACTAGTTTAGCTTTATAAGACATCGTTTGGTATGACGCATTTGTTTTCCAGTATATTTTCAACACTGAAATTCGTTATGATTTTTCCAAACACTACGGCATTATTTTACCAGTTATAGCATCGATACATCGAACAACTTTTGTGATAGCGTGTTTGGAAAATCAATGCAATACTGTCGGAATTTTGTTCTATATTTGTAAAAGAGCCTCTTTGTGTAGGGCTTGCTTTTGTAATAGCACTCGATTACTAGTCTAATTTCCTTTGTGGTCCATTCTTCCTCTTCATGGTCTTTGTTTTTTGCTGATCATATTTATTTATCTAGATTCGGTCTGTTATATTTTGTTACTTTAAATAAGAAAGGCCAAAATTCGCAGGATGGCAACTGCCCCCGCTTATCAAAAGTACCCCTGGAGTTCATGACGCGCAGATCTGTTTTCTGTACCTCACGACGTTTATATTTGGTGTCAATTTTTCATAGTTTTGTTGGTGTATGTGGCCACACCAGGTTCAGGCTTATTTTACCCTTGATCCTGTAACATGGATAGTGTTTATCTATCCCAGAGGTAGAAATAACACTGCAGTGTCACACATTGTACATGTAATATGTTTAAAATAAAGAATATTAATCAGTATCTGCTTTAAGGGCCTATAACTCGAAAACAAAGCATTTCTGGACCTATGTTATCGGCCTGTTCTTTTTATTTGTTCGTATAGAACATACTCCTTAAGTTGTTCTATCGATTTTCCAAATACTCTGTAATATAAAATACAAATTTACTACCTACCCTTTTCTCCTAAAATAATTATTTCCCTTTGTTCATTATGACGAATAATTACCTCTCTTGAATTTCTAAATAGTCCCATCTGATTGATCAAGACAATTCATCTTGAGCAACCAACAGACACTTAATTTTGTCGGGCTGGATGCAAAAGGTCTTCGTCAGTTCACTTTTGAAAGCTTTTTTTGCCAAGAAACGTCGCTCTCTCCTTTTGAATGTGATCGCCGACGAGTCAACACGCAAGGGATCTTCATTTCATCTTGTATCTGCCGCATTTAAGGGAGCCGTCTATTCCGACGTTAAATAGCACATTTCATCGTTGGTCTTAAATGAAGCTGCAAAATACAATTTTGCAACATAAATTTCCTGTGGTTGTTTATTACATAAATTATCCGTTTATCTATATCTTGTGTGCCTTGATTTTCTGTACGTTTCATTTTCGCATTTACTAACCTCGGCAAGTGATAATTAAGCATTCCTTTGCCAGAATCGCTTCAATGCCCTCTCGTTTATACGAGTAAAGGCATAGCTTGTAAAAGACGATCTCTTGATTTACGCCGGTCTATTGGGGGTTGTCTGGTCCTGTGCAGTTCTAGGAGGTGCACCCTCCCAGGCTTTGCCTCCCCTCTTTGGGGAGGAGTAAGTTTATTGTTTACTGTCTGAGGCGCCCTACCGAGAATGCCGACGGGGCTGCCCAGGCAATTTTTAAATGGCCAGAGTGCTCACCTCCGAGCGCTGGCTTATCTAATCCCACTTTCCCGACCTTGTGTCACATCTTACCTTGTGGGAGGTAGATAAATATAACGATCTCTTCAAGTTTATCAGCCGAAAAGTTTACAGGTAAATTTGTGAAAGAAAGGGGGATACAATGTTACTTCAAATCAAATCAAATCTAATTTATTCGCAAAAAGAAAAGCAAAGTGTAACACGCCATGTAAAAAGACAAAAGATATTGCATCTATATACAGTCGAATGTTTGTCCAAGGCGACTTAGAACCTGGATATTCTAGGGATCGTCACTAGCTTCTCTGGTAGGTTGTGCCACGGACAAAGAATGCTGCTTTTATTCTAATGGGGCAGAAGCGCCAATGGAGATCATTACTTGTCGCTGAGGTGAAAAACTCCATTTAATCCATCATTTCTAATTCTCTCAAAGTTGTTGTTCATCACCAGTTGATAATCTCATTAACCCTTATCCTCTAGTGGCCTTTGGACCTTGATAACCAGTTACCCATCAGTATAAAAAACTTTTATTGGTGAATGCATGTCAACATTATTTGACCCCCACACTTATTTTTTTATATACTGTGAGATCTTCACCGAGGGGGAAAAAATCACAGGATCAAAGCAACTGCTCAAATCGATAGCCTTTCTGGATTCAATTGTAAGTTTCATTTTGATACGAATATTCTCATAATCGATTAATTCAATCTTAAGTTATAAAAATGGTGGTACAAATGACAAGAAATATTTTAAGTGATAAAGTAAACAAAAAAATATCAAAATAATCATCAACTCTGTAATAAAGACCAATGTGTATTTATCTGTATATTTAGATATATAAAAATATATGTACTTATTTGTCGTCACGTAAAAATTACGAGTAAAAACGTAACCCATTTTTAGCCGGACGGAACCAATTTCAAATTATGATGGGGGAGCAAGAAAGCAAATTGCAAGTCAGACTTACCCGCCTGAAATCTTTCACTCTATAATAAAAAGTCAACTGTGGGTGTTTTTTTCTTTAGGTCATCAGAAATGATAACAATAATTTATATATGAAAAATTAAATTACTAACGTAATTCTATGATTTAATATGAATATTTTAGTAAGATATCTAGATAAATTGCGAATGCGAACACTGGCGAAGCATATTTTTCCGTCACTTTTGACGGAAGGCGTACACTAGTAACAATAATAATACACAGCAAAAGAAAATCTTTATAACTGGAAGATACATTGCTTCCATTATATGTTACAGTTTCAATCGCTAGAACTTTATGTTGAAGAAAAATCGATATTCCAACAGTGAGTTTAGCATTGTGTAGTTCCAATTCCCGCACGTCGCAATCCTTGGTACCCTGGAATTTTCCCTTTGTTTTAAAGGATTGAAAATTTCAGTTCAGCTTTCAAAAGAGAATCGATTTGCTACGTGCCCTAACGCGCGTTTACCGTTTTTTCTTCTTCTTTAAATTTGTTTTTTTTAAAGATCTTTCTTTGGGAGTGAAGTTATCCTTACAACCTTAGAATCAAAGCAGATGTGGGTAGGACTGACGCATCGGCCGAAGGGAGTTTTCATTTTTTTTTCTCCATGCCCCCGCTATATCTTTTAGAAGGGGACGGGGTATTGTTTTTTTTTTTTAAGTATTCCTGAATGTGGTTCCTAAATGACAGTCGTTAAGCTGCGGGGGTAGAGCATTAGAGAAAAGAAGAAGAAAAAAAAATAGGGGCAAATTAGATTAGCAATACCTATCTTTCTTTTTGTTACACTCAAGCGACTCTTGGGACGCGCACAAGCCTCGAAATGCCACATGTGGTGACACTTTACACACGCGGCGACTATGTTCCACGCTGACCGGGAAACGAACAAACAGAAAGACTAGTGTTTCCTTTTCTTTTACTTTTCCTGTAATGAGAAACACACGTCCTTCAATTAGACGCAACACAAAAAGTAATATTGTATAAAACAGGATACACACTATTAAAAGGTATAACGCAACATTAACAAAAATGTATGAATGAAAAATTTGTTTTTTATATAATAAAAAATATTAAATTAATCAAAATACTTAATAATAGTAATACTCATGTTCATTGAGAAAATTTATTTCCCCGAATTAACACAACTCTCTCGGCAGTGTTTCCAGTCGTCCCGGGCTTATCTTTACCACTAGCCTTACACCATGCCGGTTCTGGAGAGGTGCGAAACTTTTGGTTCACTAGTAAGTTCTTGCTCAGGCACCTTTACAGGAGGTATTCATTGTCTCTTGAGACTGAAATGAACATGGACGGCGGCACCGGGGGGTGGGGGGGGGGGAGGGAGACTGAAGCCCCCCCACACACTTTTAGACTTTACGGTCATCAATAATGAAGTTATATATGCATGTGTTTAACCGAGCCCCCCCCACTTTTATAACTGTCCCGCCGGTCCTGATGAAGCCTCATAACAAAATAATCTGGCCTCTCGGAACATTTATGATAAAGCTATCAATCTATGCATAATGCGATGTTCCAACTTCTGCTGTTGAACACTATATGACTAAGCTTAGTGTATATGTCCGTCGATTCGATGTTATATAGAATTTAAATTCTTAAATTCTTAAATTCTTTTCTTTCCTATGTTAACTGATGGTGGCCTATGGGTTGAATACCAAGCTGTAGAGTCAAAGGTGACTTTGCAACTGGGTTCGACCGGCAGTAATTATCATCTCCTACACTGAAGATTGCGTAAGCATGAAACACATGTGTCTATAGGTAAAAACAATAAATATTTATATGAAAAATAGTGTGTGTATATATATATATATATATATATATATATATATATATATATATATATATATATTGATGTTTCACTGAGAAAAATCAGTAAAGTCCGGAATAAGACCAATAAAAACAAGCTCGATGAGCCCCGATTATAGGGAACAGAACATTTATACGTATATTTAGAGAGTTTACCAATATATTTTTACCCTTTTCTTCCAACGAAAACATTTTTTATGTTATTATTTATTTATTTATTTTTTTAATTTATTTATCGCTTTACAAAATAAATAAATAAATAATAAAATAAAAGATCTTTCCGTTGTGATGAATCCTCTCTGGAAGAAAGGGAAAACATATCTTGGTAAACTCTCCAAATATATATATATATATATATATATATATATATATATATATATATATATATATATATATATATATAGTCGGGTATGTTCAAATAAAGTGCTCGATCGTAAGAATGTGAAAGCTAAAGTCTAATTTATTTATTTAAAAACTATACGTTAAACATTCCAGTGAGTACCATGGTTTCATTGGCATGGATAGACCGTTACTGTTTAGAAAATGCCGTTATAATCCATCACGAATCCTTGGCAACTCACGAAATGAAGACAGTTAAAAAATAGAATTCAACGATCACTGGTTTCATCGTCCGGTGAATTCGCTCAATTGTCCCTTTTAAGGAAAGTGCCGAGTTAATAGGGATGGTCCATCCAGCTGTATGGGCCCTAATCGTAACTTAGTATTATTTTTAAATAATTTCATTGTTGATTACGGATACTGTATGTTTGCGTGTTTCAATGGCGTATTCATATTATGGGGTGATGGTGTGTAGTGCAATTTATTGGTCGGCGAGTGGATTACTGTTATGGCCGACTGTTATTAAATTACCGGGTGGGGGTGTATTATTGTTATTAAAGGGTTCATGTGTTATATTTATATTCTTTTTTGGTTATATATATATATATATATATATATATATATATATATATATATATATATATATATATATATATATATATATATTCCTGAAAAATTCTTGGTCTGATGAGGTTGACTTTCTTGGAAAAGTGCAACCGAAACATGTATGCACATATGTAACCAATAATGTTTGTATAAATAAAAATTTATACTTATAAACAGCTCTACTTGGTATTGAGCACTTTTTATAAACACTTGAGTTTCTACGGATTTACATTTACAGAAACTAATACAATACATGTACGATATATATATATATATATATATATATATATATATATATATATATATATATATATATATATATATATATACACGTTTGTGTGTCTGTTTGTTTGTGTCAACTATGGACTTTAATTACTTTCAAACTGTATCAATTACAACCATCTTGAAGGAGGATTTGTTTGAGTGTGTTTTGTGCATTAGCCATTCAGCAAGTCAGTGTTATCAGAATTATTTATCCATATAAGTCGTGGATTTTCTAAAAAAATATGGTTTAAAATATTTAGGTGTAATTATTCAAATTAGTTTCACAGCATTGTCAATATAAGTTGTTGTTTTTTACCATTAGCTTTCATTTTCGTTGCACTAATTAACCCCCTACTCCTAGACCCGACCACTTTTTTCCCTTTCTCTTAACTATATTTTAAAGAAATTATTTACATTATTTCAGGCAAGAAATACATGTCATAAGTATAACGATTGGTTTTACAATAACATCAATAAAACGTCTTACGAAATGTTGAAATATAAATCCCATAAATAGTTTTGCCTTTTAACGGTTGAATAGACATTCTACGAAATATGTTTTTATAAACAACTGTTGCATGCCGGCCGTTTTTTCCCTTTTTTCTTAAAATCGCATTTTGTTATATTTAATTGAATTACGGTATCGTTTTGCTTCAATAAAATTGTTTAAAATTATAACACACTTTTAAAACGTTCATTCCAAAAGTTATGTTTGAACGTGAATTTCCACAGGCCGATAATATGTCGGCTGACAATTTTATTATTTAGAACCAACTCATTCGTGCGTCTGAACTCCTTCCTTTTGGCTTGGTCTTTTGCTAAGATCAAAGTTGTGCCTGCTTAAATCTATCCTCACAAACTAGCGACAATGCTGATTAAAATGAACACTGGATCCGATTCCTTAGGATCTCTCAGACTAGCCACCTAATACGTGTTTGAAAACAAAAGCACTGGAGCTGCCTAATAGACACAAGGGACTCGGAATCCTTTATCCTTCACAGCTATATCAAGAAATACATACTATAAATGAAGCCTGCAACTGGTAACGTATCAGTGGCATCATCGTTACTTAATGCCTTTATTAAAGGACAGTGTACAGTAGACATACACCGACTAGGTGAGTGGTATCAAAATGTAAAACGTTCAGTCTCACCCAACCTCTGCTCTGATTTTATTCTTCGCCAAGATTTTATGCCACAACGTTCCACTGTATCTTTTGTATTCGGCGGCTCAAAAAAGGATCTCTTAATTTCTCATCCTACCTCCTGTAATGTCCTCTCTGTTTCAGTGGACACACTTTTTTCATTCTCTAACATTGATCCAGAAATTAAACCTATTGTGACTAAGTATAACAGATTTGGAAAGGAATGATTAGCGTTTCATACAGATTGAGATCGAGAAAACGATCCCAGATGGCGAAATTGAATAAAGTACATCCCTTTGGAGAGCTCAAGTCTTATTAGCTACCAACGAGCATCAAAAGAAAAGACTCGAGGTTGACTACAGTAGAACAATTTATAGGTGTTGTGACCTTGAAGGGGCGATAATAATTAAGACAACACGATAGTATATTTACAAGAGTGTATTTACAGAAGTATAGAATAATATGTTACAGAAAGTCCACATCCGATACTGTAGCTATAACTTCCATCAATGACTGCCGTTATGACTGCTACGACACTTCGTTGTAACTCTATTCATAGTCTCTGGAATAGTCTATCTATTCTAGAAACAGGGTAGATCAACATCACGCCATACCAATAGGTTTATCAGATTAGATGCTTATCCATTACCAAGAATGGATAATCAGGTTCATGAAATAGCAAAATATAAAATTTATAACTCGTTGGATTTGAAGTATGTCAATCACGAGATACCAGTTAGACAGATAAACCCTATACAGCATTGGAAGCTAATGGTAAACTCTACCAATTCTGTAGAATTTCTTTTTAGAATCACTAATGGAGGTGCGTGTTTCTAAATGATAATCGATAAGGTTATTAAAGGAAATATTTCAAAGGGTATTACGCCTATGTAGAAAACATTTCCAGAGTTGAATGTACAAGAACGTGAATAGAATTTGGAAAATTTTCAAAAGATTTCAAATCATTATAACCTCACCTTTTAACTGGAAAAATCTCTCTTTTCAAAAACATCAATCGATTTTCTTGGTTATAACATAATACAGGGTCTACTTAGATCCGCTGCAGAACTTCTACAGACATTAAGAGAACTGCCTCTACATCAAAATAAAACTTGGATTATGCTATTACTACTCTTAGTGGATACCCAAGTTCTCTGACTAGATTAGACCGTTAACAACAGCTGATTACCTCCCTTAATTCAGGATCAGTAACATAATTTAAAGCATAAAGAAAGAAATTGAAAAAAGCCTTATTATACTCGGTTGATGAAAACCTTTCCCTGATAGTAGCAACTGATGCTTCTGAAACTGAAACTGCATTCACTGCCCGCAGTAGCTCTCCAGGTTTCGTGTCGGAGAGGGTTGTCAGCAACAACCTTCCATGTGTTGTGAAGTTCTGCTCACCTCAGCCTTCCACAACAAGTTTCGTGCCAGGGAAAGCTGTACGAAAAAAATAGTCCACGTTCACCCGCGAAGAGCCACCGTACACAGTTCCCTTTTCCCAGGATGTTCATCCGGGGGGGGGGGGCGCTAAAAAGGGAAGCACTGCTTATCTCTATGATCTAGAAATAAGCAGTAATCCCATTTTTCGCCCAAAGACCGATCTTCGAGATCGCGATTCAGAAAGGGAGCTGCTTCATCTTAAAAAAAAAAATGCAGGTGGGTGTTGCAAGGAACGAAAGTCAGCCAAGTACTCCAGAGTCCCCTCCTCTTAACTTCTGGACCCACATTCCGATTCTGAAGAAAAAATCAGATGATTTCTTATAACTGCAGCCTCGTTTGTTTGTATGTATCAGCAACTTGTTTCACTCAGGTGATGGCATCAGTTTATTTCATTCTTCCTTTAGAAACAATGTCCCACAAAAGGGACCACGTGAAGGTTGCCAACACCCACAAAGAAAGTGCTGCGATAACAATGACAAAACCCGAACGAGACACCCCAAACCCATGGCCTGATACCATTTTCCCTCGACACACCCGATAAAATGTCCTAGAAATATAGTAGTTTGTGGAACGTATTGATGCTGTTAAGAAGAGCCGATTAGTAACATTATCCGCGATTACGATAAGCGTATTCCACTGTGTATACGGGTTTAACAAAAATAAATTATTCAAAAAGATTTCTGATGTTCCCCACATAAGCTGAAGTTATAAATCAAATAGATTGTGGATCATTTGGTAAATGTTTTCGCTAATGCCATAACACGTGTAAATGACAATTATTCCAACGTTTTTGTTTTGAGACAAATTCGCACAGATCATTTACGTTTTCTTTTAAGTCGTCAGAAGAATATATTATGCCGTTCCTTGTGTTCTCTTTCTACGCAACGACAAACAGATTTGAAAATGATCTTAAGTAAGATCACGACCAAATACCAACCCAAAACATGAATAATAGCGTGAATTTGTTTCCGTTTCAAATTATTTCCTTTTCAGTTTTAATCTGTCTTCGGTTTATATTTAGAATTCAGTTAAAAATAAAAATGAATCAGTCAACCTTAAAGATTATATATACTAGCGGGGACCCGTAGAAGTTAGTCGCTTTCTTTATTGAAATTCTTTTTTAAAAAATTGCAAATATTGAATGTTGTGTTAAATAGCTTCCAAAACGTTTAATCTTTTAATACAGGGTGGGCAAAAATAAGGGTCCTATTTTTAAAAATTCATAACTTTTTTATTTATTGATTTAAAAAAAATTTTTTTTTAGAATAAGTAAAGGACCCCTTCCGAAGCAAGCATGAGCCGTATTAGCCCTAAGGAACGTACCCTCATTTAGAAAACATTATTTTTGCTTAAAAAACTCAAAACAGTGTAAAAAACAATACTTTAGTTTTTGTAAGTTTTAAGAAGTGTTTTTCGGCTAAAATTTGTTTTGTTTATTTCAAAAAATCTCGGAAGGGTCAGTCTACACACACATAAAGTTTGGTGAGTTTAACTTTTATTTTGTGGAAGTTATTCAAATTCAAGTTATTCAAATTTAAAGATAGGACCCTTATTTTGGCCCACCCTGTACATAAGGATTTGCTAAATAAATTTCAAGCAAGAAATGACTTCCTATTTAACAGTTCAAATGCTTCCAAATTCCTTTCAAATTTCGAAGGGTCACGATATAATTCATTTTTTTTCAACTATTAACAAATAATTAAAATGATTGACTTGTTTACGAAGAAATTGAAATGCATTATGGTGGGTTTTATTTAGTAATTAAATAATTTCTTAAATAGGTCTTTCAATTTTCGTTTTATTTGACACTATTTCATTGTTTTATTTAAATAAATATTCGATTACTAGTTTAATATTCGATTACTAGTAAAAAAAAAGTCAATGTTTAAATATCAAAGTTACGTTGACGCGAGAAATACACAGACACGCATGTGAAGTTATCTCATAATTTGATTAATATAAGGACGAATACAAACCAATCCAAATCACATATTTCAGATTGTTTAATGAATAGCAGCATTTCTGTATTATTGCGATTGTTCAGACCACTGTTCTCATCTTAGTTGTTATTTTCACAACGTTTCGGCCGATATAACCTCCGACCTTCTTCAGGTGAGTCTTTTCTAACTCGGGAATCTTCATGTCGACCTCTGGAATCTGTATTAGATGTTATTTTCACGTTTCGGCCGATGGTGCGGCCCGACCTTCTTCAGGTGCATCTTGTCTAACATATGAATCTACATTAGATGTTATTTTAACAACGTTTTGGTCGATGTAACCTCCGACCGTCGACATATTCTTGAGTTCGACAAGATGCACCCGAAGAAAATCGGAGATAACATCGGCTGGAACGTTGTGAGAATACCATTAAAGATGAGAAAAGTAGTTCGAATAATCCAAATAATCCAAATTATCAATCGCCATCTAAAACATTCCGAAACCTAGCAGCAAATTTCATACTAACATCATCCTGATTACAAACTTTACACATAGTCATCTCTGTTTTATCGTTTCAAATACAATTCATTAAATCTGAAAATCAAGACGAAAATGAAATGCCGCCATTTTTTGATTGATCATTAAAAAAACAACAACAACAAAAAAAAAAAAAATGAAAATGTACAAATCGAATGAACAGTAAGACAGGAACAATCGATCTACGATCAGCCACGAAACTTACAAATCAATACTTCGTCCGGTTCTTGTTTGTTCGATTTGCAGTTTAACATATCGAAAGCGCAGTTTTCGATTGATTTTCAAAACATGGTGCGTAAAATAAGTCACTATTCAATGTGCAAAGCAATGTTATTTTATAATGAAGATTTGCTATCTGCCTATCTGAAGCCGAAACAATACAATTACTTCTATTAATTGTACTATTGTACTATCTTTCAATGCTCAATTCTAGGAAGGGGGAAGTGTATTATCTGTTCTGTGGTCATGAGACCATCATCCCAGACATTACCTTATCTTTTGATGGAGCAGTTTAGTATATGTTAGTTCGTCATGATGCCACCCTACCACGTATTACCTCCTCCTCTTTTGGGCTGGAGTTAGTGTAGTATCTGCTCTGTAGTCATGATACCATATTTCTAGATATTAGATTAGATAGTAGTGTAGTATATTTTCTATTTATATGATACTATTCTCCCAGGCATTACTTCCTTCTTTGGGAAGGGAGGTAGCGTACGTAAATAAGAAATTCTCACAGTCGGCTGTTCATTAGCAAACCCAACACTTACATTATATATACTAGCAAAAATATCCATGTTGATACAGTCGGGGAAACAGTGAGCAGGGAGGAGATTCCAACGGAAAACGGTTGGAGGAAAGAAATTACTAATAGAAAGCTTTCCGGTATCTGGAGACTTCTACAGTGCAAGGGTGTGATTTTGCTGCTTTACAGGTATGTCGGGGGTGTTTTTCTTGAGGGGGCACACGTGAAGAAAGTTCATTGGAGCACATTCCATTGAAGTACTTGTAATGCAAGTACAGGGATGCAGCATTGCGGCGATAGGACAGAGGCTATAGCTTAGTAGACATTTAAGGGGAACATGGTGTTTAGATCTATGAACATGGTGGTTAGAAGTTTGGTAGGAATGAGCCTCACTTATGCAGATTTTCCTAAGAGGCTCATATTTATCTTCTTTTTTTTTTCAAGAGGTCCCCAAGGACGCATATCTCCTCTCCCAACATAATTTTTAAAACCCTGATTTTAATAAAATTTCAAAAATACTTACATGATACAAAATTGAACAAATTCTTTAACTTACGACCGACTTTCACTCCAGATCTTACATGGAAGATGCATATTCAGTCTCTTGCTAAGGTCGCTGGAAAAAATGGTTGGATCAGATGCAATCCTCTTCCTATATCAGATACGTCCTAAGATCGAATATTGTTGCCACATCTGGGGAGGTGCTACACAGAGCACTCTTTGCTGCCTTAAGAGAGTACAACATCGATGTCAGAATTTAGTGAGGGGTCATATCTTCTCCTCGGCCAAGAAAAAAGAGAAATACTTGATCAGCTTATCCACTACGTGTCACTAGTGACTTCAGGTCCGTGACACAATATTTTGAAATGTATCCCTAATTCTAAACTTTTTATTTCTAATGTAAATTTCCACTTTCCTCTTTACTCTAGCCTCATGTGAAAAATACCGTTCTAAACCTTAATTTTTACACACCCACATATAACCTTGCGGCAGAACGTACATCACTATTTTGATATCCTTTCCACTTACCTAACACGTTAACTGTTCGATTAATCACGGCTACGTATTTCTCACATCAATCTCCACTCTCTAACAATAAGTATACATGTAATAAGTATAAAATATATTATTCAAAATATGAGTTTTTTGTTGTTTTATTCACCCAAACAAAGCATATTGCCACTGATGCGTAAGGGGCTACTGTGATAAGGGGCCAGATTTGTAGGGGTAACCTGGGTGGGGATTTGTGAAACAATATATATTTTTTACATTGCATTTAAATTTCGACATGTTGATACGGTCAGGGAAACACTTAGTAAGAAGGGGATTTCAAAGGTACGCAGTCCGAGAAAATAAGCTATCAGAGTAGATAAGATTTCGGCATCTAGGGACCTCTACGGTGAAGGGGTGAGATTTTGCTGCTAGTCGGGTGGGTCAAGGATATTTACGTGTAAGTACTTGTAAAGCAAGCACAGGGATGCAACACTAGCGATGTGATATGGGTCAGAATTTGGCAGACAGTGCTGAACCTATTAGGTCAGAAATTCTTTTTTTCACCCTGTCCAAAAGGGAGAGACCAGTGGTTATTGCATCAGCCCAGATGTGGCAACAATACTCCATGCATGAGCGAATGGTGGCTTTGTAAAGATATAAAGCACTGGCAGATGTGAGAAGTTTTCTAGCTTTGTAGAGAGAGCTTACCTGTTTTGCAGAAGACTTGGCAACATCTTCTATGTACTTATTCCACTTCATGTTGCTTGAAAATGTCAGTCAGGGGAGTTTGGATGTTGGACACTCGGAAAGGGTGCTATCGACTATGGTAATCAATGGTTGGAAAAGTTCTTATAATTGTTAAAGAAAGGAGTTTTGTCTTTCTCCACGCCTGAGTTCTCATCCTTCTACATTTTCTTACTTCTTGCACGCAAACTGGTTATCATCTCTCAACCTACATTTCAATTCCATTTCACTTATTGTGTACCCAATGCATACCTCCAAATAAAACTACTGTAATAGTTTTACATGTATAAACATATTCTGATATGAATTGCATAAGTTCCCCGGAGAGCTTTGCCACATAATTGAGAACAGAATTTCCGCTAATGGTCAGTTCCGTTGTATCAACACATGTGTAGATTATCAGGTTATACTGAAGTAATTATCCTACGCATATTTCAGGGCTGTATTTTTGTTGTTGTAGGGAGATTTCACCATCTCCCCACATATAGTGCCTGGTATTCCCAAATGGTCACCGTTTTGGTACTGACCAGACTCAACATCGCCTAACTTTGGTGATTGAACGCGAACCGGTGTGTCAATGTGATTATGCAGAACAGAAAATACAATAAATATTATTAACAATAGAAGCATCCAACAAACGTTTTTAGATGCATTTTAATGAATGGAAAAGAAAATGTAATTTGGTTTGTCTGGAGATGAATTTTGTAATCGATTTTCAAGTCTGATTTTTTTTTCTGAAGTTTTATTAAACGGAAGCGTTCTAGAATACGAATAACCTCATTAATGGCGAAGTTATTGTTAAACACAAAAATCAGTAAAAAGAAAATACAAAACGCGTAGGCACAAGATTGATTTTTTTGTAAGAGACTTCCTCACAGACATATGCGTAAAGGGGGAAAACTGCCCGACCACTAATGATTGACCTCCCTATTTGGTGCAATATGGAGTTGTTGCTTGTTAACTTTGATTAAAAAAACCCTCATTTTTACAGCATATCAACCCGTTGAGGAGGTGCGTGATTGATGTAATGAATACCAGTTTGGAAGTGTTTCGAGCCGGTAATACCTGGTGTGGTATTTAGCCCTGAAAGAGGAAGTTTACACTGAATATGAAATTCACAAGTGGTCCCCAACCGCATTTATATCCCGGTCATAGGAAAATGACATAGCATTCCCAAATGGTCATCCATCTGGTACTAGCTAGGCCGCACGTTGCTTCACTTCGGTGATCTAACGAGAACCGGTGTGTCAACGCGATTATACCGCCTGTGGAAAACATTACAGAGGGACTGCTTCCCTGCTGATTTGATCGTCTTCAAATCCAACATCAACAAATTCTTGTCCTATACCGCCCTATAAGTAATGAAACGCCGTTCATATAACTGATCAAAATTAGTACTCCCATAGTGCCCCTCATCTTTCGGCTGACAATTATTCCATCTCATTAACCCTTATCCTCGAGTGGTTCCTGACCTTGATAAATAGTAAGCTAATATTAAAAAAATACTACAGAATCAGAATACCGAGTTGAAATCCTATCGCATCTATTGAGTTCAGTTACGCCTGTATCCGTTTGAAAAAGGTATGAATAATCAATTCCCCTAAATATTAGTAAAATATAAACTTTTTTTCAATTAAGCGTATGCAATGAAACGCTTACATTAGATATTTTTATTCGGTATTGAATAAGAGGTGATGTGCCGTAAAAATATACAAACTAAATCAATCAATTCGTTTTTGGTTATTTATGTGACGATATTGAACGTGGATGTGTAAAAATAAAATAATAGTGAAAACAGTATTTTCCACGTAAGGTTAGAGTAAGCAGAGAAGTGGAAAATTCTATTAGAAGTTAAAAGCGTAGAACTAGAGCTACGTGTACAAAAAGTTGCGTCATGGATAGGAAGTCAGAACTGACGCGTAGCAAATAATGAAAAGATAAAACCATTTCTCTTTGACAGACGAGCTGCTTCGGTTCAGGCGTATATTTTGAAACTCTGTCTTCGTTCGTCTGTCACCCACCCTCGTGGGCTGACAATTGGACGCTGGTGTAACTCTACAGTGCAGTAAAAGAATTAGTCATCAAAGAGTGTGACGCCTCTGAGTAAGTACGTTGCTGGCGTTTTCATTTTATTTGTTTTCACATTATTACAGCTAGGAGATAAAAGAAGACGGCTTCTATCATCTCAACAAACAAAGGAAGAGTCGTCTACTACATCACCATTACGACAACCTTTACAACTATATATATATATATATATATATATATATATATATATATATATATATATATATATATATATATATATATATATATGGGAAGAGAAGGATGAAAGTAATCCGACGTGATGGGAAAATGAAAAAGGAAAACCAAAAAATGGATGTTTTTTATGTGTACATCAACGTTTCGTCTTTATTTATAAGACTTCATCAGAATGATAAAATAGAGAAAAAATGTCATGCAAGTGCAGATACATGTAGGGTAGATATATTGGGAGGAAAAATAGAATGAAATAGTGGCCACTGCTGGGTGGACGTCCGTATTTGTTGGAGAAATAGAAATGAATGTTGAATATGTAGCCCCCTCACATAGATGAAGAAATAAAGTACATTTTTAATTCCCTAAAAACATTGCAATACCCCACACATTTTATATTAAATGCCAAGAAAAAAGCCTTCCAAATATTCTCCAGAAACACCACACAAAAAAATCAAACTCCTAACACCTCTCTCATAGACAGACCCCTTCTCCTACCCACGCATTCCAATAACAC
>OY744521.1:88832197-88857197 GCA_963556195.1 Sepiola atlantica | reverse complement strand
TTCTGTCTTCCTAATTCTTTTCTCGTTTAAAGAGTTTAATTCACAGAAAACAGATACACAACACCAGACGATTTACGGCTGAGAAGAGAAATAAGACGATTAAGAAAATCTACACAACGAAAACGACGAACGCGAAGCACAAATCTCTGCGACGACGAACAACGAAGGAAATCAAAGGCAAAATTTCATTCTTAAGAAAATCCACGACACAACGAAACGAATTAGAATATCGAAGAAAAATACAACGCATCTACGAATAGTAGAACAGACAATGTAGACAATGGTGTATGTGACCAATAACGCGAAAACCGCGTAAGTTGAGAGAAAAGAGATTGCAGACAGTTTGAAGGAGTGTAGACTAAGTGAAAAGAGATTTAAAAGAGTAAGAAGTTTTTGATGACATTTCAAACCACTTTCGTATTTCGGGAAACGTTTTGTGAAATTAGTTAAAGACTTTGGTGACGTTTTAAAACAGACACAACGTTACACATGATTAAACCGTATATAAATATATATGCACAATAATATTAGTGTATATGAATGAAATAGTATATATATATGTATATATATATATATATATATATATATATATATATATATATATTTTGGAAACAGTCTACAATGCCCCCAAGTATTTGTTATTGTTTATTATCTATGTACGTATACGTTTCGTCCTTAATAATCGGGACTCATCAGTATAGAGATATGACTATTCACTACCGGTCATGCAATTCGAAACCGCGGATTACGAGTATTTTGCAACTCAAATCCGACGCCTTAACGACTCGGCCAATTTTGAACAGCGAATAAACTGTGATGATTTTAACACTTTATACGGCGGCTTAACGTCTAGAGCGTTCTACTTTTTTAATGAAAGGAACGATGCATTTAAAGCAAGTGACGTCATGCTGTGTTAATACTACACTTATATATATATATATATGATTTTAACACTTTATACGGCGGCTTAACGTCTAGAGCGTTCTACTTTTTTAATGAAAGGAACGATGCATTTAAAGCAAGTGACGTCATGCTGTGTTAATACTACACTTATATATATATCAGATGATTTCTTATAACTGCAGCCTCGTTTGTTTGTATTTATCAGCAACTTGTTTCACTCAGGTGATGGCATCAGTTTATTTCATTCTTCCTTTAGAAACAATGTCCCACAAAAGGGACCACGTGAAGGTTGCCAACACCCACAAAGAAAGTGCTGCGATAACAATGACAAAACCCGAACGAGACACCCCAAACCGATGGCCTGATACCATTTTCCCTCGACACACCCGATAAAATGTCCTAGAAATATAGTAGTTTGTGGAACGTATTGATGCTGTTAAGAAGAGCCGATTAGTAACATTATCCGCGATTACGATAAGCGTATTCCACTGTGTATACGGGCTTAACAAAAATAAATTATTCAAAAAGATTTCTGATGTTCCCCACATAAGCTGAAGTTATAAATCAAATAGATTGTGGATCATTTGGTAAATGTTTTCGCTAATGCCATAACACGTGTAAATGACAATTATTCCAACGTTTTTGTTTTGAGACAAATTCACACAGATCATTTACGTTTTCTTTTAAGTCTTCAGAAGAATATATTATGCCGTTCCTTGTGTTCTCTTTCTACGCAACGACAAACAGATTTGAAAATGATCTTAAGTAATATCACGACCAAATACCAACCCAAAACATGAATAATAGCGTGAATTTGTTTCCGTTTCAAATTATTTCCTTTTCAGTTTTAATCTGTCTTCGGTTTATATTTAGAATTCAGTTAAAAATAAAAATGAATCAGTCAATCTTAAAGATTATATATACTAGCGGGGACCCGTAGAAGTTAGTCGCTTTCTTTATTGAAATTCTTTTTTAAAAAATTGCAAATATTGAATGTTGTGTTAAATAGCTTCCAAAACGTTTAATACCTAAGGATTTGCTAAATAAATTTCAAGCAAGAAATGACTTCCTATTTAACAGTTCAAATGCTTCCAAATTATTTTCAAATTTCGAAGGGTCACGATATAATTCATTTTTTTTCAACTATTAACAAATAATTAAAATGATTGACTTGTTTACGAAGAAATTGAAATGCATTGTAGTGGGTTTTATTTAGTTATTAAATAATTTCTTAAATAGGTCTTTCAATTTTCGTTTTATTTGACACTATTTCATTGTTTTATTTAAATAAATATTCGATTATTAGTTTAATATTCGATTTCTAGTAAAAAAAGTCAATGTTTAAATATCAAAGTTACGTTGACGTGAGAAATACACAGACACGCATGTGAAGTTATCTCATAATTTGATTAATATAAGGACGAATACAAACCAATCCAAATCACATATTTCAGATTGTTTAATGAATAGCAGCATTTCTGTATTATTGTGATTATTCAGACCACTGTTCTCATCTTAGTTGTTATTTTCACAACGTTTCGGCCGATATAACCTCCGACCTTCTTCAGGTGAGTCTTTTCTAACTCGGGAATCTTCATGTCGACCTCTGGAATCTGTATTAGATGTTATTTTCACGTTTCGGCCGATGGTGCGCCCGACTTTCTTCAGGTGCATCTTGTCTAACATATGAATCTACATTAGATGTTATTCTAACAACGTTTTGGTCGATGTAACCTCCGACCGTCGACATATTCTTGAGTTCGACAAGATGCACCCGAAGAAAATCGGAGATAACATCGGCTGGAACGTTGTGAGAATACCATTAAAGATGAGAAAAGTAGTTCGAATAATCCAAATAATCCAAATTATCAATCGTCATCTAAAACATTCCGAAACCTAGCTGCAAAATTTCATACTAACATCATCCTGACTACAAACTTTACACATAGTCATCTCTGTTTTTTCGTTTCAAATACAATTCATTAAATCTGAAAATCAAGACGAAAATGAAATGCCGCCATTTTTTGATTGATCATTAAAAAAACAACAACAAAAAACAAAAAAAACAAAATGAAAATGTACAAATCGAATGAACAGTAAGACAGGAACAATCGATCTACGATCAGCCACGAAACTTACAAATCAATACATCGTCCGGTTCTTGTTTGTTCGATTTGCAGTTTAACATATCGAAAGCGCAGTTTTCGATTGATTTTCAAAACATGGAGCGCTAAATAAGTCACTATTCAATGTGCAAAGCAATGTTATTTAATAATGAAGATTTGCTATCTGCCTATCTGAAGCCGAAACAATACTATTACTTCTATTAATTGTACTATTGTACTATCTTTCAATGCTCAATTCGAGGAATGGGGGAAGTGTATTATCTGTTCTGTGGTCATGAGACCATCATCCCAGACATTACCTTATCTTTTGATGGGGCAGTTTAGTATATGTTAGTTCGTCATGATGCCATCCTACCACGTATTACCTCCTCCTCTTTTGGGCTGGAGTTAGTGTAGTATCTGCTCTGTAGTCATGATACCATATTTCTAGATATTAGATTCTTCTTTTTGGAGAGTAGTGTAGCATATTTTCTATTTATATGATACTATTCTCCCAGGCATTACTTCCTTCTTTGGGAAGGGAGGTAGCGTACGTAAATAAGAAATTCTCACAGTCGGCTGTTCATTAGCAAACCCAACACTTACATTATATATACTAGCAAAAATATCCATGTTGATACAGTCGGGGAAACAGTGAGCAGGGAGGAGATTCCAACGGAAAACGGTTGGAGGAAAGAAATTACTAATAGAAAGCTTTCCGGTATCTGGAGACTTCTACAGTGCAAGGGTGTGATTTTGCTGCTTTACAGGTATGTCGGGGGTGTTTTTCTTGAGGGGGCACACGTGAAGAAAGTTCATTGGAGCATATTCCATTGAAGTACTTGTAATGCAAGCACAGGGATGCAGCATTGCGGCGATAAGACAGAGGCTATAGCTTAGTAGACATTTAAGGAGAACATGGTGTTTAGATCTATGAACATGGTGGTTAGAAGTTTGGTAGGAATGAGCCTCACTTATGCAGATTTTCCTAAGAGGCTCATATTTATCTTCTTTTTTTTTCAAGAGATCCCCAAGGACGCATATCTCCTCTCCCAACATAATTTTTTAAACCCTGATTTTAATAAAATTTCAAAAATACTTACATGATACAAAATTGAATAAATTCTTTAACTTACGACCGACTTTCACTCCAGATCTTACATGGAAGATGCATATCCAGTCTCTTGCTAAGGTCGCTGGAAAAAATGGTTGGATCAGATGCAATCCTCTTCCTATATCAGATACGTCCTAAGATCGAATATTGTTGCCACATCTGGGGAGGTGCTACACAGAGCACTCTTTGCTGCCTTAAGAGAGTACAACATCGATGTCAGAATTTAGTGAGGGGTCATATCTTCTCCTCGGCCAAGAAAAAAGAGAAAGACTTGATCAGCTTATCCACTACGTGTCACTAGTGACTTCAGGTCCGTGACACAATATTTTGAAATGTATCCCTAATTCTAAACTTTTTATTTCTAATGTAAATTTCCACTTTCCTCTTTACTCTAGCCTCATGTGAAAAATACCGTTCTAAACCTTAATTTTTACACACCCACATATAACCTTGCGGCAGAACGTACATCACTATTTTGATATCCTTTCCACTTACCTAACACGTTAACTGTTCGATTAATCACGGCTACGTATTTCTCACATCAATCTCCATTCTCTAACAATAAGTATACATGTAATAAGTATAAAATATATTATTCAAAATATGATTTTTTTGTTGTTTTATTCATCCAAACAAAGCATATTGCCACTGATGCGTAAGGGGCTACTGTGATAAGGGGCCAGATTTGTAGGGGTAACCTGAGTGAGGATTTGGGAAACAATATATATTTTTTACATTGCATTTAAATTTAGACATGTTGATACGGTCAGGGAAACACTTAGTAAGAAGGGGATTTCAAAGGTACGCAGTCCGAGAAAATAAGCTATCAGAGTAGATAAGATTTCGGCATCAGGGACCTCTACGGTGAAGGGGTGAGATTTTGCTGCTAGTCGGGTGGGTCAAGGATATTTACGTGTAAGTACTTGTAAAGCAAGCACAGGGATGCAACACTAGCGATGTGATATGGGTCAGAATTTGGCAGACAGTGCTGAACCTATTAGGTCAGAAATTCTTTTTTTCACCCTGTCCAAAAGGGAGAGACCAGTGGTTATTGCATCAGCTCAGATGTGGCAACAATACTCCATGCACGAGCGAATGGTGGCTTTGTAAAGATATAAAGCACTGGCAGATGTGAGAAGTTTTCTAGCTTTGTAGAGAGAGCTTACCTGTTTTGCAGAAGACTTGGCAACATCTTCTATGTACTTATTCCACTTCATGTTACTTGAAAATGTCAGTCAGGGGAGTTTGGTAGTTGGACTCTTGGAAAGGGTGCTATCGACTATGGTAATCAATGGTTGGAAAAGTTCTTATAATTGTTAAAGAAAGGAGTTTTGTCTTTCTCCACATCTGAGTTTTCATCCTTCTACATTTTCTTACTTCTTGCACGCAAACTGGTTATCATCTCTCAACCTACATTTCAATTCCATTTCACTTATTGTGTACCCAATGCATACCTCCAAATAAAACTACTGTAATAGTTTTACATGTATAAACATATTCTGATATGAATTGCATAAGTTCCCCGGAGAGCTTTGCCACATAATTGAGAACAGAATTTCCGCTAATGGTCAGTTCCGTTGTATCAACACATGTGTAGATTATCAGGTTATACTGAAGTAATTATCCTACGCATATTTCAGGGCTGTATTTTTTTTGTTGTAGGGAGGTTTCACCATCTCCCTACATATAGTGCCTGGTATTCCCAAATGGTCACCGTTTTGGTACTGACCAGACTCAACATCGCCTAACTTTGGTGATTGAACGCAAACCGGTGTGTCAATGTGATTATGCAGAATAGAAAATACAATAAATATTATTAACAATAGAAGCATCCAACAAACGTTTTTAGATGCATTTTAATGAATGGAAAAGAAAATGTAATTTGGTTTGTCTGGAGATGAATTTTGTAATCGATTTTCAAGTCTGATTTTTTTTTTCTGAAGTTTTATTAAACGGAAGCGTTCTAGAATACGAATAACCTCATTAATGGCGAAGTTATTGTTAAACACAAAAATCAGTAAAAAGAAAATACAAAACGCGTAGGCACAAGATTGATTTTTTTGTAAGAGACGTCCTCACAGACATATGCGTAAAGGGGAAAAACTGCCCGACCACTAATGATTGACCTCCCTAGTTGGTGCAATATGGAGTTGTTGCTTGTTAACTTTGATTTAAAAAACCCTCATTTTTACAGCATATCAACCCGTTGAGGAGGTGCGTGATTGATGTAATGAATACCAGTTTGGAAGTGTTTCGAGCCGGTAATACCTGGTGTGGTATTTAGCCCTGAAAGAGGAAGTTTACACTGAATATGAAATTCACAAGTGGTCCCCAACCGCATTTATATCCCGGTCATAGGTACTAGCTAGGCCGCACGTTGCTTCACTTCGGTGATCTAACGAGAACCGGTGTGTCAACGCGATTATACTGTGGAAAACATTACAGAGGGACTGCTTCCCTGCTGATTTGATCGTCTTCAAATCCAACATCAACAAATTCTTGTCCTATACCGCCCTATAAGTAATGAAACGCCGTTCATATAACTGATCAAAATTAGTACTCCCATAGTGCCCCTCATCTTTCGGCTGACAATTATTCCATCTCATTAACCCTTATTCTCGAGTGGTTCCTGACCTTGATAAATAGTAAGCTAATATTAAAAAATACTACAGAATCAGAATACCGAGTTGAAATCCTATCGCATCTATTGAGTTCAGTTACGCCTGTATCCGTTTGAAAAAGGTATGAATAATCAATTCCCCTAAATATTAGTAAAATATAAACTTTTTTTCAATTAAGCGTATGCAATGAAACGCTTACATTAGATATTTTTATTCGGTATTGAATAAGAGGTGATGTGCCGTAAAAATATACAAACTAAATCAATCAATTCGTTTTTGGTTATTTATGTGACGATATTGAACGTGGATGTGTAAAAATAAAATAATAGTGAAAACAGTATTTTCCACGTAAGGTTAGAGTAAGCAGAGAAGTGGAAAATTCTATTAGAAGTTAAAAGAGTAGAACTAGAGCTACGTGTACAAAAAGTTGCGGCATGGATAGGAAGTCAGAACTGACGCGTAGCAAATAATGAAAAGATAAAACCATTTCTCTTTGGCAGACGAGCTGCTTCGGTTCAGGCGTATATTTTGAAACTCTGTCTTCGTTCGTCTGTCACCCACCCTCGTGGGCTGACAATTGGACGCTGGTGTAACTCTACAGTGCAGTAAAAGAATTAGTCATCAACGAGTGTGACGCCTCTGAGTAAGTGCGTTGCTGGCGTTTTCATTTTATTTGTTTTCACATTATTACAGCTAGGAGATAAAAGAAGACAGCTTCTATCATCTCAACAAACAAAGGAAGAGTCGTCTACTACATCACCTTTACGACAACCTTTACAACTATATATATATATATATATATATATACATATATACATATATATATACATATATATATATATATACATATATATACATATATATATATATACATATATATATATATATATATACATATATATACATATATATATACATATATATATATATATACATATATATATATATATATATATATATATATATATATATATATATATATATATATATATATATATATATATATATATATATGCGATTTTATGAAGGCTTACCAAAGCATTCCTTTCAGGACACCAATGATCACCATTAAAGATATTTTTTCTTACAAATATTATTTATTCAAATTCAATGGGTTTATTTTTTTTTGGGGGGGGGGGGGGAATTTTTTCATCATTGTGCCGCTCTACGTGAAAGTGTATTATCGCACATTGTTCCGTTTTTTTTGGCTTTTTTGAATGTATTTGGGACCGATTATTTGCTTGTTGCTTGGTGGCAGAAATAATGCACGAGTTATTTTTCTAAGACATTTTCTAGGACTTTCTTTTTTATCGTTGTTTTTTCTTGTTTTTTAATTTTAACTTTTATTTTTATTTTTTTTCCTTTTCTCTTCTTAAGTGACCTCAACTATTGAAACGCCACATTGTGTATTGTCGGCAGTTGAAACCCTTATTCCAGACATTTAAGTTCCCTGATGATCTGCCAAGCAAGTACCTGCTTGGTAGTGAAACACGTGTAGGAAAAAACATTGAATTTGAATAAATAATATTTGTAAGAAAAAATATCTTTAATGGTGATCATTGGTGTCCTGAAAGGAATGCTTTGGCAAGCCTTCATAAAATCGCATATAAATACTCTGTACTCTGTAATCGAATATCAGTGAGCTTGTTTTTATTGGAACAACCCCGGTCTTCACTGAATGATCTATTTTATAAGTGAATAATCTAAGTCTCTCTCTCTCTCTCCCTCTCTCTCTCTCTCTCTCTCTCTCTCTCTCTCTCTCTCTATATATATATATATATATATATATATATATATATATATATAGTAAGCTATGAAAATATATTTATGGCAATTAAGCTACACAGAGGCTCCCTCGTTTCATCACCGGGAGGAATCTTAAGGCTATAATGCAATGATGAAATGTGGATGAAACGTTGGAACCTCTGTGTAGCTTAATTGCCATAAAAATATTTTCATAGCTCACTACCTAGCTGTACTTACGTATCGAGCACTGTTGAAGTAAATGCTGAAAATTGATACATAACAAATTATATCTCTTTATAAAATTTTATGTGGATACATGAAGTACTAATTATATATATATATATATATATATATATATATATATATATATATATATATATATATATATATGTATGCACATATGTAACCAATAATGTTTCTATATATAAAAACTTATACTACACACACACACACACACACACACACATATATATATATATATATATATATATATATATTATATATATATATATTGGCCATAAACAAGGCATATTGCAACTGATGCGGAAGGAAGTATTGTGATAGAGTCCAAATTTATAGAGTGGCAACCTGGGTGGGGAGTTAGGTAGTAAGATGTTTGTTCACATTACATTTAAATTTCTGTATGTTGGTCGGTCAGTGAACTAGTGAGCAGGAAGGGCATTACAAAGTCAAGCGGTCCGAGGAAAGAATCTATCAGTGTAAAAAATCTTACGGCATCTTAGGACTTCTACAGCGAAGGGGTGGGATTTTGTTGCTAGTCGGGTGGGTCAGGAGTATTACCAGTATCTATTTTACTCATAGCTAGAAAGAAGTTATAAGGTCATTTCCCAATAGTATTAGTACGTAATTGGAAACAATAGATCCAATAGGGTTCCAACTCGACATAGCCGATTCCACAGTCTCCGACTATAAATATTACGCCAATCATGCCCCTCCGTTCATCGTAGAGTTGAGATGGCCATATTTAGAACCCGAATAAAATATGACCGGTTATAATAGCACAAAGAGGCTAACTTATGCCGTGCGTGGATGACATTAAACGCCTCCACACGATAACAGAAATAGTCGATTTTAAAGCGTCTTTCACATGTCGAGAGAAAAAATTGCACAGCATCGTTCAGCTCGCGCATTAGAATGGCGCTTAAGGCCATCGGAAGTGTCCTTGTTTAACTTCCTCTCCGGTGTAATGGAGAAAGGTATTAACCGAGGAAAAACAAGGAAATGTATTTCTGGCTCCAATAGGCGAATAATTTATATCGCCTCACGAAACTACGAAGATATTCAAATAAATAAAGCGAATGTTACAATAAAACGAATCCTATTTCAACCAGGAAAAAAACGTACCCGCAGGAAATCATCAGGCTAACTGCGTGGGTGTATTGTTTGCGATTGCTTTTATATCTAAGTAGCAAACATTACATCCGCGCATTTAATCTGCTGATTTCCTGCGGGAATAAGCATGAACGTTTCTGTGTTGCTTTATTGTCATATATATATTTTTATACTACTACTAAGCTCTACTCACACATTGAGCACTGTTGAAATAAATACTGAAAATATATATCCATCTATCCATATCCCATTACGTCAAGGGGCGTAGTCGAGAAGTCATGCAGATACTGTCATAACTTTTCAGTGGACATGATAGAACCTAATAGAGCCCATGTCCTCTCCAGGCCACATACAGCACCTGATATTCCCAAATGGTCACCTATTTAGTACTCGCTAGTCTCAATGTCGCTTAACATCGGTGATCTTACGGGAACCGGTGTGTCAACATGTGTTAGATTACGCTGGACCCTAATTTTGAAAAGGTATACGTTAGCTAGTATGAATTGTGAATTAGGTGAAATTGAGTACAGGTTAGGATGACATGAGATTTTGTTGAATGATTCATTCTCAATGTAATAACATATAGACAGGACTTAGTTGAGATGAAACATTTGGGGTCAGCGGGGTTAGACACGAAACTAGTGTGACTACTGTGATGTGATTGGTTGACGAGACAAAGGAACTATGACGTAACACTTGTGACTGTGGGAAAGATATAGTTTTAATCAGTCGGTCTTGGAACAGCGTGCGAGTCGGACGAAAATGAGCCCCCTGTTGTCAAGTAGAAATTACGTAATAGTTAAGTCAGAAACCTAGAGAAACAAACCAACCGGAAAACGGCAACTCTCTCACGTGCGTAATCTATAGAAAGGTCGAACAAAGCCTCAGAACCCTCTTAAAATCTGTCTTCCTAATTCTTTTATCGTTTAAAGAGTTTAATTCACAGAAAACAGATACACAACACCAGACGATTTACGGCTGAGAAGAGAAATAAGACGATTAAGAAAATCTACACAACGAAAACGACGAACGCGAAGCACAAATCTCTGCGACGACGAACAACGAAGGAAATCAAAGGCAAAATTTCATTCTTAAGAAAATCCACGACACAACGAAACGAATTAGAATATCGAAGAAAAATACAACGCATCTACGAATAGTAGAACAGACAATGTAGACAATGGTGTATGTGACCGATAACGCGAAAACCGCGTAAGTTGAGAGAAAAGAGATTGCAGACAGTTTGAAGGAGTGTAGACTAAGTGAAAAGAGATTTAAAAGAGTAAGAAGTTTTTGATGACATTTCAAACCACTTTCGTATTTCGGGAAACGTTTTGTGAAATTAGTTAAAGACTTTGGTGACGTTTTAAAAAAGACACAACGTTATACATGATTAAATATATGCACAATAATATTAGTGTATATGAATGAAATAGTATATATATATATATATATATATATATATATTGGAAACAGTCTACAATAGTATTTGTTATTGTTTATTATCTATGTACGTATACGTTTCGTCCTTAATAATCGGGACTCATCAGTATAGAGATATGAGTATTCACTACCGGTCATGCAATTCGAAACCCCGGATTACGAGTATTTTGCAACTCAAATCCGACGCCTTAACGACTCGGCCAATTTTGAACAGCGAATAAACTGTGATGATTTTAACACTTTATACGGCGGCTTAACGTCTAGAGCGTTCTACTTTTTTAATGAAAGGAACGATGCATTTAAAGGAAGTGACGTCATGCTGTGTTAATACTACACTTATATATATATATATATATATATATATATATATATATATATATACCTGTAAAGGAAACAATAGACATAATTATCAATAATCTGTACAATAACCCATCTCTCTCCATTTAAAATCAATTAAAACATACTAAAGAAGCTACTATTAATTTGCACCACTGAAGTACCCTTTATGACTTGAAGAGAAATGTTTACACGCAAATTGACGGAGTTTCAATGGGTTCGTTCTCAGCCCGATTCTTAGTGAATTCTACATCTAAAACCTAGAAAACATAATATTTTACAACATTACAAAACCCTCTATCTACGTACGTTATGTCGTCGATATACAATCGCTACAAAATAGCTATTGGTAAAAATCTACTCAACCGTGCAAAATTGATCTCATCCTAAATAAAACACTATTCATCCGACTAAAAATATAAAACAAGTACTTATTAACAATGAATTTTCTTAACTGCAACGTCGATGAACAAATAAAAGTAATGATTCGAAACTTAAAAACGCTACTACAAATAATAATAATAATATCCAACATCACAACGCAAACTATATCAACATATACTATTGTAACCAAATGCAGCCAAACTTCAGATTAGAAGAAAAAGCTGTAAAAAATATTATACACAAATACATATCCCCAACAATAATATAATTAAATTAATTATTTACTATAACAAATTTAAAATCCAAAACTTGTCGTCAAAAACAACTCCTCCCCAACCCCCAAACACTAAAAAGAACCAATGTCGTTTATAAGTTTAAATGCCCTTTCGGATAATGTAACTCCAATAATAATAATAATAATAGCTACATTGGTTTTACAACCACTATGCCTCACCATGCATCTCATGAACTCTAGTCCAATCTACAAACTTATACAAAAACATAACTGCCTTCTGATTTAAGACAAACTTTAGTCAACAACACTAAAATAATACATTCCAAGACCAATTTGAAAAAATAAAAAATACTCGAAGCCATCTACATGAAAACACAACCAGCTACAATTAATAACATCGCGTATGAGACTAGTAAAATCATTTTAAAATGCTTAGTGTAGTATAGTTTTATTTTCTGACGCTACCCCGGCGTTGTTGAATTCAAATTCGAAAAGGAACATTTTTATTAAATTAAATAAATTAATTATTACTTGCCTCCCCATTTTCCCTCTTCATATTTTATTCGACTGTACCAAACAAACTCAGCTATTACTTAAAAAAAATAATTAAAAAAAGGTTTAATTCGTTAACGTCTTGCTTTTTAGTCCATTTTCTTTCGACACCTGAAGATGATTCGAAGAGGAATCGAAAACGTTTGTGATACACGCGGAACTTTTATCAATGTTTTTTTTTTTTTTTAACACAAAAAAAACTCATTAGAAATTTTTTTTAAATAAAGGAAGGTATAACTAAACAAACGAATTCTGCTATTTTTAACAATATTTACATGAATGAGAGAATGCTACCTAAATACACACACACACAATATATATATATATATATATATATATATATATATATATATATATATATATAATCCAGAGAAAAAATCCACAGGGTAGTAATCCAAAGAATTTCAACCGGGTTTATAAAAAGTGCTCAATATCAAATAGAGCTTTTATATATGATTATTTTTTATTTATACAGACATGTACAAAATCTGCGACACTGGCATGTCGATGCTATCGATCAACAGCTATTATACACTGAGATCTCATCAGGCAGAGTTAGAATCCGATTTCTTTCCAAATATGATCTAAGGTTAAGATCGGATTCTAACTCTGTCTGATGAGATCTCAGTTTATAATAGCTGTTGATCGATAGCATCGACATGCCAGTGTCGCAGATTTTGTACATGTCTGTGTAAATAAAAATAATCATATATATATATATATATATATATGTATATGTATATGTATATATATATATATATATATATATATATATATATATATGTGGAGAAAGAGGAGAGCATTTGTAGGTAGCATCGTATGTCCCAAAGGAATATTAGAGATCGATACAACGAATTATTTAATAATTTTGTTAAAAATGTTGTATTTAAATGTAAAATATGTTTATTTCAACAAAAATATTTGATATACTAACTTTTCGTCTGTATTTTTGTGTTTGTCTAAAAAGTAAAACTTGTTTAATGGAACGTGAAGGTTCTCTTTGTTTCAGTTGCTATAAGCTTTTTTTATAGTATTTTATTTTCCTAACTGCTTCACATCGGTCATTTTGTTGAGTGGACCGACATGATGTTTGGTACAGCTGGCTCGGCTTCATATTTCGTTGTCAGGACATCTTCACACGAGAGCACGTATTATTCAGATCTTAGCTGGAAAAGCGAGACCAATCGTCGTCACTCACCTCACTTGATCCCGTCTCACCCCGCTCTCATAATACAAGAATGATAGACATAGTGTTGCTTCGGTAGATGACAGTTCATACACGGTCAAGAAGTCATGGTGGTTCACGAAGTTCGTGACGTCACTCAGTCAGTCTGGTGTCCAATGGAAAACAGAGTGGACATTATACCCTTCCCCATAACGCCAGAGTTCTCGATATGCACAACATGATTATATTATAACCACTTTTCAGATGGTACAGAACATCCGATACACAAGGGTCTGTTCCGCTATCAATAAAATTGTAAATATAAACTCATGCCCCTATTTACTTGTCTCCCCACGAGAGCAGAGTTTGACACAAAGTCGGTTTTTAATGTGGAGAAAATCCAGTTCCCCAAAAGAGATAATCTGGATTGGGACCAAAAAAAACTTGCCTCAGTCTAGAAGAATTCCTCTCTCACTGACCGAGATCAGAAAAGATGAAGTGTAATATCAGAACAGATCTGTCATTGCGGCTATTTTAAGTTGTTTAGAACACAGAGTAAATGCGGTATTAAGGTATTTAGAAGTGTGGGTGAGATCAATAATTGATTATATTGAATGGTATTGTGACTATGTATTGGTCAATAAATGTGTATAGTTTGGATTTAATTGTTTCCTACTGCAGCAAGATATGGTACAACACTGGAGGGTGGGGAAAACCAGCTCCCCCGAGAGGGCACTTTAGTGTGGTATACCCGTCAACTTTCCTCAGATGGGGTGACTCAAGCGATCGACAATAAACTACCTCCTTTCGAAGGAGGAGTCAAACCATATCTTATTCCGACAAAGAAAGATATGGTTGTTCAAATCAGTCTCTAGGTTGTCAGATTGATGCCAAATGCGAACCTCGGTTAGTATGACAACTGGCACATCATAGTTAAGAGTAACATAGTTAGTAGAAGACCAACAAATTCATCAGCTCCCTAAAAAACCTTCCGTTTTGTCGAATTGTGTATTTCTACCCAATAAATATTACACCCAAGGGGCTGTTTAAAAAAATTAGATAAACAATTGACCCGATCACCGCGTATCAAAAGAAATCTTATCTATTTTCCCTCGGCATAATAGCGTTCATTGTTCGCGAATATTGGAAAGGGCGTCAAGCGTTGTTTTTCGTTTTCATTTTTTTTTCATAGCTAAGCATAAGATACGGGCGTGGATCTGGGTGACCGTATGTACCTACTCCCATAATTTCTTAAACATGTTATGATTACCATGAAAAACATTGATACAAATTGTCTCTAAACTGATAAAACAGGGGAAGAAGCGAAGACCTGCTGAGAAGGGAAGTCGAGGTTGTGAGGTTGGGGCGAATACGCCCGGACGATTTACATAACTCGAATGGCCTTCGGTATTACATTGTCGTCACATCTTGGTCAGAATGACTCAGGAAAACCCTAAATCATTATCCCAGATAAGAAATGCCAGGGGAGAGGGGACGTAACCCGCAGAGAAGACATTGGAGATTTAGATTCGTGCACCTAAATGTCTGAAAATATAATTATTACGAAATGATGCATGAAGCGTGAAAGAAAATCACAGGATTACAAAAAAAGAAATAATAAAAAAGCGACATTGGGAGTGATGATGGGAGTTGTCTGGTTTTTGTGAGTACCCTTTAGGTTAGAACACTTAAAGTAGAATCATTTTTAAAGCGATGAATAAAGAGTTGTGTAATTAAAAAAAGAACCCGTCCATGAAAACTGAATTGATTTCCGGTTTCTGTAAGATTAGACTGTTAAAAGTCAAACGTCAATTTCTCATGTCTGTAAGTCTAGACCCTCGGGGTCTAGACTGATAGACCTGAGAAATTGACGTTCTGAAATGCACCGCAAAGGCAAAGCAAACATCCATCTCGAATGCCGGAGGTAAAGATTAACAGATTCTTTGCCGAAAATATTTGAATTAGAAAGACTACGAACAGATTGATTAAATCATGTTTATATCAGGCGCAATTGAAGACGAAGAGAAGATAACTCAAACGAATCTTCTACACTCTATGTATAAGACACAAATACAGATAAAAACTAACAAAAATATTCAAATCACAAAACAATAAAATAGTTACAAAATCAAATTAAATTAAAATGTCACAAAATATCGAAACGTCACAAAATGTCAAGCTTAGACTATTTTTAAGGTCACAGAAATATTGCTATCACAGAACGATAAAGTCACAAAATAAAATGAAATGAAAACGTTACAAAAACCAAAAATCACAAATATTCAAATAGCAGAAAAATCAAAAATCAAAAAATAAAATGAAACTGTATAATAAATCAAAACGTCACAAACGGCCAGACTTATAAAAAAATGTAAAAAGTCACGAAAATATTTAAATCACAGTAAAAGGAAAAAATCACAAAATAAAATAAAAACATCACAAAATAATCATAAAATGATTTAAAAGTAGTAATTAAAAAATGATACAAAAAAATGCAACGGCAAAACAAAATGTTATTTTCACGTAATTTTATCGCTCGACTGAAAACCCTAACCGACATTTATTTACCGAGTCTATCTTTGTTTGACAAGACCATAAACTTGGCGTCGGCAGCATTTCTACGCAAAATTGACTCCCGTTATTTAGAAAGCCTAAATAAAAAAAAACTTTTCTGGTTTCATACAAAAGGAAAATACCTAAATATTCGTCTATCAAAAAGAGGAGAACATGGATTAAAGCGTAGAAGTTGATTGTTTACATGTTGTATTTTCTACGGCGGGTCGATCTAAAATGCTAAAACTCTAATACTCGTGCTTACTTTTTTTGCGCACCGAATGTTTTAGATGTTAAGAGGAGGGTAATAGAGGAAGAAGTAGCGGGAGAAGGGTAGTAGTGTAATGGGATGTGGTGGGAGGAGGAAAATATAAAGAGTAGTAGAATCAGAAGCACAAGAGGAGAGTAAAAAGATGACGTGAATAAATAAATGACGTAAATAAAGAAAAAAGAAAAAGGCTAAAGTATTAGTAGCATTAAAAGCTTCATAATACAAAGAGAGCAAGAGGATGACGTAAATAAATAAATGACGTAAATAAAGATGAAAAGAAAATGACTAAATCATTATTAGTAGCCGCAAGAACAGCGTAATAGAAAGAGCGCAAAAAGATGTGAATGAATAAATAACGTAAATAAAGAATAAAGAAAGAAGACTAAAATCGTATTAGTTGCATCGAGGGCAGCGTAATAGAAATACAGCAAGAGGATGCCGTAAATAAATGACGTAAAAAAAGAAGAAAAGGAAAAATCAAAAAATTACAGAACATGATTAAAATGGTAATATATGATTCAGGGGTGAGGGCAGGAGTACACAGGTCTTCATTCATTTCTGAGTAACACGGGTGCGCCCTCTAGTCACAGTTATAATTTAGATGTTCTCATGTAAATAATTAACGATAATAATTTCAAGCTGTGTGATCATTACTTACATGACCACATTTATATGTGATTTAACCTTAATTACGCCATGCGATATCGTTCTAATTCAATTTTCTTGTCAGTTCAACGTTTACATTTTGCACTTTTCGCATAAAACGGTGTAAACGCCATATTCAAACCTAACTTTAAAAAGTTTACAAATCCCCGAAAAAAATAATTTTCAGAAGAAAATGATTGTTAAATATTTTAATAACGCAGGTCTTAAATCGAAATCAAGCATAAACCATTGTATCATGACAATGATTTATTTTTTTTATTATAAACACTGGACCCTTGCTTCAGGACAAATCAAATGTAAGGGGCATAACCCCCTACTTGAAACTCTACACAATACAAAGTAAAAATTAAAAAAAATGTTTGAATTTGAATTGTCTTCCTTCAAAATTAACCCTAAACTGAACAAAAAAACTATTTTCTACATTTTAGTTATTGATATCATTTGTTTGATCGTTTTCTTATATAGGTAAAAGTATTAAAAAAAACCCAGAACATTTATTAGAAATAAAAGTGTATTTCAATAAGTCCCTAGTTACTTGCCCGCACACGAGAGCAACATTTTGTCTCCATTAAGATTTTGACGTTGTTGAATGACATCATAGTGGACATTGCGTTGCCTCGGGTGATAGCTAGGGAGATGCGCTGCAACATCCAAGCGGTCTCTTGGGGCTTCTTTCCACAAGTGGCTATCATCCGTCTGATGTCTCCTATGAATTATGAAGTATCGGGACTGAGGGCCAGTGATGTTTTGATTGAGATAGGCTGGAAAAAGAAACGGTCAGTTAGTTTCCGGTTTAAAGTTGTTTTTACTTTAGCAACTACTTGATTCTTCATATCAAAATTTGCATATTTATTTTACGATTCTATTTGATAGTAAAACAAGATTTTAATAGAAAATACTAAACGTAACCAATTAAAATACCCTTGTTGACGATATACGTTGTGTCCCACTCTGTAGTGTAATAACATCTCTTTTTTTTATTCAGTGTCTGAAATCAACTTTTAATTTCACAAAAAACTTCAGTCATCAGTAAATATCATTCATTTATCACTAGCTGGCTTCCCCTTTTCACTATAGCTTCGCAATTTAATTCCTATTCACTACTTGGAATCAATGAAACGAAACTAGTCAATAAGAAAAAGAAGACAAAACTACTGCTATTGCTATCTCAAACGTTCTCTCTCTCTTTCTCTATCTCTCTCTAACATACATAACTTTCAATGAGATAAACAGAAGATACACGGGCTAAACATGAGTGTACAACACATTCCGTCAAAAATAACAGAGAAATGTTTCAGTTTACGAACAAATCAATCAAGCAATGAAAAAATAGTTATTAGCCGACAGCTTCAAACTGTATTCTGAATTCTTGACCGGTATCAAGCTTTGAAAGAAGCAGCAGAAGCCGACGCTACTCTGCCTACTACCTTTTCACTTTCTTTTTTTCCTCTCCTCCCACCTCCTTTTCTTCATACCGCAAATCGGCCCGGACACACGTACGTTCACTTTTATTATATATATATATATATATATATATATATATATATATATATATATATATATATATATATAAGTAATTTTATAATTGTTTTCATTCGATTAAAACGTTCACTGATTACAATAATATTTTAAAGAGACATATGCCCAACAAAATTTACAGGTATAAACGGGAATAATGGTAATAAGCAAATAACGAACTATGTAGGACAAAAACAATAAACACATATTCATGCTGATTTAATTTCGATATATTGTTTCATATACGAAACTTTGTCAAAAATAAAATTTATTGAAACAAAATCAAAGCAAATATACATAAAGTTGTAAGTAGTGGTGAGAGAAAGGAGGGCACAAACGCGAGATGGGTAAAGTAAGGGATAGTGTTAGGGTGGAAGGGAGTAAATTTGGTGGTAGGAGTAAATGGTAATTTATTTTATTACAAGTTAAATTTAAAACATATTATTCCAAACGAGTTGACGTGCACAAGAGGAAATTTATAAGTTATCGACATCTGAAGAAGGACGGAGGGTACAACGACCGAGACGTGAAAATAGCGACAACCAAGATGAGAGAAACAGTTCAAAACGTGTAAATAATATAAATACCAATACCCCATCTCAGAAATATCGTCAAATATAATTCAGGAACTGTTTCCGTGGACTTTACTCATCTCGGTAACCGTGAACAACTTGATCACACTGCTACTGGGGTTACCTCAAAATGATATTTACGACCGGGTGGGTCTCCTTCACCAGATATCGTTTTAAAGAGATATCGAGAGTGTTTAATGTGTTAGGAGGGCAGGGGAAGTTTCGAGTAGGGAAAGTAGTTTTGCGGGTAGAGTGTCTTTTTTACCGACTATAAAGATATTATGGTTGATAAAGAATTTCGCAAAATTGGGCTAGAAGAGAGAAAATTATTTGCCCCCCCCCCATTCTACATGAAAATAATTACTTTTTTTGCGACCGCTTAAATATTCGGCCATGACTAGAGGCTGGCAATGAAAGTGAAAGTATTTTTTTTAACTAAAAAAAATATACTCCTGATTAGAAAAAACAAAAAAATATACTCTTGATTGCAAAAAAATGCATACTCCTGATTACGAAAACAAAATTATACTCCTGATTTGAAAAAATATATACGCCTGAGTATGAAAAAAATATAATCTTCATTGTAAAAAAAAACATCGATAAAAATCATAGAATTATCCGATCTTCATAAAATGTTCAGTATTTATTAATTAATAAATAAATGTTAATATAAAGTATTTATTTCATTAAGAAATATGTATAGACTTTTTAGGTCACTTAAATTACTGTATTCCATTGACTTCATTTAAAGAATGAAATACGTCTTATTACATCCATAGTAGAAAGTGACCACATTTACAAAGAGATAACACCCCGAAGTTTCGACTATGATTATAATAAGACGTATTTACTCTTTGACATGAAAGGGGTAAATTATTTTGTTTATAATTGTTTTTCTGATGGCTAAAAGAGATAGACCAAGGATGGTTTGTTTTTATTAATGACGTAAGCTGATTTTTCTTTGTAGGGCATCAGCGAAAAATGTCTCCATTTTACCAATTCTCTGCATCGGAATAAGTATTCTTTTAAAAAACTAAAGCGAAATACAAAAGATACGTGCGAAGAGCATGGTGCCAAAATATACAGGAACAAATCACTAGTCAGACTCAAATATCGATCTGTCAGATGCAATGCTCTTTAAGTGTATAATGGAAAATTCGGCCGATTTCATTTTATAGTGGTAGAGCATCGGACACCAACAACTGAGGTTCCGGTATCCAATCTCGCTACGTCTAGACACACTGATAAGTCGTAAAGATGACGACACACATGTCTGTGGATCACCCCCCCCACACACACATATATATATATATATATATATATATATATATATATATATATATATATATATATATATATATATATCGGCGAGAAATACGGACGTTTGGGACATTTTTTGGAGGGTCGAATGAGATTAAACAAATATAAAAAAACGAGAGAAAACGATTAAAAAGAAATTAATTAATGTACTGAACCGGTTTTCGTCCACACTCATCAGAGTAAAACGTGGAAGTGATTGAATACGACTAAAACCTAAAAATAATTTGTAATGAACACTAGTGACAAGTTTAGGAGAAAAAAAAAAATGGGGAGGAGAGTCATAAGTTTTAGGTTTTAGTCGTATTCAATCACTTCCACGTTTTACTCTGATGAGTGTGGACGAAAACCGGTTCAGTACATTAATTAATTTCTTTTTAATCGTTTTCTCTCGTTTTTTTATATTTGTTTAATCACATTCGACCCTCCAAAAAATGTCCCAAACGTCCGTATTCCTCGCCGTTATCAAATTTTGTACCACGAAAAATTTATTTAAATATATATATATATATATATATAATATTAAACTATTTTTTTATATTTTCCTTACGTACGACGTTGTTTCGAGCTTATGGTTCTCATCAGCGCAGGAAAATAACAATCTCAGACGGTCATAGGGCGCGAACCCGATTCACAGAGACACCTGTAATCTGTAAGCGTTCGCCCAGTCCCATTAGCTCACGAGAGATTGTCACGTGATAACGGAGAAATTAAGTGATATTTACACTGAAGGCGGCGAGCATAAATATCTAAACATTCGATAGTACTAAACATAAAGTAATTACCTTTCATCCGATTCTAGCATAAAATGTAAATTATTGTTGATAGTATAGATCTCTTATTTCATTTCAGTCGATTTAGACGTATATGTCACCTTCGTTACTTGAAATAGCCACGATCGGCGTGATGAACACCACCGACATGATGAACATCGTTGAGATGGATGCTGCCATCATGGCAATCATCTCTAATATCATAGTCCCAATCAGCAACCATGACCTCCGTGAAAAGAACATATACGCTTGTACAAACAGACCTGTCAAAACAACAAAAAAAAGACAACAGTTGAAACCTCTAGTTCAAAGGCAGTATTATAAACGTATAACGTCAACAATCGACTACAACGGCCGGTCGCACACCCTTAGACGCCTTAGGGGTTGTCTCTGATAACAGTACATACGCATAATTAACCCAGTTGTACTTTATCTAGCATACGACAGTCCAATACTCTAACCAGAAACATTACAAACTATTGCGCTCTCTCGCATTCTCTAATCCCTTTTCTCACTCTCTACCCCTCTTCCTCTCCCTCTCTCCTCCTCCCCATCTCTCTCTGTCTCTCTCCCTATGTCTCTCCCATTCTTCGCATCTCCTCCTCTCTATCTGCCTTTTTTCTATTTCTACTTCTCGCGCGCGCTCTCTCTGCCTCTATCTACCCCTTTCTACCTCCCTCTCTGCCTCTCTGTCATCCTCTACTTCTATGCCCTCCCCCCCTCTCTCTCTCTCTCTCTCTCTCTCTCTCTTGTTATTGTTATACGTTGACAATTACTTTTTTGGCTTATCAGTAGTTGAACACTGGTTTACTGACGGGACCGTTTTAAATAGGTGAAAAAGAAAGAAAAAAGTCCAGTTTCTTGTCATAACAGAACGAATCGAGTGTTGTGTCTTGTTGAAGGCCGAAGCACGTAAGATTCCCTAACCCACTTGATGGAAACCATTTTACTTTACTTTCCTTTATTTTTATTTATTTTTGAGTCCGAAATTTGAGCTATCAACCAGTGGAAAGGTCGTTATCACTCAATTAATCAACAAGAATCTGAGGCAGCAATTTTTGGGGGGAAACAAAGTCTATCTCAGAATAAATCGCCAACCAACCTTAGGGCGAGTAATGGAGAACAAAATCTGGGCGATAATCGGACAGCATTTTATAACCCAAAACTTTCAGTAAATATTCAACAATTGTAAAAACTGTATACAAATGCCAAGAAACAAAAGAAAGATTGCTGTCTGTGGAGAGAGAGAGAGAGAGAGAGAGAGAGAAAGAGAGAGTCATCCACAGACGGACTGTTTCGCTGTATCACAACTCTTCAGTGCGGTTAGGCAAGCAACTGCCTCAAACCGGGACCGAAACTCGACCGTCTACACGTCTTGGCCATCATCTAGGGTAGGCGAACTCACAATGATAAACATTGTAAAATTGCTGAAAGCTCAATTTGTGTACACAAAGAGCATTGCGTTGAACTCTAGTAGCAGTTGGCGATTTCACTTGCAACACAATAAGGAGCATTTTTAGTCATCCACAGTTCGCTGTATCAATGATCTTCACTGTGTTTAGCCAATGAAACCGGGATAGTCATCCACAAACGGACTGTTTCGCTGTATCACAGCTCTTAAGTGTGGTTAGACAAGCAATTGCTTCAAGCCGGGATGTAAACTTGACCGTCTAAACGATAGTCGGCGCTTCTAACAACTTGCTGCTGAGTGTATGCGATTTCACTTGCAATGCGGAAGTTTCATTTGTTTACACTCACACACACACACACACACACACATACACACACACACACACACACACACACACATATATATATATATATATATATATATATATATATATATATATATATATATATATATATATATATATATATATATACAAGGCTTTACGCGCTCCACTACTTTTGGAGCTGCTCCCGCTCCTGCTCCAACGCCCAAAATTGGAACTGGCGCTCCAGCTCAAACTCCTATAAAAAAGGAGCGGCTCTATTTCAGCGTTCCATAATGAAAATGTACTTTCTTTCATAAACATTCTATTCTGCCAATGAGTGGTCGAAGGATAGGGGTGGGCGTCAAAGGATCCCGTTAATATGGGTGGGGATGTCATTTTAAGTGTAAGACCGTAAGATAATATTTGACAAATTCTCGCTAATATTTTGAGATGTGCTAAGGGTTTTAGGAGAACATGTCGGATTAAGAAAAAAATCGTTTCCAGAGGTATAAAATAGAAACAAAAAAATCCCTGAAGTATTTTAAAACAATTTTAATTTTCATTACATTAACAACCTATTTTTTTTCAGGGAAATAAAATTTGACCCGATATTTTTTCTATTTATTTTGGAATGGAATTTAGATTTGTTTTAAGTAAATAAAGTTTTACTTTTAAACATTATTAGTGATTATTTTCTTTTTAAAGAAAACATTTCTCTGGGAGAGAAGAAACAGCCAGGGCAACATTAATCGTTGTGCTGTTGTTTAATATTTGTTTGCTTTACGAACGTAACTATATTGTATAATGTATATTATTATTTACCACAGAGAAACGCGCAAGTACTTTCAAACAAATCGATTTATCCAATTTTTTTTCAATAGTACAATTTGGGGCGAAAAAAACTCAGTGAAGTTTATTTTTTAAAGATTGAATGAAAAAATATTTTTCATAAGTTGGCAAAAAATATCAATAAATTGTCAATAAACAATTCAGAGATTCCATTAATGTCGCAAAATTTAATACAAAATATCTGTCCTAGACCTTGGGAGTTGAAAAAATATCGGGTCAAATTTTCCTCTCCCGAAAAATTAACTGGAGCAAGTTTTCCTAGGTCGGACAAAAACATTTATTAACATTAAAAATGTGAATAAAAAAGGTGAACACGTCTATATTTGAAATCTCTAACAAAAACAAACTGTTTACAATTTTAACATTCGATAATGGATTTTTCAAGATAGAGAAAGATATCTAATCTACTTTTGGTTCTAAAAAACAACAAATTAGTCAGAAAATCTAATTATTTGCTTTTTTTAAATCAAAATTTAATATATTTTCTTTAATTTAATTACATTTTTACATCAGTTTAATTGTAGAATAAGGACCGCTGTTTTTCTCGCTCATTTCGCTTGGTATTCGCCCAAATTTTGGGTAAAACTGATTGTTGGTATTCGCCCAAATTTTGGATGAAACTGATTGTTGGTCTTAATTGTATTTTTGGTCTTGAAATAAAATTCTCATTTACTTTTTAAAGTGTTGAGAATATAACTTTAATTCCAGGTTTTAATCGCTGGCGGCCATGTTGGTTTTTATTTTTTCCTTGGACTAAATATATTTTTTCCTTAGTCTAAATATATTTTTACTGCTTTAACATTTTATTA
>OY744521.1:88699697-88829697 GCA_963556195.1 Sepiola atlantica | reverse complement strand
AGTCCAATCAAAGTTCCGAAATCCCGACATGTGCAACCCAAGTCAAATCCAAGTTCGTTGTTTCATTAGAAAACCCGTTAAATCCGAATTGAGCAAAATAAGACTGAATCCCATCACATCTAGCCAGAAGAGCGAAAAATATATAAGTGATCTTCTCTCCCCTGCCATTCAACCAGACATGACAAATCCCTAACGAACAGAAGGCGATATTAAATTGTCTACATCTCAGAATGACTTTAACGGGTCTAAAATTATGTCTGTGTTGCATCCTGTTTGACGGGCTCAAGAAAGAAGGCAACATACAACCCCGCCATCCATCCCACCCAAATCAGATCTTCCCTGTCTGGGTCAGTAAGCATATTCTATGTCAAAGGGGAAGGAGCTAAGAAGTTAAAAGAAAGAGAAAAGGGAGTTAGGAAATATAGGTCAGGTCATGTGATCACGTACACATCCAAAAGTATTACTTAAAATCTAGCTTACAGTAAAAACCGACTTCACAAATCTAGCCCTATATCAAGTAATCTAGAATATTTATGAAATTAAATATTACGAAGTTATTAAATTCCAATAATTTTATAGTTTAATTCAAGATTTAATTTTATCAGGTTAGAAATTATTAGTAGTTTAATTTAAGATTCAATCCCATCAGCCCAGGAATTCCAACTCAAGGCTTAACATTCCCCAATTAAAAAGTTTAACCTGCCCTAAGGTTTAATTTTTCCCAATTAAGATTCAATTTTCCCAATTACGAAGTTATCTAAATAATTAGAACTTAATAATTTAATAGTTTAATTTAAGATTTAATTTTATCAGATTAGGAAGTTTAATTTAAGGTTTGGTTTGTTCAATCAAGAAGTCCAATCCAAATTAGGGTTTAATTTTTCCTAATCAAGAAGTTGTAAATATATTTAAGGTTTAAGGTTTAATATTTCCCAATTAAGAGGTTGTAAAGATATTGTAAAGATATTGTAAATATATTTAGAAACTGAAAATTTAGGTGTATATATTTAGAAACTGAAAATTTATGTTTCACTAGTTATAAGATATTAGTTGCCGCTTATATCTTTTGTTGGATTGCTTCATATATATATATATATATATATATATATATATATATATATATACATAAAGACTGTTTCGCTGTATCACAACAAGTGCCTCAAGCCGGGACGAAACTCGATCGTCTTGACGAGAGTCAGCGCTTTAAACCAGTTCGCCTTTATATGGCAGCTGTTGAGGACAAACGAAATCACAATCATAAACATTATCATTTGCCTGAATGCTTTATACGCACACATATTTAATAAAAGCTTTTAGTCATTCATACACGAAAAACAATATATATATATATATATATATATATATATATATATATATATATATTCAACATTAATAATAAAATGCAAGTAAAATAAATTAATTGATATAGGCAATTCACAAGAATCGTCATTCACAGAAAAGGAGAGTTTGAATTACCTCGAGTGGTTTCTGTCTCTCTGTACAGTGGTTTGTCAGAACCATCTGACATGAGGATACTTTACTATACAAATAAACGCTGATCAACTATCAAAAATAACATAGTATTCGCAGCCCAAATAAGATCCCCTCGACACGGCTATACACTGGCTCATACGAGGAATGGCGCACCTTCTCCAAGTAATGTTACCTCAAGTAACAACATTTAGCTAAATACTTCATGAATTCGTGTCCTGGAATCTATAAGACAAAGAAACCACGAGAAATATATATTGTAACATAGTTAACTGGTCAATTGGGGAGAAGAAAATAATGTTCTAAACTTCTTTACTAACTCAACGGAAAACTTTAATAGAATATTCGAATATCTACGTATCTCATATGGAGATTAAGATGAAGAGTTTGTCTAAGGAAGGCTCCACTTGATTTTTGAGAACCTCGACTGAAGTAATATGAACTAAAAAAGAAACAGTTGTAGTTCCTGGCTGTTTTAGTGAGACCTTAAAGTGTATTCGGTGGTAAGGACCAAATTTAGATGTTTAGGAAATTGGAGAATCACCTCTTAGTTATCATTACTCCCTGGTCCAGTTTGACTTGGATTGGTTGCACCTGTAAGTGTCCTATCTAATTTCTGTTACTGATGGTTCACCGCTTATCAAGTCCCTAGGGGCCACTCGAGGATAAGGGTTAAAAGGATTGTTGGTTGGACGATGATCGCCACCACGAAAGAATTAGAAGCAGTAGGTGGAATGGGCAGAAGACTACTTAAGAGGACTTGATTTTCCACGAGGACGGCTCGACAAATATTTGTTTACATTAGACTTTAAGACGACCATGCTGTAGTCGGCTGGAAAGCAGACTCGTGCTATCTTGTTCTACAGGCTGGATGTTCTAGGAAAGAAACTTTGTTCATGGAAGTCTCGCTTGGTTTTTGGTACAGAGAGAGAGAGAGAGAGAGAGAGAGAGAGAGAGAGAGAGAGAGTTCTTTGCTGTGTGTTTTAGCCAGACGGGTTCTTGTTATGACTGTTTTACAGAGATGGACCAGGGATGGGATGTCAGTCGATCAGCTGCAATTAACATAACGATACATTAGAGAGAGGCTAGCAACATTTCTGTGTGAAAGATTAGGGACGACAAAAGATCCTTCACCAGATTAAGAAGCCGATTTTGTACTCTGTCAAGACTAGAAAGAGCGCCCCGGGCGGAACCTCCCCAGATATGACAGCAGTACTCAAACTTAGGATGAATCTGGCTCTTATACAGGTAGAAGATTGTACCAGATTCTGGAGTGGTAGAATAATTCAACATTTTCCCAGCAATTTACCCGACAGATTTGATGTAAGTCTACCACTTCAGTTCTTGGGTGAAATTCAGTCTCAGGAGCTTATCAAAGAAGGAGGCTTACTTAAGCTGAGAGACATTTATTTCGACTGGGGAGAAGTCGGGATCTGAGCGTTGATGGTGAACAAAGAGAAGCTTAGTTTTAAAGGCGTTAAAAGTAACAACCCCCCTCCATTGCACCACTTGTTCCAATCGGAGGAGAGAGAGAGAGAGAGAGAGATAAAAAAATCTTGATAATCAATGCTCTTTGAAGTGCTGCCATAGATATTTCTGGTGTTTCCATAGATGTCAACAAATGACCTTAGAATATGATTTGGAAGATGATTTATGAAGATCAGGAAGAGAATTGTGCCTAAAATGGACCCTTGAGGCACGCCGGCATTTATGCTGTCAATAACTACTTTAACCACCGCACCACTCCGAAATCCAACTTGCTCAGCCGTTTGAACTCTTTTCTTTCACTGGTTACTCCATTTCTACACGCAATCAACTGAAGTTTTTTCTACCCGCAACAGTCCTGTTTATGACACAAAACTGCGTCCGGTGGTGAGTCCCTTACTTGGGAGCTTTGAGGAGTGTGGAGTCACCTCATAATTACTATTACTACATAGTTTACAAACATAGAACGAAATAAAACGCGACTATACAACATGACCCTTAATTTCGTTTTTATTCGCTTCCTAAATCATATTTTTCGGGTTTTGTTCTATTTATTTAACAAATCTATTTCTGTTTGGAGATATACTTCATCTACAAAGAAAAACACTAGGATATTTATCGAATCACGTCCTTTTTACGACTCGCTGTGCCTAGCATTCGTTTGCATACACATGTTTTCCTTCCCTTTGCACCAAAGCATAAAAAATAAACAGAAATTTAAATAACTACAAAAAATAGATTTGTAAGACTCCGGGGCAGGTTTACACTGCAATTTATAGATGTATTTTGAGACATGTCTTGTTTGTTCTCATGCTATTGGTTCATACAGACGAGATTCAAAAACATGTTAATCCTATAACACTATACGTATATCAAATGGGAAATTTTTGTAACTTAAAAAATCTTTTTAATGTGACGCGATCTAACCGCACTACCTTGATTGGTAGTGCGCGAACGGTGTATTGGACACTCCCTGCTGTAGAGTAATTAAGGGGAAAAACATAGATGGAGGCTGGCAGAGAGAAGGGTTCAGAATCGTATTAGATGGAAGACTGTTATTAATCACTTGTTTTCTGAAGATCAAATAACTTAAACCAATAGATAAAAGCTTAAAATGATTTATCGCTGAATAGTCATTAGAAAAACTACAAATAATGCAAACTGCAAAGTGTTGTCCTGCGCGTCGTCACGAATTATCCACAATTTGAAAGCGAAAGAAAGAAACAGAGAGAGAGAGAGAGAAAGAGAGAGAGAGAGATACGAGGGGAGGGAGAAGGAGAAATAGATAGAGGTAGATGGATAAATAGATAGATACAGATAGATATGAATAGAGGGAGATGAGGAGATAGAGAAAAAGAAATATGTTAATATTTAGCAGCCATTTGCAATTCTCTATTATATCTTGCTGTCAGATTCTTTTTCTCACAATCAAAAAAGAATTTCTAGAATTCGAAACTGACTCAAGCTTAATGGCATTGTTAGTCCAGCTAGAAGTCATACCAGCCGTGGTTCGCCTTGACATCATTCTGTCAACCTATGATCTCTCCTGAACTATAATACTCTTATTCGTCGGTGCGCTCACAGGTGTTACCTCTTCCTTTGAGCTGAGGCGTCCCTATAGGGTAATGCCGACGAGTCCAGTTTCGGCTATTTTTGTACACTTCGAGAATGCCCCCTCGGAGGAGCTGTTTTGTTATATTTCGACATTAAACTGAGTTAATATCTAACATTTATGCAGTTCTTCTTCTTCTTCTTCTTCTTCTTCTTCTTCTTCTTCTTCTTCTTCTTCTTCTTCTTCCTTGCGTGTCTTTGAAGCATGTGGTCATATGACAGTTTCCCACATTTTTATGCAGTCCTTTGCAATAGTGTTTTACTCTGCAAGATCTTTCAAGCTATACCGGTCAGGCAGACCAGGCAGTGTTGCAGCGTATAGTCCTTCTCTCTACATTAACAAATGGTTGGGTCAGTTTTGTAGCCCCATCTATTCATAGCAACGTTTGATCGCCCCATTCTCGTTCTTAGACGGTTTAGTGTTTTCCACTGGAGCCAGGGTGCCTCTGAACCGGGAGGGAGTTCGTCAGAAGCAGGGATTTCAATGTCGTTATTAGGGGTCATCTTCTAGCCGTCTAGTTCACAACTGTAGTCTGGTCTCCTCCTGAGATGTTTTTAGGGGTTCGACATAGCTGAGGAAGCTTCTTATTGACTTCAGTCGTTTGGCCGTTGGTTCACGTCCGTGAAGGAGATGACGTTTATCACTGATAGCCTTTGTGATCTCTACTCGGCTGGCAACTTCCCGTCTCACATCTGAAAAAGCAATGCCAGTGAGAAAATGCAGGTTGTTCACATTGGTGGGCTTCAAGCAGCCAGTGATCAAGCGACAGGTGCTGTTCAATGCTGAGTTTAGGTTTTTAGCATGCGTTGATCTCTCCCAAACAGGACAATCATACTACACAGAGGAATAACACAAGGCTAAGGCAGTACATCTTAGCGTGTGTTCTGTGGCTCCTCACTTGGAGTTAATCAGTTTCCATAAGATGTTTTTCCGAGAGCTGATTTTCATTTTTGTCCTCTTTACATGTTACCTGAATGAGAGGATGTGGTCCAGGTTTACGCCAAGGTAGACAGAGTTAGTGTTTTGTTCCAGACTACGTGATGTTTAGGAGTCAGTTGGCCTTTCAGTTCCGGAGATGAAACGAGCACACTTGAGTTTCTGCAGCAGGAAACACTTAAATAATGACTTATGAGACTTGTATGTTTGAACAGTATAGGGTCAGCCATAATTAACTATGTATTTATTTTTTGTTTGTAACTTTGTTGAGTTCTATTTCATGTGTCTTTCGAAAGCAGAAATCGTATATATGAACTGAAGCAACAAATTCGAGCAGTCATTGCTCAAGTGCCGTTGGAGCTGTGTGACAAAGTATGCCGCTCGGTTTCTGAAAAATTAGTATAATGCATGGAGCTATAATGGAGAGCACACGGATCTTTAATAAATGTTTTAATAAAAATCATGTTTTATGTTGCAAAACACTTAATTGTACCTTTTGTTAATTTCTATATTACATGTACATATTTCTTCCATGTTACATTTATTATGTTGAAATAAAATTAAATATTGTGTTGGCAATTAAATTTTCTGACGTTTTTTTTGGGGGGACGCTATTGTGTTTTCAAATTTGTTAATCTAATTTTTCCGAGAATTTAATTTTGCAATCATTTTGTAATCTTTTTTTTCGAGTTAATTAAGATTACTTTCTGTAAACAGAACTATTCTAACATCTTTTTGCTATTATTTTTTGTTGTAACCCATTAATTTCTACCAGCGATGTATTAACAATCTTGTTGAAAGTTGATAAGAAGTTATAAACAACAATGGAGAATACATTATTGATTAATTAGTTGTTATTTTAAAAATCAAACCTGTCAAATTTAAATTTAAATAATAAAAAAAACTAACAGCGTGAACATAATTGCCAACCAAATAGTTACATATTGCAGACCCTGTATATATGACAAAAATTGCGTGACTTATGTATCGCGTTGGTACAGAAAGAGGTTAAACAATTAATGATAAAATTAAAACGGGTTTACTACAAGTAGTCCGAGTAAAATCGATCTATATTCTCGTCTGTCATTTTCAATGGCGGATGTAAATGGATACGCGATTAGAATATCTTTTGTGCGTGTGAATACCTACACTTTCAAGTCGATACCTTCGTGTTTTTCTCATTCTATTCGGGTTGACACCGAAATAAAAGTAATCAGAATAATTGAAGGTTCACTCATTTTTCTTGTCTCCGCCTCATCTTTCAGTCTTGTTTATTCGACGTAAAGTCTTGACATCCTCTCTGACTTTGCTTCTTGTAACGCCGAGTTATTTGGATATCGGCCGCAGTAAATCAGTAAATTGAGAGTTTGTAAATAGGAAACCGAATTCTGCTTCTTGACGGCCGCTTGTTTTCAATGAATATTAACTTTTTAAGTAGTTCGGCAGATGAGGTGATAACGATAAAGAGTCTCTCTCTCTCTCTCTCTCTCTCTCTCTCTCTCTCTCTATATATATATATATATATATATATATATATATATATATATATATATATATATATATATATATTATGGTAAGATCAGTGGAAAGAAATTCAGCAGAGAGCTCGATTACTAAAAATGAAATTCAAAATAACAGCGTAATATTTATTTATATTTTATATTATGTTGTTCTCAAATTCTTTACTACAATATATAAATAAATATGTATATGTATATACATATAGTATAGTATGAAAATATATTTATGGGAATTAAGCTACAAAAAGGCGTCCGCGTTTCATCCCCGCAGGGAACCTCCAGGCACTTAGCCTGACGATTCTCTGTGTGGTTGAAACGTGGACGCCTCTGTGTAGCTGAATTGCCATAAACATATTTTCATACTTTACTACTAAGCTCTACTCACGTTCTGAGCGCTGTTGAAGTAAATATTGAAAATGTATACGTGATATATTACATCACCATATAATATTATACGTGTATACATGAAATAATAATATATACATAGATACATGTACATATATCTAAATGAAAATATTATTTACTCCTCTCCAGGAGTTAGGCACAAGGCCAGTTTTATCCTACTCCCACAAGTAAGATGTGACCCAAGGTCGGGTCGGAAAGTGGGGGTTGAAAAGCCAGCGCCCGAGAGGTGAGCACTCTGACCATCAAAAATTGCCTGGGCAGCCCCGTCGGCATTCCTCGGTAGGGGCGCCTCAGGCAGTAAGCAATAAACTTACTCCTCCCCAAAGAGGGGAGGCGAAGCCTGGGAGGGTGGACCTCCTAGAACTGCACAGGACAGACCCATAGACCGGCGTAAATCAAGCCCCGAAGGCCAAGACAATACCAGTCTATGGGGTGTAGTATCCATCGGAACAGATACTACACTTTGATCTTAGCCAAAATAAAAAAAAAAAAAAAATGAAAATATATGTTTTTTCATTTATCACCTCTTTTTATTTACCTCCCCAGGAGGTTAGGCACAAGGCCAGGTTTATCTTACTCCCACAAGTAAGATGTGACCCAAGCTCGGGTCGGGAAAGTGGGGTTTGAAAAGCCAGCGCCCGAGAATTTGAGCACTCTGGCCATTAAAAATTGCCTGGGCAGCCCCGTCGGCATTCCCCGGTAGGGGCGCCTCAGACAGTAAGCAATAAACTTACTCCTCCCCAAAGAGGGGAGGCAAAGCCTGAGAGGGTGGACCTCCTAGAACTGCACAGAACAGACCTATAGACCGGCGTAAATCAAGCCCCGAAGGCCAAGACAATACCAGTCTATGGGGTGCAGTATCCATCGGATACTACACTTTGATCTTAGCCAAAAGACCAAACTAAAAAAAAATAAAAAATAAAAAAAATAAATAAAAAAATGAAAATATATATTTTTTCATTTATCACCTCTTTTATTACCATCAGAACAGGTTACTGTTAATGGTGAAACATCTTTACACGCAAATTAGGAATCCGAATTTGCATATCTATTTTGTAACCAGTCTATAATAAATTAATGCTTGGTGTTATTGATTTAAAATTATATTGTACCTATTTCTCATATATATGCAATAGTTTCGTTGATATTAACAGTTATTGATTAAAGTCATTTAATTAAAAAAGGATAATTTAATTTATTTTCTAAAGAAGGTCAATGTCATTTCAATGAAACTTATTTACTTTATCTAAAAAATATACATCGACGCTCGAGGTGTGTGCTCCCCTCTTACTCCCTCTTTTTTCCGCTCTCTCGCCAAAGCCAACATTTCTTTTTTTATTATTTTTATAAAGAGCTCCGCACCATAGCATAAGATAATTGATTTATTTTTTTATTTACAAGATAAATTTGTATTGATTTATGATTTCATTATTTTATTTTTCCTGTGTATCTGCAACAGTGTCGTCGATATTGACGGTAATTAATTGAAGTAATTTAATGAAAGAAATGAATAAATTACGAAAATACTTTCTTAAAATATCAAGGGAGATAATTTAGATGAAACAAATATATTTTAGATAGCTAGAAAGATATACCGATGAGGCATAAAAGTTAACAGAGAAGGGGAGGTAATCTCTCTCTCTCTCTTTCTCTCTCTCGGGGGGTCGGGTGAACTCTTTTAAAAACAATAAAAAATAAAAAGTTGGCGTCATCATCACTACTTCTCCTTCCGCTTTGTTCTCTCGGTAGATTTTCTTTTTTTTATTGTTTTTGAGGGACATGATTTATTTACGAAATAAAAGAGCAAAAATTATATGAATATATAGTCTGAAATAAAAACGTCTTCTATTTAAAATACAAACCAATAAAATTGGATGTTCTGTTTAGATTGGAGGCTTTGTTAAAATCTAAAGTTTGCTTTTACTTCCTAATAAAGCCTGTGATCAACACTCCCCCACAATATTAATTAAATTACAAAAAAAGACAGACATATGTTTTTTTTAATTAACCCCTACCCTTTAGGAAAAGGGGTATTTTTATTTTCATTTGGCGTTAATTACTATTTCAGTCACGTAAATCATTTAGAGTGAAATAAGTTTCGGCATTACACATAATGAACTTATATATATATATTTTACTTAAACCATGTTTTATTAAATAAATAAAACAAAAAACAAAACATTAAAAACCCTAAGTTATGTCAAGTTTCATCGTACAAGTGAAACGTCAAAATAAAAATTAGATCGGAAAAATATAGTCGCCATCTAAACATCTAAAAGTCTAGCTAAGGAAGAATGAGAACTACAGGTTATAAACATGTCTTTTTTAATTAAAAAATATGAAAGAAGTTATCGTTCTTCCTTAGCTTGCATACTTCTCTCTGTTTATACAGATGGCGACTATATTTTTCAGTCCACTTTTCATTTCAGCATTTTACGTGTACAATAAAACTTTCTCTACCATACTCGCAGGCATTACCTTATCTTTTTATGGGGTGGTACTCCCAGGTATTTTCTCCTCTATTTTGGAGGGGTATTGTAGTATATGTTCTGTTGTCATGATACCACCCGACCAGGTATAACCACATTCTTTTTTTTGTCTGTGTGTGTGTGTGTGGGGGGGGGGGGTCCTCCGATGCTTTACCTCCTACGTTTGGAGTAGTGTAGTATATTTTAATTTCTCATGATATATTCCTCTCAGACATTACCTCCTCTTTTTTTTAGGGGGAGATATAATATATGTTCGTTCCACACGATATAATCGTTCCAGGCTAACTTTTTCCCTTGTTTACGGGTTCGAGGCTGCTTACTATCTATTCTGTTGTCATGAAATCATACTCCCAAGCATTAACTCCTCTTAGGGGGGGGGCATAATGTTCGCCCATCATGATGTAACACTCTTAGTCATTACCTCTTCCTGTGGAAGGTCAATGTATGCAGTTCGTTCATCATGATATTATGCTTCCGACCTAGCAAAAATATGCGACTGGAGAGAGCATATATTTGCTAGTGTATATATATATATATATATATATATATATATATATATATATATATATATATAGTGGTGGTGTATTGGTTGCAAGCATGGGCTATACGATCTGCACATTATGTTTGAGTTCTGTAGCGTTCGTTGTTATTTTGCTTACTATTATTTCGATTGTCTCACTTTCCTAAGTGATTAAGATGCAGAAAGTGAGACATAATAGTAAGCAAAATAACAACGAACGCTACAATCACCAATAAAAATAATTACATAAAAATACATTAAATATTTAGGTGATAAAAATCGTACATATTTCTAGACGGAGCGTCTTGGTCCAGTGGTAGAACGCAGGATTATAGACATCAATATCGAAGGTCGATCTCTGTCTAAGTTAGCCATGCTGATGACGGCTGTGAGCCAGATACACGTGTCCATGAATTACTTTTATGTAGGTATAAAATAAATAAAAAATATATATTAACGGAATAAATACGTCCTATGAAGTTAAGGGCGACTAATAATGCAATTTTTGGCATCTTAATCACTTAGGAAAGTGAGACAATCGAAATAATAGTAAGCAAAATAACAATGAACGCTACAATCACCAATAAAAATAATTACATAGAAATATATATATATATATATATATATATATATATATATATATATATATATATAGAGAGAGAGAGAGAGAGAGAGAGAGAGAGAGAGATAGATAGATAGATAGATAGATAGATAGATAGATAGGTTTTGAGATAGGAAACGAAAAGGGGACAATTTGAAACAAAGATTTTCGAAGAAAAGTCTTAGGTTCAAAGGCACTTGGAGAAGAACTTCGTCAGCCTGATATTAAAAGAGGTCTTTTGAATTTGTATGTATCTATTTCTTTATTTTAATTGTATGTCCTTTTTTGGACCACTTGGTTTGTTTTTCCGGAAAAAACCCTGCGGTTATTCTTGGTTATTTTTGGTTGGAGTACAATCCAAGACCTTGTACCTTTTTGTAGAAAATAGTAACCTTTACTGCTATCGTTGTGTCTAACGATATTATTTTTACGAAGTTAATTTTTTGTGATTAATTGTATGTCTTTTTTACATAATTATTATTTTTACTTTTGTTAACGTAGAAAATAAAAGCAGCTAGCTTCTTTTTTAAATGTTAATAACACTCGATTGGATAACTTCCGGACTTTCCTTATTTGCTCATTTTTGTCATTATTTTTTCCTTTATTCTGTCTCTATCATTTTTGTTACGCTAAAGTCGGATTTTGTTAACGATCGCAAACCTACCATACTATCCGGCTAACTAACGGCTGAATAACTCTTTGGTTCGTTAGCTGCTTTTTTTTTTCAAAAAGAAAACTATCAGCTAATCCAAAAATAAGAAACCTGGGTACCATTCAATGCACTCTTAATTCTATAGTAAATAAAACACTTATTGTTCTCTTGTTTTAACAATCATGGACGTTAGTTATTTTTTTGTGCCGATACGAGATATGTAATATATATATATATATATATATATATATATATATATATATATATATATATATATATATATATATATATATATATACATTTTAAAGGAAATAAACTGAACACACATTAGGACTGTCAGCATCATAAATTATAGACCTAGATATATCTCATCAGATTCGTAAACAACCACATTTAGGAACTGACTGATGAGAAAAACGTTACACACCATCTTAAAATAGAGGAAAAATGAAGGAAAAAGAAATTCTCGTTGATAATTGGTCGTATGTATATATACATTTTCATAATGATAAATATTGTTTTATTTATCCACATACATATCTGTTTCGTCTTAATAAGATTCATCAGTGTGGCTAGGCAAGGCCATATCAACGGGCGCTGGTTTTGAATGTATACTAATAGCCAGAGTAAAATATATAAGTGGTGTAGTATGTGGGAATTAGAAGCAAGTTTATATAATATATATTATAAGTAGAATTGTAAACTCCAATCTGGTTGGGTTATATAGAAATAATGGATTAATTATTGTCACTGATTGTAATGGCCCTTTGGTATCAAATATACATAAAAAATTAAACAAAGTATTTAAGTATTTAGGTCTCAAGATTTAAGTAACCCCTAATTTTAATGAAGTAAACTTTCTTGATATCACGCTGAACTTCAAAGAGGAGATATATAAACCTTTTAACAATACGCCAGTATACATTAACACTAAATCTAATCATCCTAAATGCATAATTAAACAAATACCTAAAACAATTAATACCAGGATCAATAAACTTTCAGACAATAAACATATTTTTGAGACTAATAAGCAGATAGATGATAAAACATTAATAGATAGTGGTTATACTGAAAAATTGAATATACTGAGAGGTTGATGAAAAACAAACGCAGGAACAGGGGCGCAAAATTATCTGGTTTAATCCACCATTTTGTCAGTTATCTAACATTAATATCGGTAGGAAATTCCTAAATATGATAGATAAACGCTTCAATACGAATTATTCCTTTAAACAAAATATGTAATAGGAAAACAGTTAAAATAATTTATTATTGTATCAAGAATATGGACAGTATAATCAATATACACAATTTAAAAAATACTGGACACATTGATTAAAGAGATTAAATCGAACTAGAAAAATGCAATTGTCAGATTAAAAGTAACTGTCCTCTTAAGGGTAATTGTAATGTGTATAAGACCACCATTTACACAGATGAGAACATTAGTAACCAGAAAATTTATATAGGAATGTCCGCGGGAAAATGGAAACAACATTTCTACGTTCAAATACATTAATTTTTTAACATGTTTTTGAACATTAAAACTCAATTGACCAAACATTGGTGATTATTGTAGAACAAAAATTTAACACTAATCGTTTCTTGGTCCATTCTGTGTAATTTAGACACAGATATAATTTGTGCATAGAAGTAAAAATTAGAATCCTAAAATACGAAAATAGTAATATTTTAAACAAGAGAGATGAATTGATGGCCAAATGTAGACACAGACACACATTTAAAATTACTAGCCCGTAACAAAATGGGCTATTTCATTAGCGTTAACTTTAAAATCATTGGATTGGTTTTAGATATATTCTGTAACTTTAGATTTTTTTAAATAAAAAATACTCTTTTGGGGAATAGAACTAGTATGAAGTAATGTTTTAAAGATAACTATGCCCTTGATTTCTTAATCGTCCGGATTGTATCTAACCTCCCCGACATTATACGTAATGTATGAATCCTTAATCAATCTAGCGATAGTCCGTCACTTAGTTAATGTTAAACTTCCTTTTGACCGTCTGTATGGATTTAGATAAGCACGATCTACTACGGATATCCTAACGGTCATCTCTAAACGCATATATAATACACTGGACAAGGCAGATGAAGCTAGGACAGTAGAGCTTGATATATCTGAGGCCTTTGACAAGGTCTGGCATAAAGGACTTCTCCTGAAAATTCGCTCATATGGTATTACTGGACAAATATTTAATATAATTAGATCCTTCCTAATCAAAAGAAAGATACAGGTTGTCCTCGATGGCCGTTTATCTAAGCAACATGACATAAATGCTGGTGTAGTTCAGGAATACATCCCTGGACCTTTATTGTTCCTGATTATCATAAACGACCTGCCTGATGACATCGAGGCTGAGATAGGAATATTTGCTGACGACACCACGCTCTACTCTCGTCATGTGGGTAAAACGGACGCGTACATATCCGAGGCAATGGCTTAATACTTAGAAAATCCTCTCGGGCGCTGGCTTTTCAACCTCCACTTTCCGACCCGACCTTGGGTCACATCTTACTTGTGGGAGTAGGATAAAACTGGCCTTGTGCCTAACTCCTGGAGAGGAGTAAATAATACTTAGAAAATGACCTTCAGGCTGTAGTGGATATGGGTCATAAATGGGTTGGTAACTTTTAATGCCACAAAGACAAAGCTACTTTCCTTCAATAACTACAAGAAACCTCTTAAACCACCGATTGTCATGGCTAATAACACCCTACCTGAGAGTTCAACATTCAAACTCTTCAGCCTAACATTCACAGGTAATATGAATTGGAACAAGAAGATGGAGTACATTTCCAAGGCTGCAGCAAAGAAGGTGGGGTCCATCTACCGTTTTAGTAAACTCCTCACACTTGACATTATCCTGTATTTCTACAAAGCCACCATCCGCCCATGCATGGAGTATTGTTGCCACATCTGGGCTGTTGCATTATCCACTAGTCTCTCCCTTTTAGACAAGGTCCAAAAAGAGTCGCCAACCTAATAGATCCCTCACTATCCACCAAGCTCCAGTCCCTGTCCCATCGCCGCAATGTAGCATCCTTGTGCTTGTTTTACAAATACTTCAATGGATTATGCTCCGATGAACTGGCTACTCTAGTGCCCCCTCGACGTAAATTCACTAGACTAACTCGACAATCAGCTAAATCCCATCCATTCACAGTGGAGGTCCCTAGATGCCGGAGAGCTTTCTACTTCAATGGCTTCTTTCCTCGTGTTGCCAGCCTCTGGAACTCCCTCCCTGCTCCCTGCTCTCCTTGCTGTACCGATATGCAGAGGTTTAAAACTAATGTAAACAGAAATGCCGCTACACAGTTCTCAAAGTAGGATGACACCCAAAACCTACACCCTAATTCTCAGTAGCCCCTTACGTCTACAGTGGCTGGCTGCCTTGTTGGGGTCAAAAACAAAAACATACTAATTTTTTCAACTATTAAGAAGAAAACAAAAATGCTAAGTTGTAAATAAACTTTTTGTAAATTTCGTCTCATTCTACGTCTTATAATCTCCGCACTAACATATCCCGCATTTTTCGTTTCATAACTTTTGTCAACTAAATTTTAATCGACATTTTAATCGTGAATATTTTTAATGTTCTTCATACATTTAAAATAGACTTCGCATTAAAAAGGGGGTTAATCTCTTATTTTTATCACCCTTCCCCTTTTATACGATTATCATCACGAAACCACGACTAGACACCGTGGCCTTTTAACATAACATTTCTCCTTACTTCCCCCCCCTCTTTCTCACAGCGACCAATTATCAATTTTTTCCTCTATTTTAAGACGGTGTGTGACGTTTTTTCTCATCATTCCGTTCCTAAATGTGACTGTTTACGCGTCTGATGAGATCGAAATAATTTATAATGCTGACAGCCCTAATGTGTGTTCAGTTTATTTCCTTTAAAATGTACTCCTGCCCCGTTAATAAGTACATTGAGCTCTTTTACTTGGATTTGCATCGAAACCATTCAACTCTGCACACACAAACACACACACACACACTATATATATATATATATATATATATATATATATATATATATATATATATATATATATATGAGCAGTAAAATGAATAAAATCTTTGTCACTGGAATGTAGCCTAATATTGCCAAATTATATATATGTATATATATATATATATATATATACATTGAAAATATTTTTTTCCAATTTAATTTTCGAAGATATACTTCATCATCAGAATTTCAAACAAAGATATCTTAAAATACCTTTTTTTTCTTTTATTTTCTCATATGGTTTTTTGTGTGTTTTCAATTCGTCTGTTGTTGAAGCGAATGTGGGATGAGAGTCTCTTTAGTCAAGAACGATGAACATGGTCGTGCAAATTGAATAAGAAATGTTGTTTTTGTTTAGAAAGTATTGTTTACATGGTAATATAAATTATTAAAAATAATAATGAGCAATGAGAACTCCATACAATGCATTTTAATTTCATTAACTTTTTTTCCTTTCATCCCACATTTATTTCAACAACAGACGAATGTAAAACATACCAAAAACACGATATAAGAAAAAAGAAGAAAAAAGGGTATTTAAATATATTTTTATTTGAAATTCTCATATTGAAGTATATTTTCGAAAAATAAATTGGAAAAAAAGTGTATAATATTAATATGCATTGTATGGAGTTCTTATTGCTCATTATTATTTTTAATAATTCATATTAATATAAAAACAATGCTTTCTAAACAAGAGCAATATTTTATATATATATATATATATATATATATATATATATATATATATATATATATATATATATTGTGATGAATAAATTGTCCTATACCTTCAGTATTAAAGGAAATAACAATTTTTACTTATATGTTTACAAAAATAAATCGTAAAAGACTTGCTGACATTCCTACTTATCCATTTTATACGAATCGTCATCAGCCACAACCACATTCTCTACACGGACTCTGAAACTGTTAGGGGACTTACACATAATAGTCAGGTGGTTTCAATATGGTGAGTTTGGAGGCTAATTATCCTGAGTAATATGGTTAAAGAAATTCTTTGACATGCAGGTTAACTATTTCAGCCTATCCGGCAAGATGCAGAGTCATGTTGCCACACGTACGCTCTTTAAGCGACCATCTTTTAGATCCAGCGCAACACTTCTTCAGACACTTGATTTAGTCGTCTGTATTGAGTAAGTGGACATCCGGGATGGTGCATGGTGACATAACTTGACCCTGCAACTGATCACCCCAAACACCGTAACGGGGGATCAATAACTTAGTCTTCATGACTCTCGGTAAATCTTTGAGGAATACAGCAAGCCAGTAGTTTTTCTGCTAGTTCCACTGGTCATGGCAGAAATTCCAGCCTCTGAGAAGAACCAAAGCATACCAGGCTCAAAGGGCTGCTTCGGTTCGTTCACGATCATTTCAGCATAATAAAATCAGAGGCTTCCAGAACCAGATAAATATATACGCTTGTACTTGCACCAATCAGAATCTTTAAATCTTTTTCTATTATTTTTAAATGACAATATTGTTTTGTCTAGTCAAATTTGAAAACTCAAAACTTCAGGTAATTGAATAATCATTTTCCTACTAACTTAGAAAATAATAATTAGCATAATATATTTAATTTGATTTGGATGTATTTTTAATCAACTTATTCTTTTCGATATTTAATTTTAGTTCAATAATCGTCCATAAATATTAGTGTATCTTTACTAATAACACATTTTCTGTTCTTAATCCCCGCAGTTGTTTATATACACTTGATCATTAAATTTTCCTATTCACATAGGATTTATTTGCAATCAACATCGTGAGCGTAATTTGAGGAGCAAAGTATTATTTACGATTGATTATTGCTATTAATATTAAAGCTAGTTATACCGTGATAACCTGCATTCACTATGTCATTAGCATCGGTACCGTCGGTTTCAAATCCAAACAAAGGTGACCTATAATTAGTGTTCTTTACTGGACTCTATTTAGTCACTGTTTATGTCTGCCATATGATTCGCAAGAAGCAAACATAAACGGAGGCTGAAGAGAATCCTGTAAAGGAAACTAATTATAGGTTCTCTTTGTTTGGATTTGAAACTGACGGTACCGATATTGTTCTGATCTTCGGTAATATATATATATATATATATATATATATATATATATATATATATATATATATATATATATATATATATATCAAAAGGGATTAAAAGAAAAGTAAACAGAAAAAATGCCTACACTTTTGACAAAGGCGTATATCGCTGAAAGATCTCAAGTTTTTAGAATAAATAAATAATTTATTTAAAAAGAAATTACGTTGTTTTGGTTTTACAAAATATTCTTCTTATTGCCTTCCACCAAGGTTTCCAGTGTGGACTTTTTCAGTATATATATATATATATATATATATATATATATATATATATATATATATATATATTAGTATAAATTTCTATTTAGACAACATTTTGGAAACATAATATGTGCATACATGTTCGGGCTATAGTCCACTTGAAGGCTAAGCCTCTTCAGGCTAGTCCAGCAGTGAAGAAGCTGAGAAAGACAACGTATATAGTTTAAAATATAGAATACTCGTCTCCGTACGGGGTCATAAAATGATTTTACTTTGTCAGCTTCTCTACCGTTGGGCTGGCCTGAATAAGTTTATCCTAATTCTCGACCATGTGTTAGTACGAGAGTTGCTATAAAATCTTATGTTTGCAACAAGATTTGGAGATTTCTTTTTATTCTAAGGGACTCTAAGACTCTTTTGATCATGTGATATAACTCTAGTCTAATAAATAATTTCTTATCAAAGTGAGATAACTCTAGTCCTTACATAACTCTGGTACCTACATAGTTATTCATTATGTAAATGTATGTGTATACCACCGGATGTAGTATTATGTCATACCCAGGACAGATTCCATTGAAGCAATAGATCGCTAACAATAAGTATTGTGTTTCTAAATTAAATAACTCCCCAAAGGGATGATTTGCCGTTAAACAATCAAACAGAATTAATCTTATTATAGATACAGCTCTACATTATGAAACAGTATTTAATAAAGTTTAATATTTTCCTGCGTATTATCGAATGACGATAATGTTCACAACTGTCAGTCAAATGTGGAATACGGAGAGAAGCGTTATTTTGACTATTACGGTTACGCTTTCTGACATTGCCATCTTCGCAGTGAGACGTGTCTTGGATGATATGGTGCCGTGTTGAGCCCACGATCAGTTCAGCTCTTTTTTTTTTTTTGGTGATGAGTCGCTGTGCCAACGCCCAGCAACATCTCCACGCCTTTCTACGGTGAGAACGAGTTAGTCAGCTACATACCCCATACCGCACCCGGTCTATAGCTCTAAATTTATGATCACGAATGATAGATTGCAGCCGGTATCATTTAAACCATTATTTGCAAAAAGTGGTCTATGTATCTTTTCCCAATGCGCTTTCCTTTCTATTAAAACATTAGATAACTGTCATGAAACGTTGTATGCATTTATCAGGTCATCCCATAACTTATGTCTGGATTTTAATTCTTTGAAATTTAATCGTAAATCAGAATGTCTAAAAGAACTAAATAATATTCATATATTATACTGGCTGGATCTACCTGGCGTTGTCCGGGATGCAATGAGTCATTTTAGTTTCAATTTTTTTATTTGTTTACACATTTTAAAAACTTATGCAGAAAAATAAATACAAAATTAGTTGTAAAGGAAAAAAACTATTTTTATATTCTTCAATTAAAAATACGAGTTATTCCTCTAGCTGATTTTGATTTTTTCCATTATAATTGAAAAATGTTTCCATTGTCTGAGAGAGACTACGTAATTGTTCTTGGTTATTTAATGATGAAACGGAATATCCATTAAAATAATGCATTATTTATTAATTAGTTGAACAAAAATTTCTATTCGATCAATATTTGGGGGAAATTAAGGGTTCATTTATATCCAAATGAGTGTATTCGGCATTAAATCACCCAAAGAGTATATTTATATCCAAATGACTGGATTCTATTGCAACCCAGATGTGGCAACAATACTCCATGTACGGACGAATGGTGGCTTTATAGAGATATAGGATACTGGTTGGTGTGAGAAGTTCTCAAGTCCGATATAGGGAGACTACCTTCTTAATGGCAGACTGGATATTCTTTGAACTTATTCCACTTCATGTTACCTGAGAATGTCAGGTCGAGGAGTTTAAACGTTGAACTCTCAGGAAAGGTGCTATCAACCATGACAATGAGTGGTTGGAAAGGTTTTTTCCAGTTGTTAAAGAAAATGAGCTTTCTCTAGGTAGTATTGAATGTGACCGTCCATCTTTGGTCCCATTCTACTACTGACTGATGAACAATACTATGAGAGGATTGGAAACGATGGATGGAAATGGAAGGATTTGATTATTTCAGAGGACAGCCAGACAAGTATTTGTTGACATTGAAGGGTTGATATTCCGTAAAACAAAACAAACAAAGCAAAAATAAAAAATAAAAAATGCTGAGCTAGCATTGTACAATCATCGGACATGTTTTCTATGTTTTTATTTCGATATTAGATCAGAGAGACTAAGAATGGTTAGCAGTGTTGATGAATTTAGGATTAATTACGAATACATAGGAGAATCCATTTTGAAAGTTGCTAATTTTTCACTAAAAGATTAAACTTGCCAAACATCTCTCTTCAGCACTTGTGAAATGTTATCCTAATGCGATAATGGATGTCTGAAAACTCATTAATTTTTAGTCTAATCAATAAAGCAAGTCGGAGAAATGACTGATTAGTTTTCGTATTTCTCATTATCGTTTGCAGCGATGAAAAAGTAAAAGCCGATGGTATTAATAATTTTTTATGTAAATTTTATACGCTTTTTTCATTGTTTTTTTAGATGTGTTTCGGCGTCTTTGTGAGAAGTTCTTTCTGTAGGTCACGCCTCTGTTTGAAAAAGAATTTTCATTGCAAAACGCACAGATTGAATAGACGCATCTAAATTCAGATGCGTCCATTCAATCTGTATCAGAGGCTTTGTCGGTCAATTGGTCTGTCATGCTTTAAATATGTTTTGTCAATCTATCACAATTAACTTTAAATAGTCGCGCTTAAGTTTGAAATTCAACATCTTTTGGTATGTAACGCTTAAGTTTGAAATCGCATATACGTTTGTCTGTCACTCTGAAGTTTAAAATTTCATTTTCGTTTGTCTGTAACGCTTAAGTTTGAAATAGCATTTTTGTTTGTCTGTAACGCTTAAGTTTGAAATAGCATTTTTGTTTGTCGGTAACACTTAAGTTTGAAATAGCATTTTTGTTTGTCTGTAACACTTAAGTTTGAAATAGCATTTTTGTTTGTCTGTAACACTTAAGTTTGAAAAGGCATTTTCGTTTGTCTGTAACACTTAAGTTTGAAATAGCATTTTTGTTTGTCTGTAACACTTAAGTTTGAAAAGGCATTTTCGTTTGTCTGTAACACTTAAGTTTGAAATAGCATTTTTGTTTGTCTGTAACACTTAAGTTTGAAAAGGCATTTTCGTTTGTCTGTAACACTTAAGTTTGAAATAGCATTTTCGTTTGTCTGTAACGCTTAAGTTTGAAATAGAATTTTTATTTGTCTGTAACGCTTAAGTTTGAAATAGCATTTTTGTTTGTCTGTAACACTTAAGTTTGAAATAACATTTTCGTTTGTCTGTAACGCTTAAGTTTGAAATAGCAGGTTTGTCTGTCTGTAACGCTTAAGTTTGAAATAGCATTTTCGTTTGTCTGTAACGCTAAAGTCTGAAATAGCATTTTCGTTTGTCTGTCACGCTTAAGTTTGAAAGACCATTTTCATCATTAAACGCTCAGATTGAATAGGCGTATCTTATTTTAGATGCGCCCAACCGCCTCCATAAGGATATATGTCCGTTTGTCGGTATATCATTCTTAACTTTGAAATAGAATTTTCGTTGGTCTGTAATGCCTGAGTTTGAAATATCATTCTCACCGCTAAAGACGCATTTTATTTTAGATACATCCAATTATCGGTAGGTCAGTCTGTCATGTTTTGAAATAGCATTTTCGTTGGTCTATCACGCTTACCATATTCATGCGGAATACTTTTATAATAAATTTTTGTTTGTTACTTTTTCGTACATACGATGATAATATTCAAGTGGAATTGTTAAGACTTTATGAAGATTACAAAAGTTCGCAGAGCCAGTTCTTGAATGTTTGTTTACAGTGTTTTTTACAATCGACTTAACATAAGCAGTGAAAGCAGTAAAGTGCAATTATTTTCATATCTTGGTATAGTCAATAACAGATTCACATTGTTATCTACCCGTCCTGCGCATGATACAAAACTGCCTCTGTTAGTGAGGCAGCGACTGGGCGCTTTGGGAACTGAGGAGACCACGTTAGTTTCCATTACTTTTAGGTCCACTGTGTAAATAGTTGACAGGGCACCATCTATGGATGAAATAGAATATATCGCGTTTACATACTATTTATTTACAAAATATATGCTTCATCTACAAAACATTTTTGCAGCAAGAATGAATATTCGAAAATATTAAGAATTCGAAGCATAAAAACGTTTTACCAAACTGACTGGCTTCGGTATTGCATAATTCGAAAAGGGTTGATATGTCGTAAAACAATTATTTGTATATGCGTCTTCACATAGTTCGAATTGCCGACTAAGTAATTTAGATTTACGTTTTATAGTTTTGCAAAACAGCGAAAATGAAGTAAATTAATATAATTATTTAAAACATTAATTCTTAAAAGTTAGCACCTATAGACTACGGGTTACATATGTTATATACATATGTTTGTGTGTATAATCCAGTCAATAATATAAATGACATCATCTATCAATTTAAATCACTAAATTACTGTTGATAATGTGTATATACATGAACAGGAATAAGAATAATAAGCGAATAACAGACTATATATAAAAAAGAATTAACACAGAATCATGCTTATTTAATTTCGGTATTTCGTTTCATTTACGAAACTTTTTCAAGTAAAGCATTTATTGAACAGAGTCCAAGTAAATATGCACAATGTTGGAAATAGTGGTGGGGGAAAGAAAAGGCCAAATGCAGGGTGGGTAAACTAAATGATAATGCTAAAGGAGTAGGTCTGGTGGTAAGTTCAGTGCGTTATTAAACATGATTTTGATTATATTTAAACAATTATTAAAAAACTATAGGCTTGTTTTAAAGAAGCACTGAATAACATTTTGTGGCCGCTTTTAAGATTATTAAAAATATTATGTTTTTAAACTAAGTCTTTGGAAAACGTCCGTCATGTCCTCGTGCAACTGGTTGAGCATGCTTCCCTCGAACGAGAAAGTTTCTATGCAAAATGAAATTCACAAGTGTTTTCAACTTGCATGTGTATCCTGCGCAGACGAGATAATTTTAACGACGTCCGTTTTTGTTTGTTCTTTGCAGAGAGGTGTCACTATACTTCCACATACAGTGCCTAGTATTCCAAAATAGTCATTCATTGTGTACTGACCAGGCTCAACTACGATGATTTAACGGGATCATGCCGTACTTTTGAAAAACGTCCGTCATTATTGCTGTTGCGGAAATCTATTTTTATAATTGAGTATTTTTGTATAACTGTCTATTTGTTGGTCATTCATAGGCTTCAAACCAGTTGGTCACTTATAGGTTCCAAAACTACTCGACAGAAATGCAACACGTTTGTCATAAAGCAATCTTGAGCTGAAAAAGAATATCTATTAGAAACCCGAAAGACCAGAAGAGTGCCAACCTTTCGATACTATTTTCCCCAATGAAACGAAAATAAATCCGTTTGAATATTTGCCTGAGTTTATGCTCATATACATTTTCGGGGCTGTTATCAAAGCAGTAAAAACTATTTTCAAACTGTTGATATCATTTTTCCGTGCTAATTTTTTTTCTAAACAACTGCAACTTTTCGTTTACCCATAATTGGCACTTGAGAATGTGGTTTCATCGAAAAACAACAAGAAGAAAAAATGAATTCAAAGTAAATATTTTTGTTATGTTTGAAACAGAAAATAACAGTTATTTATAAATGTCCTACTTAAATACAGTTACATGAAGAAACAAATCACTTTCTATTTCTTTGGATTTAATACACACACATATGTATGAGGTATTGTCTAAAAAGTAATGGGACTAATATCACAAACAATTTATTTCAATTCCAAATAAAAACTACGTAGTTTCCTCTTAAAAAAATCCCGCCTTCGGCCCTTCTTTTTGGGATATTAAGTACTAACAGGTAACAACTTATCAAGGCCGAAAGTCTACTCGAGGATAAGAGTTAATGAGTTTGTTAAGTGGACGGCGAGACAGTACCGCGAGGATTGGTAACGATTGTTGAAACTGGGCAGACTCAACTGCAATTCTCTGTCTCGCGTGTTGATTCTTCTGGGATTACCCGGGTTCGTCGTTATGACCCTCTTGATGACATCTACACCATCAATACGGGACCCCTTGAGCTTGGCGAAAATAAACAGTTACATACTGCGATACTAGGTAAATAGGGAGGCTGTTTTAGTAAGGTGGCCGTTCATTTTATTCATTCCTCGGTCAATTCCTAAGTACTAATAAACAAACGACCCGAAAATGAGAAGGTGTAAAACACAATTCGCTATAGCAGTGCTAATGGCTACATGCACGATCCGAACGCCGTTCGTAGATCACTCTAAATTGCTTGGGTAAATCTAGCCGCCGACTCGCTATTTACATTTAAATTCCACTCTATTTACTAACTAATTGGCTATGGCCGATGGGATAAGACTCTCGACTACGAATCAGTGGCGATTTGTGATCGGGGTTCGCGCCCACCGACCGTTGAGAATTAGTTCCTACACTAAAGATTGCGTTAGCATGAAACATGGATGTCTGTAGGTATTAAAATATTTAATAAATATTTATTTATATATATATATATATATATATATATAAATATAAATAAATATATATGATAAAGATAGAAATAATATTCCAACGTAATGGAAAATGATAAAAAAAATTACAGAAAACCTTTTCAAATATTTGTACTCGTAATTTCTTCAAATCTTGAAATATATATATATATATCTTTATTTCAAGATTTGAAGATATATATATATATATATATATATATATATATATATATATATATATATATATATATATATATATATATATATATATATATACCTTATTGCATGCATTCCAATGACCTTAGCAAAAATCAATTCAAAGCCATAATTTTTATTTATTCTTACAATTGTTTTATTTTAATATTTCGGTGAATACCTGTAATTATTTCTTCGTCCCACATACAAAAATATTTATTTTTCCCAAATTTAATACTTTTATTATAGCTTACGCGCGTTTCACAGTAAAATCAATAAAATATATATAGTCTTTAGATCACATTGCTTATCATCAGCGCAGTAGTTCATTTAATAGTATTAGGAAAACATATTATTCCAAAAACAGATAAAAGGAAGATTGGAAGAGTTTAAGAAGTTTTGCCAGAAAATAACTGCATGTCGAATTACATGAAAAGAACTCACACGAAGAATGGTGACAAAAATCTAGGACCCTGCCCCCCCCCAAAAAAAACGCTTAAGAAACTTGAAACAACTCCTCAAGCGGTCACTTATAACTCAATCCCTACTGAGCTAGGCTTACCAACTTCAAGAGCAAAGCAAAACTCCGATGAAAGGATTTCCCACGAAAAATCTTGGAAAAACAATTGATAAATTATTATTTATCCTGAAGATAAAGTGTACATGTTAGAATATGTTCAAATTCATATAAAAAGTGTATTACGAAAATGCGGTTTGTTTAAAATGCGAACTAATGTAAACAATAGTCTCGCAGAATTATCTTTCGGTGCGAATTTACATGGCCTAAACTCTAAAAAATAAATTGTTCCATTATGGATATTATTATTTTATTTTTTAACAAAAATAAAATTAAAAAATATAGTTGATCAGATTTGATAGCTATTTATTTTAATTTATTTGTGACCAATTAAATTCACGAAAAATTATTAAATATTTACTAGTTTTATAAACCCTTTCACTCCCCAATAATAACACTATCCGCATATCCGATTATCTGTGGGCTTGCTTCACCCTATTCTTTACCTACAAATCTAACTACATGCCTACCTTCTACACACTATCTCACTCCTCTTGCTATAGAAGTCATGTGACGACCAAGTGTTTACAAAAGAAACCTCCCTCTAATACCCCGCTACCTAGATGTCTTCATCCCACCATCCAAAACACGCCATATCATATGTATTTAGGAATTTTTACTCTCACTACCCACGGCAGTATATATGAAAACTTCACGTGTTTCTCATCTCATGGATTCTGAAAAAGACTTAATAATGTTCTAGGCGAAATATCGGTGCATGCATGTCTCTTTGTTGATATCCTTACGTTCCATTTGGATTGTCTTTGCTTTATCAGTTATTTCTATTTAATGTATACATTGTATCATATTTTCATCAATAACTCTTTCTCTCACGCGCGTGCGTGCTGTTGTGGCCTTAAAGGGCCAAAAAGAAATAACACGAACAAAAGATAATACACAAGGAATCGTATTAACAGAAAGTACAGAAGTAATGGGCCGACTGAGGCGATTTCTTCACTTCATAGTCAGGAAGTGTTCATTCAGTGACGGAAGAAAATAGATCACCATAACACGTACACACACTCACTCTCCCCCTTCACACACACACACACACACACACACACACACACACACACACACACACACACACACACACACACACACACACATACACACATATATCTTTGTGCGTATACGTTATTGTTATGTCATAAATGCATTTTGATTGCAGTTAATAATACACTAAGTGCCGGTACTAGTGGCTCATATTAGGAGTAATATTTTTAGCAAATTAATGTGTTAGTTTAATTTTTATTTTATCACCAAAAATTTCAAAAGTATCCAATATTAACGAAATGTTCAGCAGTTATTCAATAAATTGACCATTCTATGAGGAATAAGCGTTTTCAAATTTAATATAGAACGCGGAAGATAAATGACAATGCATGATGATGCTTTTTTTGTTTTATATGTTGTTACTGTTAAAAGCGACTCTATATATTTTTTGACCAACATTTAAAATAAAGGAAAAAAACAAAAAAACAAAAAAACTAATCAAGATGGAGGCGAACGCTGTTAAAAATCTTTTTTATAGCCCCAACACTAGTCGAGTTGAGGTCGGAAGTATAGAGAGCTGCCTCTGCTTATTATGAAGAACTTAAAAAATAAAAAAACTCCGAGAAAAGATGTGATGACAACTTTCTGACTATACGTGAAAATTTTCAATTTTGTTATTTTCGCGATCGTTTCAATCTCACTCGACCCTTCCCCGCGAATATGTTTCTCGTCCGCGCGTTCGTGCCGTCGGCAACGCTCGGCTACCGCCGTGATAATTTATTTGCCGCCGCGCACTGAAAACATCACTGCGCCTGAGGGGGGCTAGTGAACGTCGTTGGAGATAGCAGGGCGAAAAGGGCGAACGCGACACGGACAGGAAAAGGGATGCGTCATGTCTCTTTCTATATCGTCTAAGGGGTGGGACGGAGGAAGAAGGAACAATATTTGGCTACATAGATTTGTGCCTTCCAAAAGTCAGAGAGATGTATCATCCATCGCCTACCGGAAAAGTAATGGCCCAATCCTCTCGCTTTTCTTGAATTCTAGATCAACAAGCATGACGCGTTTTTATTTCTCTCGCCGTTTCTTTCGACTCGTTCTGATTCACCTTTAGGATCTGACTAATGTTAACTCACTCTCTTTTTTTTTTAATTCTCAAGGTTTCTCTTTTCTCTTCTCTGCATCAAAATATTTTGCGATCACTCCGATGCGTTCATCGGTTTATTTTAGAAACACAGCTTAGGATGAGGTGGCATAAGGTCGGACGGTGGGAAGATAAAAAGCCAGCGTTCCAGTAGAAGAGCCAGGATGGCCTCTAAAAGTAGCCCTGGCAACCCGTTGGCATTCCTTGGTAGGGGCGCCTCAGGTAGTTAGCGATTAACTAACTTCTTCCCAAAGAGGGAAGGTAAGGCTTGGGTGGGTGTACCTCCTAGGACTACCCAATACATATATCACAGTCCGACAGATAAAAGGCCACCGAAATGGCTCGTCTCTGTCGGACTGATTGTCGAGAACGTATTCTCGATTAGTATTAGGAGGAAGAATCATCAGACGACTTACTCTACCTTTTCACTTTAGTGTTTTTTTCTTTATTTGTTTCACAGCATATCACCCCCCCCCTTCGCTTATTTAATGCCAACACTCGATAGAATGATTTACTATTTTTTTTACTGTAGGAGCACCACTTATCAAGGCCAGGTGTCACTCGAGGATAAGGGTTATAGAGATGACAGATTGTCAATAAAAAAAAATGAGAAACAATCAGTGACATGAACTAAGTTTTATTACTTATGGGACAGTTTATGGCAAGTATTTGTTCACATTGGATTGAAAGACGACTATGTTGTAATCAGCAGTGAAGCAGTCCCGTAGTAATGTCTTACACAGACGGAAAGCCCCTGCAAAGAAGCTCTGTTTATAAACACTTCGCCTGGCGCTAGGCACATAGAAAAAGAAAGGAAAATTGTTTTTTGTTGTGGTAATAGAACGAGTTCTTGCTGTGAATGTCTTATCTGTTTTATGACATAAAAATAAACAACAAATAAAAGGTTTAGCTTGTCTGCATTACAGCATATCAACACTTTTTAAAGTTATTTGATGACGGATAAAAAAATAAAATCTTGTCTTGTATATTTTAATGCGTATCGACACTTTGGTGGTTATTTAGTAATAAAAGTAAAAAGCAACAACATTCGTTCGCCTCAAACGCGACATATTGACACTGAAGTGACATGTGCTGCTGTGATAAGGGTCACATTTATAAGCAGTAACCTGGGTGGGCAGTTGGGAAGCAAGATGTTTGTTCACATTACATTTAAATTTCTGTATATTGGTACAGTCGGGTAAACAGATAGTAAGAATGGAATTCCAAAGACAAAAATAAAAGGCTTAGATTGTCTGCATTAATTTGTTAAGATTGTACTTTCGTTTTCATTTTAGCAAATAAATAATTAAAAGTGTGGTACCTGTTCTCAATCAGAGGAGGAGAAATCATTCTCGTGTGGGGATTTAAAAATATTTTTCTCACACCCATTCTGCTTTCTTTGAAGAATTAAATATACAACACCCACATTAAATCGACCTTATACCACATCCATCCCTTGTGGGGAGAGAGTAATTAGAGAGGAAAGACGAAAGTTGAGATCTCAGCAGCAGAGTTGGAGATATCTCACCATTTGCAACAAGATGTTAATAAGAATACGGTCTTCAGTCTAGGATCACGTTGTAGTATCTGTTTTCTCCTCAACCAGATAAGGAGTAATCTACCTAAACTGAGGTACTTTTTTAAAAAGAAAGTTGTTTCAATGCAGAGTGCCCCTATTTTGGAAGGTAGACTTTGCCCACATTAAAACTCATCTTGTATCTCGCATATTCCATTGTGTGGAGGCAAGTAAATAGAAACACATACGATAAACGACAGTCCGTATTTCCTTGCCTCCCCACGAGGGAAAAGTTAAAGACAAGGTCGCATTTTTTCTTCTAACCGACTACAGAACAGATAGTACATTCTTATGCCAGCCCGAAGGCCGAAGGCCAATACACGATATATATATATATATATATATATATATATATATATATATATATATATATATATATATATATATATAATAATCCAGGTAGAACATTCACAGGGTAGTAATCCAAAGAATTTCAACCGCGTTTATAAAAAGTGTTCAATATCAAATAGAGCTTTTATATGTGATTATTTTTATTTACACAGACATATAGAAAAACTGCGACACTGGCATGTCGATGTTATCGATCAACAGTTATTATAAACTGAGATCTCATCAGGAAGAGTTAGAATCCGATCTTAATCATAGATAATATTTGGAAAGATTCTCAGTTTATAATTGATCGATAACATCGACATGCCAGTGTCGCAGATTTTGAACATGTCTGTGTAAATAAAAATAATCATATATATATATATATATATATATATATATATGTAGAGAGAGAGAGAGAGAGAAAGAGAGAGAGAGAGAGAGAGAAAGAGAGAGAGAGAGAAAGAGAGAGAGACAGGAGAGAGATTATTGGAAATAAAACTCTTTTCACGAAAATTCCGTTTATTTTTTAGTTATCTTCCTTTTCTCTATCACCCGTCTCTCCCCTTCTCTCTCTCCCTCTCTCTCTCTCTCTATATATATATATATATATATACATATATATATATATATATATATATATATATATATATATATATATATATATATATATATATACTCAGACATACATACATAATACATACATACATACATATATCTATCTATATATATATATGAGATAGAGAAAAAGAGAATATAGATGGATCGTAGAGAAGAGAGAGAAAGGAGGGGGAGAGAAGGAAGATGATAGACTGAACAAAGACACATCACCGTAAGTAACAAAAAACTAGCATTGCCTACTTGTATGTCCATTTCGTTTCATGTTTACTTTATATCCATAATGGCATTTTTTTTTTCTATCAGCTTTCGTTAGAATTAAGATTTGAACAAACACCTACAATAATCAGTATACAGTTCTAAATAAGTAACGATCCAGAAGGTGTAGTTAAGTTCAACCTGTAATATTAATCAGCATCAAATTGTAGATTGCACGTTATACGAGGGTCAGATTGACCCAGGTGGTCGATTTTGTAAAGCTGGTTTGAATCTAGTGATCTTCATGATACATCACTGATAACAACAAATTTAGGGAATCGAAATCTAAGTACAAGCATGTATAGAGATATAAAAATATACACGAAGAAGATGGAAGGGGAAAGAGAAAGAGAGAAAGAGAAAAAGAAAGAAAGAGCGAGAAAGAGAGAGATAGAGAGAGAGAAAGAAAGAGAGAAAAACATGAGAGAAAGAGAAAGAGAGAGGGGGGGGGAAGAGAAAGAGAATGAGACAGAGAGAGAAAGAAAGAAAATAAGGGCGAGAAAGATAGGGAGAGAGAAAGAAAATGAGAATGAGAATGAAAGAGAAAAAAAGAAAGAAATAATGGAAAGAAAGAGAGGGAGAGAGATTGAGGTTCCTTCCAACGTTGTTTTCTGAAAAAGTCATCAGATTTAAAAAAAAATTTTTTTTTTTTAACATAGTTCACACCAAACAAGGCAGGACGTCACTGTAGACGTAATGGGCTACTGAGAAAAAAGAAGAGGGGAGAAGGTAGCGGGCAGTCAACCTAAATTGGAATCTGCGCAGCGAGATGTCTGTTTACATTAGTTTTAAACTTCTGCATGTCTGTAGTATCGGGGAAACAGGGGGCAGGGAGGGAGTTCCAGAGGCCAGCAACACGAGGAAAGAAGCTATTTGAGTAGAAGGCTCTCCGACATCTGGGGACCTCCATAGTGAATGAATGAAATTTAGTTGATTGTCGAGTTAGTCTAGTGAATTTACGTCGAGGGGGCACTAGAGTAGTCAGTTCATCGGAACATAATCCGTTGAAGTATTTGTATAACAAGCACAAGGATGCTACATTGCGGCGATGGAACAGGGACTGGAGCTTGATTGACAGTGAGGGACCTATTAGGTTGGCGATTCTTTTTTGGACCTTGTCAAGGAGGGAGAGACTAGTAGATGATGCACCAGCCCAGATGTGGCAACAATACTCCATGCATGGGCGGATTGTGGCTTTGTAGAGATACAGGATAATGTCAGGCGAGAGGAGTTTACTAGCACGGTAGAGGGAGCCAACCTTCTTTGCGGCAGCCTTGGCAATATCTTCGATGAATTTGTTCCAATTCATGTTACCTGTGAAGGTTAGGCCGAGGAGTTTGAATGATAAACTCTCAGGTAGGGTGTTGTTAGCCATAACAATCGGTGGTTGGAGAGGTTCTTTGTAGTTATTGAAGGAAAGGAGCTTTGTCTTAGCGGCATTAAAAGTTACCAACCATTTGTGACCCCAACCCACTACAGCCTGGAGGTCATTTTCTAAGGATTCAGCCAATGCCTCGGATATGATCGCGTCGGTTTTGCCAACATGGCGAGAGTAAAGTGTGGTGTCGTCAGCAAATAAACTAATCTCAGACACTATGTCATCAGGGAGATCGTTTATATAGATCAGGAACAACAAAGGTCCAAGGATACTTGGAATGTAAGCTTTTATCAATTTCTTGGCTATTTACGTATAAACGACTGCAATTACTTTCCCTTACGCAGATTTCTGGATTTATTTCCTTTTCTCTAGATATTAAAAACCTGTTAGAGTGTAATTTATGGGAGAAACCGTGTGGAAATTATACTTGCTAACGCACGTTCTTCAGCCAACTAGATTTATTATCAACAAGGCATTGTAATATTGGTTTCTATGGTTACAGCAGAGATAGACTGCTAAACTTACAATTCTATCTCTCTCTCTCTCTCTCTCTCTCTCTCTCTCTCTCTCTCTCTCTCTATATATATATATATATATATATATATATATATATATATATATATATATATATAAACTGTCACTTTATCAGGCAGAGTTAAAATCCGATGATCTAAGGTTAAGATCTAAGGTTAAGATCTAAAGTTAAGATCGGATTTGAACTCTGCCTGATGATATCTCAGTTTATAACAGCTGTTGATCGATAACATCGACATGCCAGTGTCGCAGATTGTGTATATGCCTGTGTAAATAAAAATAATCATATCTAAAAGTTCTATTTGATATTGAGCACTTTTTATAAGCCCGGTTGAAATTCTTTGGATTGCTATCCTGTGGATGTTTACCTTGCCAGGATTATTATTATTATTATTTACTCACTAAGAGTTATCACATAGGTCATCGTCAGTGATCGCCCACTGCCAACAACCTGTGGTATTCCCTGGAGTCTGTGTGACAACAAGTCTCCTCAGACTTCCAGTATGCTCCACTTCTCTCCGTTCATCACCGCTGATGACCTTGCGGTATCGCAACAGCCACCTACCACCGATTTCCCGCTGATAAGGGCCATTGGTCCCCTCTGGGGCCCGATTGGCAACAAGCCTCCCCAAGGTCCCAGAGCTGTCCGCGCTCTTTCAGTGGAGGTCTGGTTTGCGCTTTCCCTCCTCGACCCTCTGTCCATAATTTTCGTGGCGTCAGCCTATGCTTGCGCCTCTCTCGTGCGGTTGTATTTTCCCCGGTTCTGTTGTCTTGTGCTTCCATGTGTTTGTTCTCCATTCGTTGCTTATGTGGGTTGGTTTCCGCATTCGAGGACATTTCTCAGGATTGTAGCTGTTTTGATCATTACTGTCCTTTGTATGGTCTCAGTTATCCCTTTGATTCCTATTTCTCCTCGTCTTTTCTCCATGTTTTTTGGGACTGTTCCTAGTGCTTCTATGATTATTGGTGTTATACTGACTTTCTTCATGTTCCATATTCCTTTCAATTCTCTGGCAAGTTCAGTATATTTGCTTCTTTTTTCCGTCTCTTTGATCTTCACTCTGTGGTCCGCTGGAACGGCAAAGTCCACGATTTTGCAGGATTTTTCTTTCTTGTTGATTATTATCATATCCGGCCTCCTTGCTGTTATGGGTTTGTCTGTTTGTACATTCATATCCCATATGATTTTGTGTTTTTCGTTTTCTAGTACAGTTTCTGGTTTGTGTTTGTACCGTTTTTTTGCATATTCGAAATTCAGTTGTTTGCACATTTCCCGGTGTACTTCTTTCCCCACGCTGTCATGTTTGTTCTTGTATTCCTTTTGGGCTAGCTTGCTGCATTCACTTATTATATGATTTATCGTTTCGTCTCTTTGTCCACACAATCGGCATTTGCTGTTTTCCTGGGTTTTATCTATATTTGCTTTAATAAAGTTTGTCCTAATCGCATTGTTCTGTGCGGCCGTCAGCAGAGATTCCGTTTCTCTGTTCAAGGGTCCTTTTCTTAGCCATGCCCAGCTGTTTTCATTGGCTTCATCGCTTGTGAGTCTTATAAAGCGTCCATGTAGTTGTTTTTCTTCCCACTTTTCATTTCTTGTCTTTTTGTTTCTGATTTCAGTGCTTCCGGAGTTGTTTGTTGGGCTGGTGTCTCTTGCTGTGGTGATCAGTTTTTCCGTGTTCTGGGTTACATATTTCTCCAGCTCTTTTTTGGTGTCTTCCACACAGTCTTCTATACTTACCAGTCCTCTACCTCCTTCATTTCTTTTCACGTATCGTCTTTTGGGTGCAATGCATTGTGCATAGTCATTAGTTTTCTAGTCCTCTGGTCAAGGTGCCTGAGTCTTCTTTGGTCCAGCCTATGAATGGTCCAGAGTATCTTATTAGTGATACAGCCCATGTGTTTATCCCTTTTACTAGGTTTCTGCTATATAGTTTAGTTTCTAAGAGTTTCCTTGTTCTTCGTAGATATTCTTTTCCAATCTTCTCTTTCATTTCTGTATATTTGATTGTGTCTGCTTCCAGAACTCCCAGGTATTTATAACTACTTGTTCTCCTAGCGCTCTCATCTCCTCTTGGTTGGGAAGTACTATACCTTCTGTCGTCTCCAGTTTTCCTCTTTTAATCTCTAGTAGTGCACATTTTTCTATTCCAAACTCCATTTGGATATCCTGGCTGAATACTCTGGTTGTATTTATCAGCTTTTCCAGTTCTTTTTTGTTTTTTGCAAACAGTTTAAGGTCATCCATGTACATCAGGTGGTTTATTCTTTGTTCTGTATCCGTAAACCTGTATCTGGCATCACACATTCTGAGTATGTAGTTGAGTGGCATCATGGCTATTATAAACAATAGTGGTGATAGAGAGTCTCCTTGAAAAATGCCTCTCTGTATTTTTATCTCAGACAGGTGTTGTCCTCCGGCTGTCAGTTTTAGTCTCCATGTTTCCATCGCTTTCTGGATGAGATTAATAATCCTGTCTGGTATCTTGTATATTTTTAAGCATTTAATTATCCACGTTTGGGGGATTCTGTCGTAGGCTTTCTTGTAGTCAATCCATGCCATGGCTATGTTCTTTTGTCTGCTCTTCACCTCCTTCAGGGTCTTTTGATCAATGTATAGTAGATCATGTGCCCCTCTTTGTCCTTTCCGGCATCCTTTTTGGTCCTCGGGGAGCAGTCCACGTTTGTCCAGGGATTGGTAGATTTGTTCTCTCAGTTGTGCTGTGAGAATTTTCCACATTATTGGTAGACATGTTATCGATCTGTAGTTGCTGGGGGTCGTTCATTTTTTGGGGTCTTTTTGTATTAATGTTGTTCTTCCTTCCGTCATCCATTCTGGTGCGTCTGTTTTGCGGATACATCCACTCAGTTTCTACGCTAGTCTTTCATGCAGGGTCGTGAATTTTTTAAACCAGTATACATGTATTCCATCGTGGCCTGGTGCTCTCCAGTTTGCCATTTTTCTTAGGGTTTTTTTGATCGTTTCTTTGTTGATTTCTGTTTCGGTTCCTTGTTCGATTTCCTGCAGTTCATCTTTCATGTTTTTCAACCATTGGGCATTCTTGTTGTGCTTTTTTGGTTCTTCCCATATCTTGCTCCAGGATTGTTTTGTTTCTGTTGGGTTCGGTTGCTCTGTTGTTGTTTTTTTCTCCATTTACGTTTTTGCAAAACTGGCTTTCATTGTTTTCAAAGGTCCTGTTCTGTTTGCTCTGTTCTGATTTGTACCTGTATCGTCTCAGTCTTCCTTCTATTGCTGCTATCTTTTGTTTTATTTCTTCATGTTTCTCATTTAGTTTTTCCTTGCGTTTCTGATTTTTGCTTCTTAATCGTTTCATGTCCTCCTTCCTTCGGTTCACGGTTTTAGCTTCTTTCCGAAGTTTGGTGATCTGGGTTCCCAGTCTGATTTCCCATCCAGGTTTTGTCGGTCCTCTCTTTTGTCCATTCTCTTCGTTTCTTAGTTTCATACTTACCGATTTTGCCCCTGCAAATATCAGGTTGTTTAGGTCCGTAATAGTTTCTGTTGGGATGTGTGTGAGGAGTCTGTTTACTCTTTCTGTTTCTGCTTTTAACTTCTTCGCTACTTCGTTCCTGAGAGATGGGAGTTTTGTTTTGTTTTCTAACATGTATCGTCTAATGTTCTCCACGTCACTTGCTTCTTTTTCGTTGAGTTCTATCTCAGCAGGTTCTGTGGTTCCGCAGTCTTCTATCTCATCTGGTTCTGTGATCCTGTAGCGTTCACTCTCTTCAGTTTCATGTGTTATTATTATTATTATTATTATAAATATATATATATATTTCTATATTTCTATGTATATGATTCACTCCTAAACTAATGAACCTATCATTATGAATTATGGAATATATATTCTAGGCAACACGATGAATAACGTGAGCACATTATTTTTTTTGTAAATTTTACTGTTTAGTGAGTCTCCTCCTTAAAGTCGCACACCTCCCAAAAATAAAACTTGTAAAATAAGCGAGATACAAAATATTTAATAGAACATTTCGAGTTATATTATGTAATAAAATTTTAATCAGACAGGTGCGCGCGCGAGTGTCAATAATATAGATGTGAAGGGTAAACTCCTAAACTAATGAACCTATCATTATTGAATACATATTCTAGACAACGCGGTGAGTAATATGGGCGCATTATTTTTTGGTAAACTTTTCCATTTAGGATTTAAACCCGCCCTAGCAGATTCCATAAGCCGCGACGAATTGAGGTGTAACCAAAATTGTGTCTGGATGAAAAACCAGAACGGATATTCTGAAGATGCGTCCATTCAATTAAAATGCTATTCCGAATATTAGCATGACAGACTGAAGGACCGACCAATGAACGAATCGACCGACATCTCGTATGAAGATCTCTGAAAGCATTTCAAAAGTGCTATTGCAAACTTAAGCGTGACAGACCAACGAAAATGTTATTTCAATCTTTAGTGTGACAGACCGACCAAAATGCTATTGAAAATTTATGTGTGACATATCGATGAAAATCTTATTTCAAACTTAAGTGTGACAAACAGGTATAAATGTAATTTTAACTTAAGCGTGACAGGCATACGAACATTATATTTCAAACTCCAGTGTGACATGGACGTAAATATCATTCAAAACTTAAGTTTGACAGACAGATGAGAATGCTATTTTAAACTTAAACATGACAGACATAAATCTTATTTCAATATTTAAGCGTGACAGAAAGTCGATATTGCTATTTCAAAATTAAGCGTGACAGACAAACGAGAATGCTATTACAAGCTTACGCTTTACAGACAGCCAGCCAAAGCCTCTTATAGAGATACTTGGACGCAACTTAAACTCTGAGATCTTAGATTTAGCTTTTACGGTGCCAGATTAAACGAAATCTGTCACTTCTGATATACTGGACAACATACAGCTTTCACGTAGGTTGAATTAGTGCAAAGCATCTTGGTTTTTGGCCTCATATCAATTGAGATAAATTCTTTCTTGTCCCTCTCCAAAGTAAAAGGCAAAACGTTTTGAGGGCTATTAAATCTATTGCAAACACGTTTTAAAAAATTTCAATTACTTTATTGCCCTACAAAATACACTTTTAAAAATAATTAATATAGCCTATAGGTGACATTTATCTTATTCAAAGCGAAATTTACAGTAAAGAAATTCAAAATGACTGAACAGAAACAAGAAAATGCCAGAAAAGAAAACCAGTGTCGTAAAATGTAATTGAGATTGCTTCATCGGTGCAGACTGTTTAGTTGGTTGGCATAATCTTTCCTGTCAGATGAGATCTTGAAAACCAAATCTCCTTAATGAACACCACAGAAAACTTTAAGCAGAACTTCTGTTTTTTAGGCGTTTTTCTTCCCCTTTCTCTTTGATTATAAGAAAGGGGTTTCTTTTAGCAATAAATAAATAGACGAATGTTCTCAACTCTCAATTACAGACGGTAAATCTTTTATTCATTATAACTTTTGACATCAAATGTCGTACAATTCGCTACAAAGTTTCAAACTAACGTTTATTAAAATCAAAATAGTAATCACAAGGGTTTAACAATAGCAAATAGCCAATATGGTAGGGCGTTGGATTTTAACGATCGGTACTAACTGATATCTGGGTTCAAATCTCGAGGTTGATGTGATCGCTGCGACCAGCCACACTGATGAATCTTGAAAGACGAAACAGCTCTCTGTGGATGATTATATATATATGTATATGTATTTCTATTTCTATTTATAATTTTTTACATCTTTGAATATAAATTTTATAACATAAAGCAATTATAATAGCTCAATAGTGTAAGGCCAGAGCTATGCTTTATACAATATTTTTTATTTCATTTTATACCATATCAATATTATGAAGGACAGATTCACATAATTTCACAAAACTTGTTTATTATTCAGCATACAATTGTTTCGGCTTATACTAAAATATTTGTAAAATGCTCCTGTGTATTTATTTCTTGGTGTGGCATCTTCAGTGCTAATTATATAACCAAAGCAAGAACAATGAAAAACTAGGCGAGCAGAGCCTAAATTAAAATCAGTACTCATTACTCATTATAAACATCATATCCTTTTTTCTCTTTTCCAAATGGAACCTGGTGATACCAGATCAGGCTGCCCTGTGGCTCCCTGAGACGAAATTCACCTACATTGACGTTTTTTTTTTTTTTTTTTTTTTTTTTTTTTTGTAAAACTTAATTATGTTCTACAAAACCAAAAACAAAAACAACAGCCCTCTCCCTTTCTCCCTCCCCTTTTTTATTTTTATTTTTCCTACCCTACTCCCGGTCCTGGATATGACCTTAAACTACATCCGATGGTGAGATCCGGCTTACGGACTTTGGGGAATGTGGAGCCTCCTCTTAATTACCATTGCTCCCAGGTCCACCCTGACCCGGAGTGGTAGTACCTGTTAGGGTCCCAACTATGGGTTAAATAGAAACAGATATTAAAAGGGGAAAGAAACAAAAAAGAGAAGAAAACAAGACCAGATTCGGCATTAAATAACCCAAAAAGGGTTGATATGCCGTAAAACAAAACTACCAAACCAAACCAAATGGAACTATGATCTCACTATATCCTAGTGGTAACGCATACGTATCTTTATGCCTTTCGCTGTTTATATTTTAATCATTCATCATCAGCTTAAATATTGACCTAAATACTACTGATTTTCACTGACCGTATTTTGTTGTTTCACGCAACTATTTCCTTTTTTCGTCGGGTTTTTGCCATCGATTTTTCCTTATTTTATATTTCCTTTCTTAGATTATAATTTTTATATCCGTAAAATTACGTGACTTCCGTTTCACCGAGTCACCGGAAGTACATAGACTTATCTATGTCTTGCCCATATATATATATATATATATATATATATATATATATATATATATATATATATATATATATATATATATATATATATATATACTAGTTGACTTACTCGGCATTGTTCGGGTTTTACATGAATATATATATGGAAATAAAGATAAAAATAAAATGTTATCTTTAAATTATATCCTAGCTTGAAATGTCAATGCTCAATATACAAGATAGAGCAGTAATATAAGGAAAATGAGTGATGAGAATAAAAATTGGAAAAGGTATTTATTAAATTATCAAATACTTCAAACAACGGATATATAAACACACTTTTTTCACTTTTTTTTTTACTTTAGAATCAATGGGTTAAGAAAAGAAAATAAGTTTATTTATATATCCGTTGTTTGAACTATTTGGTGATTTAATAAATATTGTACTTTTTCCAATTGTTATTCGCATAACTCATTTCCTTATACACACACACACACACACACACACACACACACACACACACACACATATATATATATATATATATATATATATATATATATATATATATATATATATATATATATATATATATATAGGTATGTTTTAATATTTCTATGTACTTGATTCTATCCTAAACTAAGTAAACGGTAATTATGAATTTTAGAAACACAGTTAGTAGGCTTAAGGGATCGTGATGTAGGCTATATTTAGTTTAATATAGGTTTATGCAAATAAGGAAAAAGGGGGCGGATGGCCTTTATAAAAATTCAGATACCTCCGATTTTTGTGAAATTTTAACAATAGTTATTAAACATTAATGAATAAATATTCCCCAAATTCAGTTTCTTTGGAGTATTTGAAAGTGTTTTAGGATGACATAATATGGACACAACCCTCTGTTTCAAAATGTAAATATTTCAGATTTGTATTAAATTTTATCCATTGTTATTAGACACCGATTAAGCAAGATTCCCTCAATTTCAATTTCTTCTTACGCTTAACCTTAACATTTTAGACATTTTTAGAGTCAAAATCATAAATGGATTTTGACTAAAATTGGAATAAGGATTCTAGACATAAGGTTTAGTATTATAATATATTGATTTTAATCTTCGTAAGGAGACATAAAAATAGTGCAAAACTGTTCTTACTTTTCTTCATCCCAAACAAGGCACGTTGTCAGTGAGACATAAGTGGCTACTGTGAATCAGCGGGCAGATTTATAGGGAGCATCTTAAGTGAGGAGCTGTGTATCGAGATGTTTGTTTATATTACATTTACATTTCTGCATATTAGTACAATCAGGGAAACAGGGGACAGGGAGGGAATTTCAAATGTTAGCAGTTCGAGAAAGAAGTGGGAATCCCCCCCCCCGCATCTGGGGCTATCCACAGTGAAGTTTAGCTGATTGTCGGGTTAGTTGGGTGCATTTATGTCGTGTGTGCACCAAAGCAGCAAGTTCGTCAAAGAACATTCCATTGGAGTACTTGTAAAACAAGCACAGGGATGCAACATTGTAGCGATAAGACAAGTGCTGAAGCTTGGTGAACAGTGTGGAACGTATTAGATTAGATACTCTCTTTTGGGACTCTGTCTAAGAGAGAGAGATATGGTTGGTACACTAGCCTAGATGGTACAACAATACTCTATGCATTGGCGGATGGTGGCTTTGTTGAGATATAGGATACTGGCAGGTGAGATAAGTTTTCTAGCACGGTAGAGGGAGCCAACCTTCTTTGCGGCAGCCTTGGCAATGTCTTAGATGTATTTGTTCCAATTCATGTTACTTGTGAATGTTAAGCCGAGGAGTTTGAATGTTGCGCTCTCGGGTAGAATGCTATTGTCCATGGCAATCGGTGACTGAAAAGGTTTCTTATAATTGTTAAAAGAAATGCGCTTTGTCTTGGTAGCATTAAATGATGCCATCCATTTATATGCCCATTCAATTACTGACTGGATGTTATTTACTAAAGATTCAGCCATTGCTTTGGATATTCGTGCATACGTTTTTATTCACATGTCGGACATAATTTAATCAGGAAGGTCATTTATGAACATCAGGAATAATAATAGTCCAAGGATCGACTCCTAGGGTACACCAGCATTAATGTCATATTTTTTGATGTGCAGGCATCGAGGACAACCTGGATCTTTCTTTTGAATAGGAAGTATCTAATTATATTAAATATTCGACCAGTAATACCATACCAATTAATTTTTATAAGAAAGACTTCATTCTATACCTTGTCAAAGCACTACCGCTTTAGCTTCACCTGCCTTGTCCAATGTATGGTATATGCGTTAGGATATCCACAGTAGAACGTGCTTGCCTAAATCCATACTGATTGTCAGAAAGAAGATTAGCATTAACGAGGTGGCGAACTATCGGTAGATTGATAAAAGAGTCAAAAAATGTAACGAAGAGCGGGAGTAGACTGGTAGAACAATAATGTTGAGGGTCATTTCCTTCACTTGAATTCTTGAACACTGGTACTACAGAGGAAATTTCTCAGCTATCAGGCAGGCAAGATTCAGAAAGGCAACATTTGATCGAGTTTGGAGAGGACAGGGGTCAGCTCAGCAGAGCATTTCTTTATTACTATAACAGGATAATATCATGACCACATGCTTTAGGAGTGTCAATGTACTTTATTATATCAAGGACATTATTCACCACACTATTATAGATTTCCCCAAAATCGCGAGTTTCTAATTTCTATGACTGAATGCGTTTTTTATTAATATACCTTCGATTAACTGCGTCAATTACACTTTACAATGATTTCTTGATGCTATAAATACCTGTCCATTTGTGCTTGACTTAGGTTGAATTACCGGAATGCTTGCTGCCTCTGAGAAATAGCAGCTGTACAGGTCGAAGGGAAGCATTAGGGAGAGTGGGGCTTGCTATAGAATTCTGCATAAGGACATGTGCTTCAATACCTGTTTTTACCCATTCGGTTACCTAATTTGCGCACTAATCACCGGGTAGAGAAAAGGTTTTACTCCATAGGGCGTCGTTTATATGGTCTCTGATGAATTCCACATCTGCTCATTTGAAATATCTCGTCATTTTGAGTAACGTGTTCAGCTTGGAGTCGTGACTTTAGGGTCATATAAATTTTCTATTTCACACTCTCTTTCGCAAACTGTCACTTTTTCCGATCCGCCACGGTTAATATATATATATATATATATATATATATATATATATATATATATATATATATATATATATATATATATATATATATATGTGTGTGTGTGTGTGTGTGTGTGTGTGTGTGTGTGTGTGTATGGTTGTGTCTGTGTGTGTGTGTGAGTGTTGTTTTGCTTATATTGATGAGTCAATTTTATATATATATATATATATATATATATAAATTAGGAAAGTTCATTTTATAAAGCATCTTATGTAAGTTAATATAAATATATATATATATATATATATATATATATATATATATATATATATATATATATATATATATATATATATATATATATATATATATATATACATATGGTCTCGGAACTTTCTCAACCATTAAAACTATATACAGAAAATAAGAAAAATTTAGTCCCAAGTCGTTCGGTGGAAAATCATTTTTGTAAGTCAATTTACTTTTTGCAGTTACTATATTAGTTGGCTTCCAAGAATTTACGCTAGTCTTAACATTATTTAAGGGATCATCAGTTGTTTACCATGAAAAACTGTTTCGGGAATTTAAAAACAAAACAGTATTTTATTTCATGGCTTCCCAGCAGAGTTGATCAGACCCCACTTTATTTTTTAATATGTGTTATATATATACGTTTATACATATTCTAAGTATTTTATTATGCCACCTTGTTTAATCATTCTTATTATTAGGTCAGAAATTGGGGGTATAAAATCTACTAATGTTAAGGTAACACGAGCAATCCTCAGAAATTCGGAAATAATGCTCCCGTAAAAATATACACAGGGCAGGTACTATTTTTATGTGGCATCCGAACAATACGAAAAGGGAATGAATTTCTTTTATCAAACAGTTTATAGATAAATATTTTATCTTCAATTTTTATATCCAAATCAAGAAATGTAGCTTGTGTTTCCGTATGTTCACAGTTTAATTTTAACTCTTTAGGATATATTATATATTTAGTATTTTCAAACTCTTCGTTATCATTAATGCATACAAGGTCGTCAATATATCGCCTACATCCATGATAACTATACGCTCTAGATATATCATTTTTTATTAATGATGACATATATATATATATATATATATATATATATATATATATATATATATATATATATATATATATTCAAGTCTATGTAAATATAGATTTGCCCAAAATGGTGAAGGATCCAAACCCATTGGAATACCTATTGTTTGGAGTAGTACTTTATTTCCTATTTGAAAGTAACTCTCTTTTATAAGGTGACTTATAAGCATTGTCAGACCAGTTTTGGAAACATTCGTCTTACGATTTTTAGTTTTACACCAAAAGGCTTTAGATTTTCAAAGTCTATGTATTTACCTTTCCCTCCTGCAAAAGCTAAATCTATAGTATTAACTAATTCTTTAAGAAGTTCTTTATGTGGTATTTTTGTATATAAAGTACTAAAATCATATGTTGAGATTGATTTAGCCTTTTTACGAGAATTTATACGATCTAATTTTTCTTTTACTAGATCGGAATTATTTACCACCCAAAATAGTTTTATATTACTATAGAATTTACTTTTTTATGGAAATTATTTATTTGATTAATAATTAATTTAAAGACCTTAGACACAGCCTTACTTAAAGGTTTTGTGATGCCCATCTTTGAGGCAACAATAAAACCGGCGCCAACTGGTGTTTCATGCATTTTAGGTATCCAATACATGCATAGAAGTTTTGTGTACTTTTCCTCTAATTTTAATCCTAATTTTTCACAAATAACAGTATTGTTTAGAATAATATTATGGATTTCACTATTACTTAATTTATAAGTATCTGAAGCTTCACCTATATATATATATATATATATATATATATATATATATATATATATATATATATATATATATATATATATATATATATATATATATTACCAGAAAGAGTCGTTGTTGCCTTATATTGCATAAGGAACACTATGCCCTCTTCCTCATTTATATTTCATATTTTATCCTTATTTTTTTACATTTCATAATATTCAATTTATGGGGTGGAGTCAAAATATATACTGAACATTGATTCTCTGAAAGAGATGTATGTACAGTGATAGTAATTGAACTAGTATTCTGTAAATAAATAGCGTTTTAAGCCCATCGAGACACTTCCGGCGTTTGCTGGGAATGAATGAGAACCCTGTGTAATTGCATATTACCATTTCTATTCTTGTTTTACAATTTGCATAATTTTCAAGTTATAAATCAAATCAAATCAAGAAAACCGTCGCATTTCCTTTCTATGTATGTCAAGCGCGAAAATGTTGTACCCATTTAATTAAAATTACATATACTATTCAAATACATTGGGTAATGTAGTTTCAGAATATATAGGTTTATAATATAACATCATAATATTACACGCACACACTATATATATATATATATATATATATATAATTATCCACGGACACGTGTTTCGCCGTTACTGCGATATATATATATATATATATATATATATATATTATAAATAAATATCAAATTATAAATACTTACAGACGTTAGCGTTACAAGTATATTGCTATCATCAGGGCAGGAAAGTAACACTTTCAGACGGTCAGGAGGCGCGAACCCAGAGTCCACCTAGAATCTGCAAGCAGTCGCCATATCCAGTCGACCACCGGTAACTGTCAGGTCATTAAGGGAAATTAAGATCTATATGTACTTAGAAGCGGGCATAGATCGAAGACTAGTCGAGAGTGTTTGACGAATGTATTCGCAACGTTGCATTAGAGATTTTTGACAGTCTATTTTTAACATCTCGAGAGTGCTCGACGATATATATATATATATATATATATATACGATTCATCAAACTTCGTAATAAAAGATTTTCTTTCTTATTTGATGAATGACGTCATCATTTTGTAACGTCATTCATTGCGCACAGTGATCCTCCATTTATTATTTTGGATTACAGCATCTTTTAAAGAGGTCGTCATTTATGATGCCATCATTTTCTAGAGTTATCAACGGTGCACGGTTATCCCCTATCTCTGTTTTAATGGAATATGTCATGAGTGACGTCATCTTTTGTAATGTCACGCTTTTGTGACCTTATCCAATGTACACCACACAGTTATAGTAGTATACTAGACCCTTATAGGTCTATGCGGTTCTTCTAGTAGACGACCCGTGATCCTTTAGGCCGCGGTTCGTCTAGTTAAAGAATCTCTTCTCTCTCTCTCTCTCTCTCTCTCTCTCTTACTCGCTCTCTCTCTCTGATTTAATGTGTGATGTTATCAGTTTGTGACGTCATCCACTGTGCATGGATATCCACGTTTCATTTTGACGACGCCATCAAGTGTGCACGGCGACAATCACGTAAGATCTACAGGAGCTTTTGTAGTATTTAGATGTTCAAAATATTTGATACCAAGGCAACGCTAGGCAAATCTGTTAGAAGTATCATAAAGCGATACGGAATTTCAATTAAAATATGAGGAATTAGAAAGACATAGCACACACACATACATTCTTATTTTTTGTTGATTTATAAGAAAGCATATAATGGCCTCAACGATTTTACATTTCATCTCTGAAGAAGCTTGTGTTAGAGTATTTTGGCTTCTTTGCATCGCTAATTGTCGCAAATTACTCTTGTTGGCGAGTGGGGCGACACGATGGACACGATGCTGCATCGAAACATCGCGTTACTATTACCTAACTGTGCCAGAAAATTAAAGCAAAAAAGTTTTGACTGTAATTCAACCTCACCGATTTTCAAAACAACCACTTTTTCTCAGCCTATCTCTCTGCAATCCAAATCGCTTCTGTTGCTTCCCAGCTGTCTTCTTCATTCATATCAGCTGATATCTACATTTGCAAATCAGACTTCACTATAAAAATTTGCACTCATGAAGAGAAGCCCTTCTTTTACCCCGCAGACACGACATGCGAAGCACCTCATCCTCTTTCTTGCTGGCAAGTGTTCCTCTTCATTGTAACAGTAAGTTGTCACGTTTAGCGAGGCTTGTTACGTCGTTCAGCTAACATGCGCCCGATGGATTTACGCATACTACTTTGGCCTGTCTCTCTTTACTTGCCTCACGACGAGGGAAAAGTTAGACGCAGAATTGTATGATGTGGTCGATTTCCAGCTTCCCCCAAAAAGGTACTCAGGCGTGGGCAAATATATATTGATTTTCTGTCAGTTGACAAAACGATTGTCTCTTACAGATTTTTGGGTCCTTGAAAATGTCTTCATATAAGACGAAGAAATCCCAATCTCTATCCAAGACAGTCTGACTGCTAGAATTGGCAGCGACCTTTTTTTTTTGGGGGGGGGGAGGAGATAGATTGACAACAGTGACCCCCAGAAGCAATGTTTCTTACTGTCACTGACATATATTTATTAAGGGCATACCTTTTTATATTAATCGTAGTAAAATTGTCTTAAATAATTTTTAGGATTTGCAAAACTCTAAAGCATTTTCAACGATCAAAATGCATACTGGGACTTTATTATTGCGTTGTTTTTTTACAGCATTGTTTTGAATATCGTTCTTTTAAACGAATATTTCGATATCCATTATTCTTCACTTTATAAAAAAAGAGCAATGTATATGTATTTATTTATATCCGTCCAGTCACACAAAATTTAACGAGTAAAAAACTGCCCGATGGAAGAGGGAAAGGGAGAATGCAAATCTATTCCGATAACGTTTCCTTCTTTTTTAATTTCTGCATTCTCTACCGATTTATACGTTTTTTCCTTTTTTAATTTTCCGATTTGGAACCTGTTATTTCTTTCATTCTTATTTATGTATGCGAGCCATGATATTTAACATCCGGTGTCTAACCGGGCCCACCCTACCACCAACAACGCCATTCTTTAATATCTAGCTCTACCCCTAATCAAAGAAAGAAAATTAAAGGAAGAAAATAAAAAAAGCAAAGTCAATTTTTTTCTTTCTTTCGGACATCAGAAATGACGCGTTTTTTTCAACTCGCGATAGTTTAGTCCTATCCTATTGAAATAATAAAAAAGTGTTAGAAATACTTACATTGGAAAGAAATAGAACGTCAGACGACCCTATTCGCTTTCATTCATAACGTCTTTGATGTTTTTAACATCCTGTGTCTATCTCCTACCTACCATCATTTTTTTTTTATATCCAGCCCTCCTCTCTCCCGATCAGACAAATCTAATTTTAAAAAGCAAAATAAAAGTTGGTGATGTTTTTCTTTAGGGTATCAGCAATCCCATCTTTTTTCTCAGTCCTATCCTATTGAAATCCTATTAAAATAATAAAAAAAAGCATTAGCAAGACATACAAATACATATAAAATGAATTAGGAAAGAAATACTAACTCTAAATAAAAAGAACACGCTAGGTGTTTTTTCTTTAGGTCATAAAAAATAATAATGATTATTTTTATATGAAAAATTAAATTGATGAGGTAATTTTATGATTTTATATTAATATTAGTGCGAACACTGGCGAAGCATTATTTATTTCACGTCATTTTTTGACGGAGGGTGTACACGAGTTAAATAATAATTTTTATAAAGAATTTCGCAGAGCGTTTTACAATTGGAATGGTCAAAGAATCGTGCTTGATTTCCACAAATTATACGAGGGTTTGGATTACTAATAATAAAAACAAAGCGAATTATCGAATCTCATTTTCGTCTTCATTGAACTTGTTAACGCCACGATGTTTTCTTGGACGGTTCCGTCCATTGCAAACAAGGTTTTCTTGCAGAAATCTCGGTCAGTATCGATTGTGATTCTTTGCCGCCATTTTATCTTGTTACTTAGCTTCGCTATTGATTCGTAATCGACTAACAATAATTGTGTCTTCTTTGCGTCTATTGTATACCCAGTGTGTTTACGTTTCGTTATTTCAAACGAAAACAAAAGAATACAACAAACTGTGTGATGCATTACCTATTAACATGGCACCATTGTTCATGTAAATATTCATTTCTAAATGATCTGAAATTCACTTTGAATTCAATTAACATTAATTGTTAATTTCAATAGCGTTTAAATATGAAATTTTCGACAAAACTAATCTCTTTACGTTAGAGAGCGTCTCCACCTTTACTAATTACGAAGAAATAATGCTGTTATGTTTCGGAAGTTTTGTGATGAGGATTGATAATTTGTATTATTTGGACTACTGTCCCCATTTTGGAATGAAAATAAAATTCAAGACGAGAACAACATTCCGAATAATCCAAATACTACAAATTATTTTGTATTTAATATTCTTTGCTTTTCAATTTAGATTGATTTTGTCTATTTAATGGAAAATCAACCTCTTTTAGGTTGCAAGTATCTAAAAAAATCTACCTATTATCAACAATTCATTGCATACAAATAAGTGAACAGAATGTGCTATTTTACTCATAATTAGATGAGACATTTCTGTATTAGCGCGTACACGGCCACCATAGATCTGACCAGGTTGGCACTCGGCAGAACCGGTTCATTAGTCGGTGGTCATTTATGTTATGTCAATCACGCACTCTACTTCAATTTTGAATTTATTTAACATTATTTCAGTATTGAAAAAGATCATTAAATACGATTTTTAATAAAAGGGGCCATCATTTCGTTAGTCTACTGATAGAGCTTTACTTCTACAAAATGTTTTTATAGGGGGAATTAATGTCCGACTTGGTGTATAGAATAGAATAGGTTTCATTCAATTCATACGTTTTCTTCTATTTTATACATTTATCTATAAAATAAATGACAATGTATGAATTGAATAAAACTATTCAATTCTATATACCAAGTCGGACATTAATTCCCCCTATAAAAACATTTACAGCAAAAACTCGTCTCGTTAAAACCACTGTAAAAGTTTTTTTCTTCTGTGAAATACAATACCACAAGGTTGCTTCCCAGCTAAATACAACATGGTCGTTTACAAGTCCAATGTTAACAAATTCTTGTCGAGCTGTCCCCCTAAATAATCAGATTCTCACCATTTCATCCATCGTTTCCAATCCTCTCATGGTGTTGTTCATCGCCAACTGACAATCTCAGGAACCCTTATCCTCGAGTGGCTTTGAGCTTTGATAAGTGGTGACACGTTAGTAAAGAGAGGCGGTAGATAGGGTGTAAAATTAGGATGAGAGCACAGGCGGTGTAATGAATTCCGACACAGACTATGGAATCGGCTAAACCGACTTCGCCTCCAATATTATTTCCATTGATGATGCTTTTATTGTCAGCAGTCCGCTGTAATTTCGTTGTCTGCTAATCACGTTTTTCATGTGTCGCAAAGTGTCTTCAAGGCCACGTTGCGAGAGTCACTTCCGGACATGTCGAAATCCATATTTCAAATGTCTCTCTTATATATGTGGCCTTGCTCAACCGATCAGAATTTCTGGCATGTCTAAGACCCTTGTAATTATCATCTTTCCGGGGTTGATGATTAAGCTGATCATGTTCCAGGAGATGCTCTTTGAAAGTTCTACAACTGTCCTTTATATGCCTTCTCCATCCAGCTCTACTTAGAGCTATCTCCTTCTAGTTGTCCATATCACTTATCAGAACTTTAACGTTGCTCCTAATAGTGTCCTGATGCCTTTATTTGTGCTTGTGTTGAAGGCGATTTCCGAGATATAGCTCACGGTAAAATTTCTACCATTACGAACGTACACCATATAGATCGTCCAGCACAGTTAATAGGATGTTATATAAGAATCGATGATCGGAAATAATGCCTTGATAAGACTCTAAATGGTAGAGCGGAACTGCTGACACTCAAACAATTTGACATATCTGTGGAAAAGCGTCCACGTTTCAGAGAAGTAGAGAAGAGCGGTTTAGAATACATGCCCTTTGGTGTAATTGATAATGTAACCAATTCAATTTTCCAGTCTTTTGAAAGTCACACTTGCTTTTTGGATGCTCTTGTGTATCAAGGATTCATTTCTTGATAGTGTATTTTCCAGGTCGACAAACCTGTCAACCACTCCTAATCTAATTCTATAGAAGCAATATATTAGGTCCGGTGTAAACATCACTTTGGTATCTCTGTTAACGTGATTAAAACCGTATCGATCGAAATCCCACATTTCGTAATCTCTATCGCATGAACAATGACGTTACCGAAAATCAACAATTTGTCACGAGACTCATGGAAAGAATCGCGGAATCTTTCACTCATCTATAGGGTTGGTATGTAGATATAAAGGAGTGTCTTACATCGACCGTGTGTTAGAGAGACACACCATTCCATAATATGATCACTCATGCTAGAAGAACATTCCATATAGTCGAGAATGGAAATACTAATGAGAATATCGACATCACCATTTCTCCGTTCGAAGTTGGATTTATTTATCACAAAATGATGAAACAGGGCGATGAGCCGTAGACATCGAAAGACGTGTCTGGGTATATATATATATATATATATATATATATATATATATATATATATATATTCAGTAACAATCATCGGTGTGGCGTATATAACTGTACCATGGGTCGAACAATGTGAACGCTGAACCATAGTAACCCAAATCTAATATTCTTAACCCTCCGGCTACCGTAACAGTCATATTAAATGTGAAAATATAGTAATTTTCAGAAAGTGTTTGATCTTCCAAGGGGGATAACTTTCGCAATATTGCTTGATTAGAAACTGATCATATATCTCTCAAAGTGCACTACTTAAACGGAGCTTTAATAATTTCTCGTTCAAATAAATATTTATTATCATCCTACATATATGTTTCATGTTCAGTACCAAAAATCAGTGCAGCTCATATAACTGGACTGTCGGCCGAACAATTTATGTGACCCATTGGGAGCGGACTGACTTAAAACTCCAAAAACGTATATCCGATTTTAATTAAATTTAAACCATACGTATAAGACATTTATTCAGAGAGTTTTCCAACATTTCTGCTTCTTAGGGGAAGAAACGAGAGAAAGTGCAATAATGTTGTGAGCATAGTGGTGAACTTCAATCAATCCCGAGCAACGTCGAATCTCCCGCTGGAATTTATATATATATATATATATATATATATATATATATATATATATATATATATATATATATATATATATATATAAGGAAAATGGTGTTATGATCATACTGGTGATCTTCATTCAATTCCGAGCAACGACGTGTCTTCCTGCTAGAATTATATATATATATATATATATATATATATATATATATATATATATATATATATATATATATATATATATTCAATCCCGAGCAACGTAGGGTTTTCCTGCTAGAATTATATATATATATATATATATATATATATATATATATATATATATATATATATATATATATATATTAAATGAATCACATAATAAAATGTGAAAGTTCAAAAACAAGGACTAACATTGCGTCCTTAACTCATGAGTTTTCAAAGAAAATCTTCTCCTCAGAGGACCATTACCGCAATGACATTACTGCAGGTAACAAAATTAAGCTTTGAAAATATATAAAAATATATAAATATACATAAAAGTATATAAAATTATATAAAACATCAAATATATTGGCCAAAAACACTTTTTTTTGTTAAACTTATACAGTTCATCCAATTCATAAAGTTTAAAACAACTTTAAGAAAGATGTCAAAGAAGTCGATTAAAAAACAATCCAGGTGGTGCTTGCTATCGATGCAGTAGATGGCAGTGAAGAGTGCATTCAGGGTGTATGCAAATTAATAATAAAACGATAGAAAAAAACAAAATCATACAAAAAGTTCAGAAGACTCACTCGGTGTTGAATATCATAATGTCCAATTAAGGGTTCTTATGAGCTGATATATATATATATATATATATATATATATATATATATATATATATATATATATATATATATATATATATATATATATTTAATGAATCAAAGCATTACTTTTACTGTTCCAAGAATTACAATATCAGGTCCATTATGGTGTACGATCGTTTCCAAAACAGTTTGGAAATACTTTATTTTATTTTATAATTTTATAAGGTTGGTCCATAATACCCTTCATCAGCGGCTATAGCAATACGTCTTACAGAAAATCAAAGAAACTTAGTTTTAGAGAAACATCTGCTGACAGAAAGAATCACAGGTGGATATGTTGGTAGCATAGGAGAGAAAAAAAACACAATGATACTTATAAACAAATCACCGGCACATATAAAAAAATACAACACAAAATTTTCCAAAGATCTGGAAATATATATAGAAATAGAAAATATATCTGAAGAGAGCAGCACGAAGGCTTGAAACGCGTTATAAAATTCTAAAATTCTAAAATGATAAAATAATAAAATAATAAACAATAAGTTTGACTGGCAAGGTCGTAAAACCACACGAAATCGCCACAAAAAGATCCCCCTCCCTAGAAAAACATAACGCACAAAATTCATTATCAATGGTAAAAAATTGTAAACTGCGATAAACCCCTAGAATGGCATGAAAATAGAGGATTATTTTAAATTGAATTTATATACTAATTTCTAAATTCTAAAATATTTTTTGTTGTTTCTCTTTCGGCCAGCTTTTTCAAGGTACACGTAATCGCCTGAAAAAGTAGAATCTCATTTTATCGAGGATGGGGTGGGTAGGGGGTTTTAATCTACGTGTATATCCAAACTTTCAATATTTTTCCGTACAAATAAGATATTTAATTAGTTAGATAATTTTAAAGTTATTTATTTAATTTTCACTGGAAAGGTAAACGCAACTAAAATCAATTTCTTTAAATTAAAATAAAAAAGGGGCCTAGTAAAAAAAAGTATATTTCTAGATTAACGCCCTCCATCAATACCTCACCACCCCCCAAAAATGACATTCTGATTTTTTAGGGAATTAGGTGTTTTCACCATGGAAAACAGAAAGAAAGAAAAAACAAATATTTTAGGATTTAGAGTGATTGATCAGTTGTATATATATTTAACATAAAATGTTCCGACATTTCCGAGCCATTGTATTAAGGAACTTAACAACATTTTTTTACCACTAACCCTAAGTCAGAATGGCAGGGTAAAAACACATGTAAAGTAACGTCCACCTAAAAACAAAATGCAGTGGATTTAACTCCCATAACAAAAAAGAATTTAGTTAATTGTTCTAAAAATTGAATTTATATACGAAAATTTTCCCCACTTTAAATTATAAAATAATTGTTTTTTTCTTTTCTTCTTTCCATCCAGTTGAAAAAGTAAACACTGTAGAAACAGGGTGAAACAACGACCCACCACTCACCCTTTCTCTTCTGGCTTCTGCCTCGCTTGTAGCAAGCCAAGACAACCACACTCTCTCTCTCTCACTCATCCTTTCTTTTCTCGCTGGCACGACCTTCGAGAACGCATGGAGTTAAAACTTAAAGTTTTTAAGTTATTTTTCCGATTTATTTATCAAATAACTTTAAGTAATTTCTGTTAATATAGACGAATTTATTGGATATAGATAGCCAAAAAAAAAGCGAATACAATTCCAAAATAATAATACTAAACATTAATTGATTATGAATGGTTTAAAAATAGTTATGTTAATTAGGCAGTCAAAAGGTTCTCTCTGACTCTTTTATCTCCACTATATATATATATATATATATATATATGTACAGACTATCAAGCTGGCACACGCTAGGAAGTAAGTGTAGTATCTGTTCCGATGGATACTGCACCCTGTCCTGTGCAGTTCTAGGAGGTCCACCCTCCCAGACTTCGCCTCCCCTCTTTGGGGAGGAGTAAGTTTATTGCTTACTGCTTGAGGCGCCCCTACCGGGGAATGCCGACGGGGCTGCCCAGGCAATTTTTAAATGGCCAGAGTGCTCACCTCTCGAGCGCTGGCTTTTAACCCCACTTACTCGACCCAAGCTGTGGTCACATCTTACTTGTGGGAGTAAGATAAAACTGGCCTTGTGCCTAACTCCTGCAGAGGAGTAAATAAATATCAAGATCGTATGTTGTATTCTTGATTTAGATAACAGTAATCCGTTTTGATTATAATATAGGAGTGATAAATGAAATTCATACTGAAGATTGCGTTAGCATGAAACATCGATGTCTCTAGGTATATTTTAAATATTTAATATTTATAAAAAATATTATTGTTTATCAGCCCCCTCCCACAGAGGCTGGGCATTTTTCGAGGAGCTTTAATAACAAGTAGTACAAATAGCTATATGCAATGATCCGACTCGTAGATCACTCTTAGCTACTTGATTGGATAGTAGTAATTCTACTATTTACAGTTAAAATTCCCCTTTATTTACTAATTAGTTTCCAGTGGCCTTCGGGTAAGATCTTCGACTGCGAATCAGTGGCGATTTGTGTTCGGGGTTCGCGCCCGCTGACCGTTGGGAACTGGTTCCTAGACTGAAGATTGCGTTAGCATGAAACATCGATGTCTCTAGGTATATTTTAAATATTTAATATTTATAAAAAATATTATTGTTTATCAGCCCCCTCCCACAGAGGCTGGGCACTTTTCGAGGAGCTTTAATAACAAGTAGTACAAATAGCTATATGCAATGATCCGACTCGTAGATCACTCTTAGCTACTTGATTGGATAGTAGTAATTCTACTATTTACAGTTAAAATTCCCCTTTATTTACTAATTAGTTTCCAGTGGCCTTCGGGTAAGATCTTCGACTGCGAATCAGTGGCGATTTGTGTTCGGGGTTCGCGCCCGCTGACCGTTGGGAACTGGTTCCTAGACTGAAGATTGCGTTAGCATGAAACATCGATGTCTCTAGGTATATTTTAAATATTTAATATTTATAAAAAATATTATTGTTTATCAGCCCCCTCCCACAGAGGCTGGGCACTTTTCGAGGAGCTTTAATAACAAGTAGTACAAATAGCTATATGCAATGATCCGACTCGTAGATCACTCTTAGCTACTTGATTGGATAGTAGTAATTCTACTATTTACAGTTAAAATTCCCCTTTATTTACTAATTAGTTTCCAGTGGCCTTCGGGTAAGATCTTCGACTGCGAATCAGTGGCGATTTGTGTTCGGGGTTCGCGCCCGCTGACCGTTGGGAACTGGTTCCTAGACTGAAGATTGCGTTAGCATGAAACATCGATGTCTCTAGGTATATTTTAAATATTTAATATTTATAAAAAATATTATTGTTTATCAGCCCCCTCCCACAGAGGCTGGGCACTTTTCGAGGAGCTTTAATAACAAGTAGTACAAATAGCTATATGCAATGATCCGACTCGTAGATCACTCTTAGCTACTTGATTGGATAGTAGTAATTCTACTATTTACAGTTAAAATTCCCCTTTATTTACTAATTAGTTTCCAGTGGCCTTCGGGTAAGATCTTCGACTGCGAATCTGTGGCGATTTGTGTTCGGGGTTCGCGCCCGCTGACCGTTGGGAACTGGTTCCTAGACTGAAGATTGCGTTAGCATGAAACATCGATGTCTCTAGGTATATTTTAAATATTTAATATTTATAAAAAATATTATTGTATATATATATATATATGAATATATATAGTAAGCTATGAAAACATATTTATGGCAATTAAGCTACACAGAGGCTCCCTCGTTTCATCCACGGGGGAATCTTCAGGCTAAAATGCATTTCAGCCTGAAGATTCCCCCTGGGGATGAAACGCGGGAGCCTCTGTGTAGCTTAATTGCCATAAATATATTTTCATAGCTTACTACCTAGCTCTACTAAATGTATATATTTATTAACGTATCGAGCACTGTTGAAGTAAATACTCAAAATTGATACATAAAAAAATTATATCTCCTTATAAAATGTTATGCGGATACATGAACTACTAATATATATATATATATATATATAAATTCTAGCAGGAAGACCTGACGTTGCTCGGGATTGAATGAAGATCACCACTATGCTCATAACACCATATTCCTTTATATATATATATATATATATATATATATATGTGTGTGTGTGTTTAATCCTTTATCTTAAAGCGTGTTTTCCATCTAATATCTGAGTCATATCCGCCCGCCACAAGATGTTTTTATCTTTTTAATCGATGAAGATTTCTGCTGCTTTAAATCCCATTACAACATAATAATGTTCATTCATTTAAATATTACTCATCCCTTTATTTTAAAACAAAAGCAGAAATGCTTTCATATGGCCCGAAAGGATGAATAAATAGATATTTGATCGTGGCCCATTTTACTGTAAGATTTAGAGAGTATATCTTTTTAAGGACACTCAACTATCAAGTTGGTAAGAAGATAATCTAGGCTTCAGAACAATTAACTCCCAAAACTGATACTTTTTTTCTAGAAAAAGAAAACGCGTATGAATTAGTAAGTTACGATTTGCTTTGTTCTGATTTGTTTATTTACTCACATAAGAGACCTCGTGAAGGTTGCCATCGCCACTAATGAATTTGGCGTTAAGGAACTGACAGTATTCGAACACTGCACGTCAGGTTATCAGTTCGCGACGGTATTGGCTCTAAACTAACACCTCAGTACTTACTATGCGTTAATTCACTTGACATTTAGAAACAACACAGATTTCTGAATTTATATAACAACTAATAGCATATAAAATAAATATTTAAAAATGTTAAAATGCTAATCGATTTTTTTAATTAACCGTGTAATGTACACGAGTTCTGTTACTCGATATAAGTAAAAGTAAAACTTTTATTAATGTTTAATGTCTCTAATATTTTTAGAATATCTTTTAAAAAATCTGCATATTTGAGACAAGCCCTCGTGGCCCACACGTAACATTCTAGATTACAGATAATGTGGTCGTGGGTTCGAATCTTGCCAACGCCAGCCACGCTGAAGATCAGTGGTTCCGTAAAACACAAGTTTACACAGATTAATTTTATTAAATTAAAAAAAAAAAATTTCTATCATACTACAAGGTGCGGCATAAAGATCTTCCACATTTTCTAACGGATATGAAATAAGAACACACTAATCAAATGTCGATCATTCTTTACAATGCATTAATGTAGTCGTTTCCGGGTGTTCCCAATGACCCCCCACGAGTTTCTCATGCATATCTCATTGATTTGTTGACAAAAACTCTTCGTATCACCGTTTCGCCGGAATTTAATAACACGTAGTGGATTTATCTTCATCTATGTCATCAAATAATTTCTTTTGATGCTAAAGATTTATGAAAATCTTTCGTTTGACCATCTTGATGAAAAAAAAAATATTTGAGCTGATCGTCGCCCATTATTATAATTTATAATAATCGGCGACGATCAGCTCAACTATTTTTTTTTCATAATATATATGAAGGATCCACTTTTTGTCGCACGTGACAATAATGTGTCATTTGAATTCCGTAAAAGAAGCGCTGACAGCACTTATTTATCAAACTTCTTGTATGTCTGCAGTTGCGTGAGGTGGCCCAGAACCGCCGGATTTCTTACGCCTAACTTTTCAACAAGTTCTCCAATAAATGTGTGCGGACCTGTTTCGACTAATGCTTTTAATTCGTCGTTACTAACTGCAGACTGACATCCACTGCCATCTCCATCGTCAAGGTCGTCATATACATGACGTAATCAGTTAGACTAATGTTACAGTGTATGTTCGCTTATGGCCCTTTGGCGGAATGCTGTGTGAATATGGCGGCCCGCCTGTACTGCTTTATTACCAATTTTGAAATCACACAAAAAAAACTCGCTTCGTTTCAATGATTTTTAAATAACCTTAATCTACAACAACATTAAATCTAATATATAAAGTAAAGTCAGTCTGTTTATCGTTTCTTTGTCATCGATAGCTTTCTTCCTACAAAATCAACATTTGATTTTGGTTCGTTAGTTTTCTTGTGGATCGTTGTAGCATGTTCAAAGAATAAAAGTTAATTTTATTTAATTCCTTTCAAAAATACTTTGTCCGGAATTATTTTCACCACCATCTTAAAAGAAGGCCATAACTCTGTATTCGTTTAATTAGAACAACACAATAATATAAAAAAATATAAAAAACCCGGCATAGTTTAAAAAAGCAAAGCAAAGAGATTGCAAGTAAATACACTACTGAGCAATGTCGGGGCATAGCTTTCGCTAGTTTAAAATCAATACATTAACAAAGTAAAAAAAAAAACGTTGCAGATTGAGATTGCATGTCGCATTAATATATTGAATTAAGCATCTATTTCGAAATTGACCCGTTAATTTAAATAGTACACACATCAATATTGTTTGTCTCCCAACCATGGCCATACCCATAACAGGCCGGCTAAACGCACATCTGCCTGTTTAACTGGGGGCCAGTCAGCAGTCAGTCACCAGATAAACTTTTAGCTAGTAGCACTTCGTTTTGTATTCCCCAAATAAATTTTAAATCATCAAATTTATTTCAGCTGAGGTTCTGTTATTTTATCATTATTTACATTTGGATTATAAGTTCGTGAGTATACTGTTAAAAGTCAGAATTTAATTTTGTTTTATTTACATGTAAACAGCTCTCTTCATTGACGACACATAACTTTTACTTTTTAAGTTTAAAAAAGTATCGTCTTTGAGAATTTGTCAATAAATCTTACATTATTAATTTCAAATCTTTTCTATATTCTTAGGAAATATATTACACATGTTTTAAACGTTTTATTTACATGTAAACAGCTCTGTTCATTGACGACACATAACATTTCCTTTTTTAAGTTTAAAAAGGAAACGTCTTTGAGAATGTCAATAAGTCTTACATCATTAATTTCAAATCTTTTCTATATTCTTAGGAAATATATTACACATGTTTAAACGTTTTATTTACATGTAAACAGTTCTTTTCATTGACGTCACATAATTTTTCCTTTTTTTAGTTTAAAATAATTTGTCAAATATTTCTCAAAATGGTAAAAAAAGTGCTGTGTGACAGCCTGTCAAGGCAATTATAATGAGCAAAATAAGGTCCGAGTGTTTCGTCTCCCCAAAGATCAAGATGAGAGAGAAAGATGGTTAAAGATAATACCAAGAGCTAACACTCCTAACCACTCAGCCACTGTTTTTGTGAAAGGCATTTTCCACCTGGTTATGAAACTGTGTTTGTTATGGGAAAAGCACGACCCAAAGATCCTCCATCAATATTTAATAATTTGCCATCAAGTGTGATACCAAGTCCTTTACCAAAACCAAGTACAACAAAAAAAAGTTCCGCTTCTGTGCGAAGTGTACAAACTGATGAGTTTGCCCATTTCTTAGATAAAGATAGAATTGATAATTTTACAAATTTGTGTGCTGATATTGACCATCATGATTTTGTACCAGCAGTTACCTGCTACAAATCTAACAATCAACAGTTCATCCAGCCTTGTCATATTTTTACTGGAAGTATTCCGATGTTTTTGATTAAAATCTTTGAAAACTTAACATTTGAATGTTACCATGCAAGTATACTCACACACATTTCTTCCCTGTTGAAAAACAGAATAACTAAGTTTCAACATTGGTCTCAAATTGAGGAAGCAATTCGTTACCTTAGTAACTTGAAAATTGAACAAGAGAAACAGGTTTTGAGACAACATATCGAAGTTATGTCACCACGAATAGTTGGCAAAAAAGTTTACGAGTCGGAAATACTTGTCCGAGCATTTGAATATTTTGCCACATCTCGGTCTCTTTATGAAAACACTAGTGAATATGACCTCAAAAGTTTCGAAGGTAGATGATTTGAATTTTCTTGGTGATGTGTTTAGCAAACTGTCAGATAAACAGAAAAAACGTATCATCCTAGTTGACGAAGTTTATGTTAAAGTGAGTTTACAATACCAAGGGGGAAACATATTTGGTGGTGCCAAAGATTCTGAAGAGGCATTAGCAATAACTGTATTGGGTATTATGATCAAATGTTTACATGGTGGACCAAAGTTTTTGATTAAGACGATCCCAGTTGCCAAACTAAACTCGGAATTTTTGTTTCAGAATGTTAGTCGATCATTCTAAAGGTCATGTAATTGCAGTTATTTGTGACAATAACCGGACTAATCAAGCTTTATTCAAGAAATTTGATACTGTTTAAAATAAGCCTTGGGTTACTAAAAATGGTATATACTTGCTTTTCGATTATGTACAGATATTTAAAAGTATTCGCAATAACTGGATAACCGAGGCGTGTTCAGAATTGCTGTTTTATTCTGATGGTAAAGAAATGACAGCAAAATGGGAAATCGTGAACCAACTTTTTGCGCATGAAAAAATCAATTTGTTAAGTTATCAAAACTAACAGAAGTAGCGGTTCTTCCAAAACCAGTTGAGAGACAAAAAGTTTCCCACTGTTTGAAAGTGTTTTGTGATGAGACTGTAACTGCAATGACAACTCATCCATTATTACAGGATGATGATACAAAAAAAACTGTTACTTTCATTGAAGAAGTTTTGAAATTTTGGAAAATAGTGAGTGTAAAAGATATTTATGGAAGTGTCAAGACAAATGATCCACTGAAAAGAGTATTATCAGATCGAAATGATGGAAATTTTACATTTCTTGCAAATTTTGGAAGTATGGCAAAACAAATGAGGGGAAAGCAAGGAAAGAGAATAAAATCCTTAATAAGAGACACTAGTGTGGCTATCGAGCATACATATAATGGTTTAATTGATGTTTGCAGCCATTTACTTGACAGTGGGTTCAATTTTGTCATTCTTGGAGAATTTACCACTGACTATCTTGAAACTGAATTTTGTAAATTGAGACAAAGTTCTGGTGGTACTTATTTTATTACCGTACAAAATGTTATTCAGAAATTCCATATTCATAAAACAAAATTACTTCTTCGGTTGAAAGTTGATGTTAGAGAGTATAGCCATGATCCAGGCCATACTTGCTCAAAATGCGTATATTAAAGATATTAAAATGTCGCTTTTTTATATAGCAGGATATATCACACGAAAAGATTGTCTTACAGAGGAGTAAATATTCAATGATACTGCTTTTTATTATCATGAGTATGGAAGTTTTTTGAAAGAAATAGATCGTGGTGATTTAAAAGTTCCACTAGATACCACTGGTCAGTGGGTGTTTTTCTGTTTCATAATGTTCAATGCTGTCAAATCAAGGGTTTGCAGAAATTCTTTAACAAACATCTTCATGTTGGTGTCTGAAATGTATCATTTCAATACAAAGAGAGTGCATGGAATTATATTATCAAATATATTTTTCAAGAATTATTGTTTGTTTCAGTCCTCCAAGTGAAGTAAAGAACCAGCACTAAAGGTTTTGAAATTATCTTGAAATTTTAGCAGTCTGATCAATTATAAATAATTATTGATCTGTAAGAACAAAGGAACTAATTATTTCTGCAAGAGCCTGGTGTAAAATACATGTTGAAGTCAAAATAGTTTTCTTATTGAATTAATCTGTTTGTTCATTTTGCAGTATGGTATAAATATGGATTTATTTCTAAATAAATATGGATTTTATTTCTAAATTTCCATCAGTAAAAATGTCTGTTGTTTTGCTTTATGATCAGTGAAAAATAATTGATCATTAGAAACAAAGGACTCGTTGATTCTGTGATATGGTGCTAATATATATGTCAAAGCTTTTTTCTAATTTATTGTAAAAGGTAAACTCACTTTCTTTTTAAATACAGGAGTTTGTTGTTTGTGCTTTATAATCAGTTAGAAAAGGTAATTGATCATTAGAAACACAGGACTCACTGTTTCTGCAATACCATTGTGTACAAACTTTTTGAAGAATAAAATGATTTTTTCAGTTTTTGAGTTTTTCTTTTATGGTGGAGCATGGCGATCTTGGGAGTGCTTTTTTTCTTTTCTATACCACAAAAAGAACCCTCTTTGGGGTGGATTCTTGATGATAACAAGTCATTAGTGAGATATTAAAATAAGAAGTTTTAATTACTACTTTCAGATTTTGAGGTGAAGAACTTTCCTTAGAAATTTTTGTAAGTAGTGTCCTCCTTGTTTTGCCACAACATTCTGGTTATCGTAACTCATTGTTGTGAACCCTGTCCATTTTATAGGATAATCTATAGATTTTTAATTAAACCTTCTATTTAATTTATGGACATTGTATAATCACATTTCATCTTCCATTTATGTGAATCTGTTTATTTTTTCTAATTCCATCTTCCATTTCAGTGAATTTGTTTGCTTAAATTAATCGACTACGAGACCACACTAGAGATTTGGATGTTGAAATTTTAGTTTGAACTTCATTTGTGGATTATTTTATGATGTGAAATGAAGACTATAGCCAAAATGTTGTGTTTAAAACAATAAAAATCAGGACAGTTTAAGTTTTTGGTTAGTAAAATACATATCACATTTGAACAAACGTTTTCTCTGCTTGATATCACCAACTAGTGCGGATCCTTTTTTCTTTTTAACCAAAATATACAAGTAATGATCTTTTGACATAAGTACAAATTCTCTAAAAAAATCCAACATTGAAATAAAAATTCTTCATTGAAATATGCATTTGCCTTTGTTTATTCAAAATTACCTGTCTCTTCATTTATAGGAATTTGTCAATAATTGTAAAATTTATCAATTAGCTCATTGTGGTTCTTATTATTTGGTATGTAAAACACATGAAAACATCAAACTAATCTCACAGAGGAATTTTACATTTGTTTGCAACTTCTATATCGAATATTTAAGAAAATTCACATGGCCCCCAGTAAAAGACCCCAGTTGCACGATTGCCTGGCCTGTAGTAGGGATGGCCATGCTCCCAACCTAATGATTCCTTTCATAGGCCATCTGGTCATGTTTTGTCAGTTTAACAGTATCACCCGTCTTATTTAAGCAATTAGATATGCAAATGTATTCAAAGTGACAGAACCACCTCGATGTGTACGCTCGATCCTGTCCATGGAGGTTCGGCATTTTTGTGGAATGCCACTAATCTTCATCTGTGGATCAGGTCGCACAAGGTTACGCGCAGGTCACTCGCTTAAAGTCAGAGTTCGTAATGGGTTAACACACTTTCAGAACTCGTGTGAGTGAATATAGAGGAGAAGGTTGGGGGAATAAAAAGGGTTTTGTCAGGTTACGGAGAAATTAATCTTATGAGCGTTTTAGGCAGTTCCTTTGTCTTTACGAATTAAGTATCTCTTATTTAATTACAGGCGAGGGACAAAATGGGGGACATTATATTTCAGAGTTTTGTGATGCGATTGATAATTTGTATCATTTTTATTATTAGGACTACTGTTCTCATCTTCAGTTTTATTCTCACAACGTTTTGGCCGATGTAACCTCTGGCCTCCACATGGACCAGTGGCGCAACAGATAAAGTGTTACGTAATTATCAGTTGTAAGTAACATTATTCTGGAGGTTGAAGGTCTAATCCTCACTACAGGCGATGCTAACTAAGAATAATGGCTGACGGAATGAGAATAATCTACACCCGTGGATTAAATAAAGTGTTTAGTACGAAATTCCGTACAGATTAGCGAGTTCAATATAAATATTAATGCGTTCTACAAGATTCCCCTGAGAAACGTCGGATGTTACATCGGCCGAAACGTTGTGGCAATAACATCCAAGATGAGAACAGTAGTCCGAATAATACTAATAATACGAAACAAAAAGAAAATGTATTCCTAGGCAAGCAAATACGCTGTTTGAAAAAATCGTTTTTTTTATATATATATCTCATATACGTACTTAATGAGAATTACATATATTCATTTTCTCTAAAACTTAAAAAATAACGAAAAAAAGACAAATAAAAAATAAACAGAAAACAAACAGACCAAAAAACAACAACAAAGAAATATTGATACATTCATTTATCTTATATAGCATACGCACTCATTTCTTAAGCAACGAAGATTAGCCGGTGTTTAAAAACAGGCAGGGAAGGGAGCGCATTACTATTTTAAAAAGCATAAATAAAATATTACGGAATATCAGAAATTTGAAAAGGAAGTTACAGGAGGAATAAAAATAAATTAAAAACAAGTTATCAAAAAGCAGATAAATCCGTATTCTTTTATCAAGTTTGGTCACTTTATTTTAAAACTAGCAGGTCTACCCTGCGTTGCACGGGTCATAAAAAAACAAACAACATAGATGTTAAAAAGTGTGCGTAACAACTTTATATTAAAATTCCTATCATTCTACCTCTCTCAATCCGTCTCTCTATCTTTATCTCTTTCCCCTTCCCCGTTTTTCTACATCCCTTCCCCCCATCCTTCTTCCACCTCTGCCCAGCCCATTCTTCTCTCTTGTTTTAATCTATTGAAAATAATAATAACGTAAGTCATTGACCTGAGGTTTCAGTTTTAAAGTTATTGCTCATGGCCAACACCGAGTTTCTTCCCAACCCATTTCCTCAAAAATATAATTAAATCTATATTTGTTTTAATTTATTCCCGGGCAACGCTGAGTTTCTTATCCTTCTCCCGTTAATAATATAATGAAATCTATATTTATTTTAGTGTATTCCAGGGCAACGCCGAGTTTCTTGTCTTCCCCTTCTTCATCAAACATATACCACATTAAAATGCACTACTGCATTAATGCATACATCTGCTCTATCTAGGATATTGAGCACTGACTCCTAATCAACGCAGAGTACCTTTTCTGGTATACAAATGTATAAAAAATACAGTGAAAATCTTTCTCCCTGGTAACGCAGCGTTTTAAACATCTGCTCTATGTAGGATGGCTCTATCCATGACATTGATGACTCCAGGACAACGCCGAGTAAACAGACATGCTCTATCAATGATATTGAGCACTTTGGGTTAACTTATACCACTTACCAAATCAGAGAACACCCAGTTAACAAAAGACAGATGTTCTTCCTCCCGGGCAACGATGCGTTTAAACACATCTGCTCTATGTAGGATGTTGAGCATTTTTAGATTACTATATACCACTTGTCAAATGTAAAACTGTAATCTCACATTTATTGCTCCCGTTTAGAGCGCTACTGAAACCACCTAAATAAAATTTAGGATGCCTCCAGAGCACTACTATACAACCCTTTCCGAGTTTCTTGTCATCCTCCTCATCTATTGTCCGAAAAGAAGCTTAAGAAACGTTAAATGATGTTGAAAGAAAATGCCGAGCAGAAGAAATACATTGAAATTACAGTGTTTTCTTTCCAAATTATGGCTAAAACGCCCCCCCCCCCCCCCACGAAATCTGCTCCATAGCCCCTTCAGGGGTTTACTTAGAGATTCGGGAATATTTCCATTATCTTCCGTGGTTCATTTTACTTGACAATACACTTTTTGATTTTATGTAGATTTTCTAACTGTTTTTCTATAGAACACACACATTGAGTTTTATATGCATAGATATCAACCAAATGTTACATTTTGAAAAGTACAATGGAATCTTTGAGAAATATGTTTGAATTGGAAACAGGCGATTTACCTATCGCGATGTCGATTCGATTTATATAGATCATTCATGTTATTTTATTATTATTTTTAAACAAATGGATCACCACTTATCAAGGCCAAAAGCTACTCGAGGATAAGGGTTTATGAGATGGAATGATTGTCAGTTGAGAAATGAGTAAGCTTATCAGAGGATTGTGAATGATTGTTGGGATGGACCAAGTTCGAATACTTGCGGGAACGGTTCATGACCGGAATCTGTTGACAATAGATTTGAAGACAACCATGTTGTAATATGCAGGGAAGCAGTCCCGTGGTAAAGCGTTTCACAAACGGGAAGCCCTTGCGAAGACGATCTGTTTGTGGAAATTCCGTTTGACATTAAGCACACGGAGGAAGAAAAGAAAGTTTTTGTTGTGATAGCAAAACACGTTATTGCTGGGAATGTCTTACAAGGAGTAACCAGAGATTAGAGATCAGTCGAGCACCTTCCATTAAAATAATGATAGAGTAGAGAGAGACTAGCAACGTCTCTTCGTTAAGAAACGTGCTTTAAAGAACAGAAGAGAGCATCCCCTCACTGGATTTCGGAGTCGATTTTGAACTCTGTCTAGTCAACGAAGAGTGCCCTGAGCGGCACCTCCCTAGATGTCGCAGCAGTGTTCTATCTTAGGAAGTATCTAACTCTTACAAAGGTAAAGGATTTCAGCAGGAGTCGGGTAGTTTCTGGAGCGGTAGAAGAATTCAACCATTTTGCCAGCGATTTTAGCAACAAATTGGATGTGAGTCTTCGATTTACAATGTAGATTGTAAAAATCAGTCTGAGGATATTATCAAAATAAAGGTCTTTCCCAAGAAGAGAGATGGGTTCATTTCAACTGAGGCAAAACAAAGATCTAGACGTTGGTGATGGGAGGAAACAATCTTGGTTTTAGAAGTGTTAAAAGTAACCAGCCACTTCCACCCACCCAATTGCATCATGTGCTCAACTTCAGAAGAGAGAGAATCAGAAAAAGAATGGATCGCCAATGCTCTTCTAAGTGCTGCCAGAGACATTTGTGTCGTCTGCGTAGATATCAACAAACATTCTCAGAATATGATTTTTGATACCGTTCATGAATATTAGGAAGATAAAAGATCCTTGAGGCACACCGGCATCGGTACTATGTGCTTCGGACCAATCAACAGCTACATTTATAGACCTATCAGAGAGAAAGGTTTAAACGGTTGCGAGGAACATTGCCAGATATTCCATAGCCAGCAAGTTTATGAAGCAACCATTAGTGCCAGACTCTATCAAACGCCTTTGATATGTCGAGAGTTATTGCTCAAGAAACAAGTCTTCGCTTAACGATCCACTTTTATTGTCGTTCTTTCGTCTACTCGCTTCTTGACATTGATATTTTTGTTTATTACTGTTTTTCTACCTAACGAATGCATGCATGACTTATTAAAATGATATTTTATATTCTACGCCTATATCTCTATTGTTACTACTAATTTATTCAATTGCTTTAGTGTTCAGGAGAGATGAAGAAAAATTAGTGGTCATGTGTCCCATGCGTAATCATAAAGCCCGATTTTCATAACTAAATACTTGCAGGGAATACAACCCCCCCCCCCCAAAAAAGACAAATAACTAAATTTGTTGATCTGAAAGGTAAAACATAAGTATGTTGCAGAAGTACGCGCCATGAGCTCGGAGGCATAATTCGCTGCCCAATGACGCTTAGATGTTACTGTATTTATTGTGGCAATATCTTATTCTCTTGTGGTTGACTTCCATGAAGTCGGTAGTTTTCCTCTTTTCCTCTTCGACGTTAACGTTTGAAAAATTACTTGTGTGACTGGTGGTTTTATCGTGTCAAACATGACATCCATTAACTCTAGTGTTCTACAGTATAGGAATGTATGTTCCTCATTTGGTTTAAATATCTCCTATGGGTAAATGTTGGTCTCTTCACCACATAAAGCATATTCCCAATTCTTCTATCTACAATCTCGATTTTCCCAAATGAATTCTTCTTCTTAAACCTTCGAAAATAAAAAAGTTTCTCCAATTTGCAAACGTCTCTTTTTGACATCAATTTTTCGCTCTAGTATCTGATGATTCGGTAACATTTGATCGAAACTCGTCTTGATATCTCTTGCGAATCTAGCTACCGCTCGCAACCTACAAGATAGAACGTTATCCTTAGGGGTCATTTGTAGACAATCCTGTATAGCTTTTACCGTGGGAATACCCCTCGCTTTTTTCAATGCCTTTTAGAAGTATCAACAACTCGCTCATTTTTCTTTACGTATACTGTCGGTGAAGCCAATCCATTATATTCAACTCTTGATAACATTCCCTTTTTCTCGAGCTTATCCAATTCTACTTTGATTTTTTCTTCGGGATATTTCGCTTCTTTTTGAAAGAACTTAACAATCCCTTAATTGCATCCACTAAGCCCCCCCCCCCCCTGAAAATGTTTGTTTAAAATTCTCTTTCAATATTTTTAAACATTTATTTGCAGAATCTTTAAATTTTACATTCTGGCAAAAAGAATTTATCGGTAAATCCCACAGTTAAAATTTATCAATGAAATTTGTACCCAGTAAATTTCTCGAGTTATTCATCACTAATAATTTTAGTTTTCGGGTGACTATCAGTTCGCCTTTGAATTTGATTTGTTCTCCAGTTATGCGTTTTGCAATTTTACAACTCCTCAATAAAGTTGGCTTTCCCATTTTCTTCCATGTGTGAAGATTAATAATTGATAAATCAGACCCAGAGTCTAATTGCATTTTTATGTTTCTATTTAATACTTTAACTTGATCAAATTTAGATTTCAATTCACTGCACTTGGCGATTCTGATCAAAATCTTTCTTGTTTTATTTTTTGTCATGCAATGCGTACTTTTATGCTCTATGAAATCGCATTTAAAACATTTCTTAGTTTTATAAGAACATTCTCTATACCAATGCATCTGTACGAAACTGAAGCACGGTTTAAGAGGTGTACTGCATCACTTTTTTTTTAACATAGTTCACCTCAAACAAGACAAGCCGCCACTGAAGACGTAAGGGGCTACTGAGAAAAAGGGTGAAAGTCTTTTTGCGGGGTCAGCCTAAATTGAGAGCTGTGCAGCGAAATGTCTGTTTACATTAGTTTTAAATTTCTGCATGTCAGTACCGTCAGGAAAACAGAGGGCAGGGAGAGAGTTCCAGAGTCCAGCAGCACGAGGAAAGAAGCTTTTGGAGTAGAAAGCTCTTCGGCATCTGGGGACCTCACAGAGAATCGATGGGATTTGGCTGATTGTCGGGTTGGTCTAGTGAATTTACGTCGTGGGAGCACCAAGGCAGCAAGTTTATCAGAGCACAATCCATTGAAGTACTTGTAAAACAGACACAAGGAAGCAACATTGCGGCGATAGGACAGGGGCTGGAGCTTGGTGGATAGTGAGGGACATATCAAGTTGGTGACTTTTTTTTTAACCTTGTCTGAGAGGGAGAGACTAGTGGATGATGCCCCAGCTCAGATGTGGCAACAATACTCCATGCATTGGCGGATGGTGGCTTTGTAGAGATACAGGATAATGTCAGGTGCGAGAAGTTTACTAGCACGGTAGAAGGAGCCCACATTCTTTGCAGCAGCCCCGGCAATGTCTTTAATGTATTTGTTACAATTCATGTTACCTGTGAAGGTTAGGCCGAGGAGTTTGAATGATGAACTCTCAGGTAGGGTGTTATTTGCCATGACAATCGGTGGGTGAAGAGGTTTCTTGTATTTATTGAAGGAAAGGAGCTTTGTCTTTGTCACAATAAATTACTTTCCGTATATATATATATATATATATATATATATATATATATATATATATATATTCTTTTTCATTAACACAGTTCGTGTTTTTTCTTTACGAGGCAAGTTTGAAACAACCTAGTGAAAAGGAAAACAAATAAGTTCACACAAAAATTATTTACTTTGTTTCTGGTTAACGAGAAGAAGAAATATTTATTCATCTTGTTTATTTCCTCGCGATTGAAAATGGACTTTTTAAAACTTTCGTTTTGAAATTAATTTGTCCTTAGAAATTCTTTTTCGTTACGCTCGAGTTTTTTTTTTAGAAAACACTTTAAAATTCAATACTTTAATTTCTTGCTTTGTTAAACAAATATCTCGAAAGTTTTTTTTCAAAATCCAACAATTCAAATTTTAGACAGAAAAAACCTTAGTTTCCGTTGCTAATGCTTGCATGCAACTTACGTCTGGTTTATTTTCGTGTTTTAAATCGATTCAACTCGTTCGAAAAGAAAAAATGTAGGACTGCATAAATAAAAAAAAAACCCTGTCGGCAGATTTTGGAAATGTTCGAATAAATCCTTAACGTGAATGTTGTGATATATAGTTCTAGAATCCTTGCCGCCAGTGTTGTGGCAATGTAAATCTCGAAATCCTTCGTCGTCAGTGTTGTGATCTTGCAGGCCGGTAATAATGAAGACAAACACAGTGGTATAATTAATAAAAGTCTATTAAATGAAGTATGTTACAAAAGTATGCGCCATGAGCTTGGGGCCATAACTGCAACAATTCGCTGGTTTCACTTCCTTCCCACCGCAGGAAGATGTGACACAAGACAGGAAGGTGAAGAGAGTGAGCCAGCGCCCATAAAGAAGGAGCACCCTGGCCTATTAAAATAGTCTGGACAGCCCCGTCAGCGTTCGCCGGTCGGGGCGCTTCAGGCAGTAAGCAATAAACTTACTCCACCTTAAAGAAGAGTGACAAGGCATGGGAGAGTGAACCTCCTAGGTTTACCCAGGACCAATACATCAGCCTGACAGATAAAAGGCACTGAAGTGCCTCAGTTTCTGCTGGACTGATTGTCAAGATCTGAACCTCGACTGGTATGCGACCAGATGTCAAATGAATGACGCGATTCGCTGGTACTCATTTTATAATGCTTAACGTAATGCGATTTTGTTCTGTGATGCCATCCAGCGTTGCTGAATTTTAATCGTCAACGACTTCCTGGAACAATGCGAAAAACGTTCTATGCGCGTTTCTCCGCCGTCTTTTTAAATTTCCCTTCTTTCTTCATTTGCTTTTAACACCTGAGGATGATTCGACGAAGAATCGAAAACGTTCGTGAAACCTGTAAAACCTATGAAACATTTATTAACTTTTTTGATTTTAATACAAAAAAGACCATGAGAAAAATTGAAAAATAAAAAAGGTATAATTAAACGGACGAATTCTGTTATTTTTAACAAGGTTTGCATATATATATATATATATATATATATATATATATATATATATATATATATATATATATATATATATATATATAAAGTGAGTTGAAATCAACAAAATTTGAACATTATTTATATCGGTTCCAAGAATTCAAACACAACAATTGTACGATCGTTTCCAAGAAAATTTGGAAATATTTTATTCTGTATCATACATCTGATGACTCCAAAAGCATCCTTTATAACATCAGATACAAAAGTCATTTAAAAACAGATCAGATTTCAGTACTATTTGAAAAAAACATATATCCAGACAATATTGGAGATTTTTTTAAAGTTCGTACAAATATAATATATATTTATGTGTATGTACAGGATGTCCCGAAACGAAAGAAAGGAGAAGAATGCTGTCTTCAACTATCTCCATGCAAAACGGAACACCGCCTCATTACGCAAAGCGGTACGTCGGTTTTGGAAGCATCATTCAGAGAAAAGAATGTAATCTTGAGAGGATGCAAGGGAAGTTGGATGCCCCCCCCCCCCCAAGCCTTAAAACGGAGGAATTTATTTGTGAACACGTTGAAAGACCGAGTTTTTCACTCTCAGCAACCGAGAAACCTTGAAGAGCTTCAAGGTTGCATTAAAGAAAAATGCATAAGTTTTATGCCGTGGCTTCGTTTTCGCATTGTGTTGATTTAATGTCAAAGAAAATCACTTTGATAATGTGTTCAAACATGCCATGAACCTCGAATTGTTTGTTTAATATATCTCTTTTTGAACACTTTTTAAATATCCTTATTCAATTATACTTACAAGTAAAAATATGCTCCCCCCGGTCGCATATTTTTGCTAGGCTGCCGCGTCAGAAATGAATGCTCACCCGTAAACCGATGGAGCCCCAGTCATATTTCTTGGGTGGTTAGACATTGGTAATAGAAACAGTTTATAAATGAAAGCTTTACGGCGTAAAAGGTCAAGTTGAAATTCTAAACACACTTAAGGTCGTTAAAAATTATAATATTGGAAGTTTTTCAAATCAGAGAAAAGGTATAGTTAAAATAAAACAGTAAAAAATCAAATACAGTGAACACGATTAGTCATTTAAATGCTGTGGAAGAAAAGTTTATAAATTAAATTCATTAGAATGTGTGTGTTTTTAAATAGTAATTTTTAAATTAATTACTATTTTAATCAAACAATTTGATTCAATAATTTTTTTTAAATCAACAATTTCATAATCTAAATACAGCGAACAGTATTTTTCAAATCGGAAGAAAAGGTGTACCTAAAATAAAATATTTAAAAAATCGGTACTCTTTTACTGTAGGACCTGCGTTAACTTTGACGCTATTAGTTATTTAAATGCTCTCGAAAAGAAGGTTTACCTAAATTAAATTCGTTATAATGTGTGTGTTTGGTGTGTGTGTTTTTGTTAAATAACCCTTTTTTTAATTAAACAATTTGATTCTAGAATCAGTAATATAGTTTTCCAGTACAATGTGTTAATTTTTTGTTGACAGAAAAGAAAAAAAATCACATCTTTTATTTTAATAAATTAAACACGGAATAATAAAAAATAGTTTGTAACTAAACACTTTACAGCGTATAAGGTAAAATCGAAATAATAAACACAGTTAAGGCCGTGAAAAAATGATAATATTGGATGTTTTTCAAATCGGAAAAGAAAGTGTACCTAAAATAAAAGTATTAAAAAATAAAATAAAGTAAACACGAATAGTTTTTTAAATGCTCTCGAAAAAAACAGTTTACCTAAACTAAATTCATTATAATGTGTGTGTGTTTTTAAATAGTAATTTTTAAATCAATTATTATTTTAATTAAACAATTTGATTCAACAAATTTGTGTTTTAAAACATAATGGCTAATAAGATTAAGAAAATAAACTAACTCAAAACGTTTTAATAAAAAAATCAGAGTAAAAGTAACACGGTACATGCCAGCGTTTTGTTTACATTTTAAATAACGCGCCCGTCTTGCGTCCACACTAAATAATCAGAGGGAGGTAACCGATTCAATGGAGTAACGCTGGCTGTGAGCAAAATAGCGTAAATACATGTGGAAATCTGAAGAAAACATCATGAGTGTATATTTGCGAATACTAATTTATTAGAAGTTTAAAAGCAATTAATTATGTAAATTGAGAAATGCGTATAGTGTTTACGGCGGTATTTGTAGTAGTATATGTAGAAGCTGGCAGACTAAGTAAATGGTAATATTACTCTGATGGAGTTTCGGCTTCAGACTGACAGACAGACAGATACATAATCTCCATTATTAATATATTCCCAAAGCAGAGTAAAGCAAAATGCAAGCTAAACATTAAAAAAGTTTTCCTTCGTTTTGTACATTACTAACGAGACAACATATCGTCTGTTTGTAGCAATTCACATTCAAACGTAACTTTTGAAATTATTTTTCTAAAATGTACTATAATTTGAAACGATTATATTCAATTGATGTAATGAATAAACAATGCAGTAAATAATTCAATAAAACTCCACAAAATTTTATTTAAAAGAGGGAAAATATACCTGCATGCTACAGCTGTTTAAAATATATATTATTTCGTACTATGTCTATTTCGTTTATTTCTATTTCGACAATACAAAAATAAAACTCGAAAGTATTCATGGGATTTAAATTTCAGAATTTCCTAACACATCCTACCGATATTATTGCAAATCCGATTTAGAAATAACAAAATGCCTTCATTGAATTATTTTTTTAAAACTGTAAATATTTTCTTACATGAAATTAAGAGAAAAGAAAAAAAATCAATAAGAAAAAAAATGAAAGTAAAAAGAATCCCGGGCAACATCGGTAGATACAGCTAGTATATATGTATAATAAACATTGCATTGGAAAATTAATCTACAATTCTTTTTTAACAATCATGGGTAACATGGCAACTTGTGTTCATTTAATAGTATATAATGCATCGTTTATAATAGGTACTGTGTTTCGGCATTGCCTAACTTCAAAAAGGTTGATATGCCGCGAAACAGACAACCCAAACCAAACCAAACCAAACCAAACAGAGTACAGGTTACCTCCGCCCCCAAAATGTCACTTGGAGAAAGGATTGTAAATTCCATGTGTGACCATTTTGGGGGAGATGGGAATTTATTTGTTTTAAACGATTTTGTTAAATATTTTAATGTAATCTATTTTTAAACGCTATTTTAAACGAATTGTTTATTTTAGATATTGTTTTGAACGACGGGTTTTGATGTGTTTTTTAAAAAATCTTGACATTTGATTGCTCATTTTTTTTTACTGAGATTCAAATGAAAGAATACATGAATTAAAACAATAAAAATTAAAAAAAAAAACCTCATTTGTGTAAATTCATACATTTCTAATATTTTAGAGTGAATTGCCTGACATTATTGATAATCGGCATTTTCTTTTATTGATCGCAATTATATACGGGCTGCATCACAAAATCATATGCAAGCAATTATTTTTATTTTCTCATTATTGTGTGGTACAGCTTTATGTTTCACAATCCTCCTGGGCTTATAGAAAGTTTTATGCCCATTTTAAGTATTGAATAGACAGAAATACAATAGTGGGAACAATTCGTTTCAACTTTGCTATTAAATAATGAAAAAGACAAATATTAGGCTATTAAAAGCGAAATGTATTGCTAGAAAATCATTCAAAAACTATAAAAAACATCAGTTTCACTAATGTCTCTGTATCTATTTTCAGATATGATTTGTAGTGCCACTGCATCTCTGCTCGGGATGAATTTGAAAACAAAGACCTATACCAACCTCAAACACAACTTTACTCAAATAAAGCTTGGATATAATGCAACAAAATTTTCCAAGTAAATTAAGAAACATTTCGAAGAAAATATTACTACGATATGGACTGTTCAAGTTTTACTCACAAAGTTGAAAGTTGGCAATATGGAAATAAGTAATAAATACAACTGAGGGCGAAACTCGTTTTTGATAATGATGAGTAATCATAGACAGTGATCAATAATCTATTAACAATAGGTTGAAAGCACCTACTCAAAATTGAGGTGTGTTACTAGAGGTCAGATCTCATCATTAACTAGGTAATCTTATAACACTGGAAAAATCGGTTCCAAATACACATTATAGATCACAGGAAATGTGCTATTTTTGTATTATAGTCCGGTACTAATAAAACAGTTGTACCATGACACCTTACCAAGATGGGTTGTAACTTAGTTAAGAGGATTCAAAGTGCAAGAAACTGTCTGTAGCTTTTTATGTGTAGTCGTTTTATCTTCGGTCTTCTTGTCTATTTATCTATATAAATTCCCTTTGCTTGTGTAACGATTGACGTAAATAAGCATAGTTCGCATTTTTCTTGTTTTCAACCAATTATATTTTCTGGTCGGAATTTTATAGGTGCACTCTGGAATTTCTTAGTTTATCAACTTCTAATAAATTATTCTGTCCATTATCTGAAATTAACGTTATAGAAATTAGGAACACAGTTACGTTTTAATAATTTTTTAACAAAACGATTTCTCCCATCGTTTTACATCCTGCAGTTTGTCCATCGCGTACTTCTTATGTTACTGTGATGACTGTTCGAGAACTGGTTTATGAAATTTTACATCATCCTCTAAATTCCCTCGATATTACACCAGCAGATTACCACTTATTTCATCATTATGCATTTTACATCAGCGACAAAAGGTTTAGAAAAATAGAAGACATCATTAGTACATTTATTGTTTCAAAAGCGAGTTGTAGTAGCAATAGCTTTGTTTTTGGAAGAAATGCGTAAGCAAACCCAATATATAAAAAACAATTTAAATACAATATTGACAATGAAACTTACGGGATTGTTGATTCTCTGAAAATAAAATTTGGATGAAGGCGGATCGTGGGTAGTGGCTGATGTGCACTCCCGTCTGTTTATTGTAGTACTGTGCATCCATAGATTTTCAAGTTAATCGTTAGTAGAAATTATTCTACTTTTTAAATTATTTTTTCGGCATAGCCCAGTATATCCATTTTTAAAATTGTTTTTATTTTGTTTTCAAGATTTAAAAAAAAATTAGGCTCATGATTACACGTTCATACGCAAAAGGAAAATATAAAATTCTGTTTAATATTTCCAATAAAATGTTATCATTAAAATTACATAATATTATACTTGCAATCATATTATATTTTGGTGAACATATTAAATAAACAATGCTTTACTAAATGATAATGTCGTTAATTCGAAAAATCATTTTTCTTCGAGTTATACTGATTTTATTAACACGGAATTTAGGGCTTTTTTTCGTAATGTATAAGAAGTGCATTCATATATGTTTTTTTTATTTTTAACATCTATGGTGGTTTCTTTTCATAATTTCTTTTTAATTCATGCGTTTGAGATATAACTTTAATAAAGGTGTTTCTTGTTTACACAAAATAATACATTTTTACTAACATTTTTAATAAAATAATGTTATTATATCCCGTGATCGTTAATTACTAAGTACTGAAAATTTCATTAAAATCGGTTGATTTACTGAATGCAACTGTATTTTTAAGTGAAGTAGGGGTCAAAATGTTTTTAAATTTTGGGAGTCGACCATTCATTTTGCACGTACGTATCATTAACGGACTTCACTACAGTTCATTTTTTAAAGTTATGTAGTCCCACCCAGACACTTTGTATTATGAAAACATTTTCAAATTATGACTGAAAAATCAAAATAATCAAGGGGAATAATAATTAATAAGCTAAGTTCGGTGAATATTTTCAGTGACACTTATTTCTACAACTGATGCCCGCTCATGCGTAAGGGTTCCTATTACGATCACGGGTATAATTTTAAAAACATTTCATGATAAATGGAAATTCATATTTTAAAGTCGATTTGGGATTAATTGCAAGCGAATAAAAAAATAAGTTAATTTGTTTTACCGGGGATAACATTCAAAATATTAGAAAAGAGCAGTTGAAAAGGAAAACCAAGAAATAAGACAGTGACAGAAAGGGGGAGGGAGGAAGTGAGAGAGGGAGGTAGAGGGAGATAGATAAGGCTTGGGTGGGACGAGAGACCGGTGTTAGAAGGAAAGGGGTTAGCAAGGGAGAGAAAATGGAAAAAGAGGTAAAAGGAGAAGATGGAGGATAGGTAAGTGAAAAATACGGAATAGAAATAGGGAGAGAGAATGAAAGGGATCGAGAGAGATGGAGAGATAGAGATTAAGGTAGAAGAATAAGGACGGAGAAGGAGAGAGATAGAGCGGCAGAGTGGAAATAGATATAGAGAGAGGTAGATGGAGAAGGATAGATAAGAACTGTGAAAAATATAGGTATAGAGAATAAGAAAGAATATAAAGCGACACGTGAAGGTGAAAGAATAATAAGCGACATGTGAAGAAGAAAGAATAAGAAGCGACATGTGAAGAAGAAAGAATAAGTAACAACCATGTGAAGAAGAAAGAACAAGAAGCGACGTGTGAAGAAGAAAGAATGAGAAGGGATGTGTGAAGGAGAAAGAATAAGAAGCAACATGTGAAGAAGAAAGAATAAGAAGCGACATGTGAAGAAGAAAGAATAAGAAGCGACATGTGAAGAAGAAAGAATGAGAAGCGACGTGTGAAGGAGAAAGAATAAGAAGCAACATTTGAAGAAGAAAGAATAATAAGCAACATGTGAAGAAGAAAGAATAAAAAGCGACATGTGAAGCAACATGTGAAGAAGAAAGAATGAGAAGCGACGTGTGAAGAAGAAAGAATAAGAAGCGACATGTGAAGAAAAAAAGAATGAGAAGCGACGTGTGAAGGAGAAAGAATAAGAAGCAACATGTGAAGAAGAAAGAATAAGAAGCAACATGTGAAGAAGAAAGAATAAGAAGCAACATGTGAAGAAGAAAGAATAAAAAGCGACATGTGAAGGAGAAAGAATAAGAAGCGACATGCGAAGAAGAAAGAATGAGAAGCGACGCGTGAAGGAGAAAGAATAAGAAGCAACATGTGAAGAAGAAAGAATGAGAAGGGATGTGTGAAGGAGAAAGAATAAGAAGCGACGTGTGAAGGAGAAAGAATAAGAAGCAACATGTGAAGAAGAAAGAATGAGAAGCGACGTGTGAAGGAGAAAGAATAAGAAGCGACGCGTGAAGAAGAAAGAATGAGAAGGGATGTGTAAAGGAGAAAGAATAAGAAGCGACATGCGAAGAAGAAAGAATGAGAAGCGACGTGTGAAGGAGAAAGAATAAGAAGCAACATGTGAAGAAGAAAGAATAAAAAGCGACATGTGAAGCAACATGTGAAGAAGAAAGAATGAGAAGCGACATGTGAAGAAGATAGAATAAGAAGCGACATGTGAAGAAGAAAAAAGCGAAATTAATTGAAAAAGAACAAAAACAGAGGAAAAGAAAAAAAAAACGGAAACTAAAAAGAAGAAAAAATGGTGAATCATTGTTTTAAAGAATTTCAGACTAAATTCTTTTGCACAATTCTACTCTAATTTCTTTACAATAAAGCAATTCGATCTGTCGGGATGAGGTTGCGGGATACAAAATCGCTGAGACGGATGGTGGTAGTGTTTGGGATGTGGGTTACTTCTGATAAAAAAAAGCCCTCCAATATTGACGATTACAAGAACAAACAAGCATTTACTAATTGCTACAGATTAATTCTGCTTATTTATTTTTCAGCAAATTAGTCACAAATAATGGTTCAGTGTGGAAAACGGCATCACAAGGATCACATTAATTGGTATTTCTTATATGCCTCCAAGCGAATGTTTGTCGTCTGTCACGCGTTAGCTTTTAATAACATCTTCATCACGATACGAGCATCTTATTTTGGACTAGCTGTTCCGACCGGGCGTTGCCGGGTAATGTATTTACTCGTAATTTGTTTTGCTTTTTTTTTTTTAAAAGTCGTTTTTTTTCAATGGGGAGTCTGTCTGTATGGACGAATACATAGTTACGTTCATTTTTTAAGATGGCGGCCATTTAAAAATAATGCCGACCCTGCCAAAGAATATTCCCGAAGGAATTCAATCTAATTACATTTAATTCTTCTTAACAACATACCCCAACGATCCATAAGAAAAAACTGACGAACCAGAATCAAATATTTATTTTGTAGGAAGAAAGCTATCGATGACAAAGAAACGATAAAGAGACTTACTTTTCTTTATATATATTAGATGTGGCCAAATATATGTACGAGATGCTTTGTTGGTTTGTCTGTCACGTTTAATTATATAATGTCACTTTTGCAGCTTTGTCACGATCAAGTTTGATCTAGCGTTTAATTTGCTTAACCATGCTTAAATTTGAAACGGTATTTATAGATGCGACGACGTAACGCTGTAAGAGACTCTGTCTGTCGGTCTGTCACGTTTAAGTTTTAAACGACATTGAATGGACGCATCTTACAAACACCTGTTCTTTTTATTCATTTTCCTTTGGGGCTATGTTGTTTTAATCGAATTATCATCTAAAAAGAATTATGAAAAGGTGTATCTGATTATACGAATTTTCAATATTTGAATGCCAACGTTTGCCATTTCATCCTCACATTTGGTTGTGATTCAATCATGATTTAATGTTTAGGCAAATAATTGAGGCTAAATATTTTTCTTTTTGAAAATCTAATAAAAAAATGAAATAACCCCCTCCCCTTCCCAAATAAACGCAACAACAAAACCAAAAGCAAAAAAAAAAAAAAAAAAAATAAGACAAAAATTTGCATGATGACGAAATTGTTTGCCAATTGCTAGCTGTTTAAATGTTTCTTCGAGATTTGCAATCGGAATTCTGCATATGCACTCACATTTCCCGGCAGCTAAAAAACAACAGCAAATAAATGCATCAGCAAAAAAACAAATAAGCACACAGACGACATGAACATATAAAAAAATGTATATTGGAAAACACAAATGTAGTGTTGAGCCTCATCAGAGCAAACACACTGCACTGAAAGAAGGAAATATGCAAAGAAAAAAACAGAGTAAAGAAATGAGAAATCAAGCAGGAAAGAAAAATGTGAAAAGAAAGAAAGAAGAAACTATTTAAAGAAAGAAGAAAATACGTAGAAAAAAAGAAATGTGTAATGAAACAAAGGCAACAGTTTAAAGAAAGAAAGAAAATTTCATAAATAAATACAGAAAAAATATGTCTAAAAAAGAGTGTAAAGAAAAGATAAATGTGTAAAAAAGAATGAAAGAAAGAAATGTTTTTAAAAAGAAACAAAGAAAAGGCTGCGTAAGGAAAAAAAAGAAATGTTTAAAGACAAATAGATAGAAAAAATTGCGTAAAGAAAAATATAATGCGTAAAGAAAGTAGGAAATAAAGAAATGTGTAAAGAAAGAAAGAAACTTCGTAAAGAAAAAATAAATGTGTAAAGAAAAAATGTTTAAAGAAAGAAAGACAAAAATATGCGTAAAGAAAAAAGAAATGTGTAAAGAAAATAGGAAAGAAAGAAATGTTTAAAGAAAGAAAGAAAAAAACTGGGTAAAGAAAAAAGGAATGTGTGAAGAAAATAGGAAAAAAAGAAATGTTTAAAGAAAGAAAGAAACTGGGTAAACAAAAAAGAAATGTGTGAAGAAAATAGGAACAAAAGAAATGTTTAAAGAAAGAAAGAAACTGCGTAAAAAAAGAAATGTGTAAAGAAAGTAGGAAATAAAGAAATGTTCAAAGAAAGAAAGAAAAACTGCGTAAAGAAAAAAGAAATGTGTAAAAAAAATAGGAAATAAAGAAATGTTTGAAGAAAGAAAGAAAAACTGCGTAAAGAAAAAAGAAATGTGTAAAGAAAGTAAGAAAGAAATGTTGAAAGAAAGAAAGAAAGAATAACTGCGTAAAGAAAAAAGAGATGTGTAAAGAAAGTAAGAAAGAAATGTTTAAAGAAAGAAAGAAAGAAAAACTGCGTAAAGAAAAAAGAAATGTGTAAAGAAAGTAAGAAAGAAATGTTGAAAGAAAGAAAGAAAGAATAACTGCGTAAAGAAAAAAGAGATGTGTAAAGAAAGTAAGAAAGAAATGTTTAAAGAAAGAAAGAAAGAATAACTGCGTAAAGAAAAAAGAAATGTGTAAAGAAAGTTGGAAAGAACGAAATGTTTAAAGAAAGAAAGAAAAACAGCATGAAGAAAAAAGAAATGTTTAAAGAAAGAATGTTTAAATAAGGAAAGAAAGAAAGAAAAAACTGCGTAAAGAAAAAAAGAAATCTATAAAGAAAGAATGAAAGAAATGTTTAAAGAAAGAAAAAAACAAGAAATCTGCTAAGAAAAAGAAAACAATGCAAGAAAAAAAAAGTAAGCAGCATAAAAAAGAAAGAACAAAGAAAGAAACGGGAGCAGATTTTCTTAATATGCACCCATTTATTTTGCGCGTTTAGTGATGAAAATGTCCTTTCTAATTGAAGCGCAATGACAGCAAAAAGAAACAATTTTATGGGGATGCACGGAAAAAGTCACATATATGAAATCAATTTAATTCCGAATTTTACATTATTGACATGTTTCGGACTGGTTTCCCCATTTTGTTTCTTTTCATTTTTACAACGTTTCGGTTGTTGTTTTATTTAGACATCTCTAGGTGTCATTTGTCGTAGTCGGTAACCATCCCGCAATTTCAAACTTATTTAATCCACTGGGATAGACTGCTCTCAGTTCGTGTTCAAATATCACATAAATAAATGCGTTGGTTACGAATTATTATAGAGTGAATTCTACCGAGAGGCTTTGAGTTTAATCTCTGGTGAAAGAACACCAGAAAAAACAAATTAACTGAAACAATATATCTAAACAAACCCGGATACAAAACGATATCAGTCTTTTTTCCAGTGGATTACCTATAGGACTCATTTAAAAATTCCCAGAAGGCTACACACTACGCCAAAAAAGCATCTGAAGAAGGCTGGAGAGTACAACGACCGAAATATTGTAGAAAATGGCAACAGGTAAGCTGAGAAAAACAGTTCTAATATATAAATAATGTAAATTATAATTGTTTAAACCCATAATGGACATCAAAAGCGCCGGTAGCATTTCTTCCGTCACATTCACTTCATTTCCCTAAGCATTAATTACACAATGTACTTAAATGTTGTTGACACATTTTAATAAAGGAAAATAACAAGTGTTTTCATATTGGCTGATCATAATTTAGCAGAATAAAAAGGAGCGGGTTGAATTGTTCTACTTAAAAACAACTAAAACATTATTGTTTCCTAATCAAACATCAGCATTTGTTGATTTCTAGTATCAGATTTCCTTCTCAATGAGTTATCTATAAATATAAAAACAACACTACAGAAGAGAAAACATACGACTTACGCCAATACGAAAAATATCGGTCAAATTATGGACGAGTCTATGCAAAACCCTTTTTTCAATCTAAAAAATATCACCAAGATCGACTTATAGCTGAAAAAAAAAAACACGTGGCATAAAATTCCCCTGCGCAGTTATCAATTCGCACTTTAAAACGGGGTGTGTGAAATGATGTAAAGTATGTCATCCTTTACTCCGATAAATTTGCTAGATGCAAAATTAGGACCGAAATCCGTTGAGAAATGCGGAAATTCATTAAGTAAGAAAGTGTAGTATCTGTTCCGATGGATACTGCACCCTATAGACCGGTGTCGTCTTGTCCTCCGGGGCTTGATTCTGCCGGTCTGTGGGGTTGTCCTGTGCAGTTCTAGGAGGTCCACCCTCCCAGGCTTTGCCTCCCCTCTTTGGGGAGGAGTAAGTTTATTGCTTACTGCCTGAGGCGCCCCTACCGGGGAATGCCGACGGGGCTGCCCAGGCAATTTTTAATGGCCAGAGTGCTCACCTTCTCGCGCTGGCTTTTCAAGTCCCACTTTCCCGACCCGACCGTGGGTCACATCTTACCTTGTGGGAATAAGATAAAACTGGCCTCGTGCCTAACCTCCTGGTGAGGAGGTAAATAAACATACACACACAGGTATCTTCAAAACTATGTATAGAGAAATTTGGGTCATTCCATAAGTAAATTCGTTTGATTTTCATAATTATATACATTTATGGATATTACATTAAACAAAAAATAGTATTTGCCTAAATTTGCAATACTCGTTTTTTTATTATTTAGAACATATTTAAAGGTGTTGAGAGTTAGCCCAATTAAGAATGTAATTTTAGAAATATTTCGGATGTAAGATAATGTGACAACGACAAAAGAAAAGAATACAAAACAACTTTTGAAATTGAAGCAGTTTTATATAATATATGCCAGAGAGAGAGAGAGAGAGAGAGAGAGAGAGAGAGAGAGAGAGAGAGAGAGAGAGAGAGAGAGGCAGACAGACAGGCAGACAGACAGACAGAAACAGAAAAATGTGTGTTGTTGCAATTAGTTAGGATTGCAGGACTTAATTGTGTTTATATTTTCGTCCGAATAACAGTTCTTAAAGTTCTTTCATATAATTGTGTAAATATATACGGGTGAAGAGAAAGTGTCTTGGTGGTGGCCGTTGTACGTTTTAATGCATCTGTCAGTGAACTTTTCACAAGTATTGAACGTATATAGTAGCAATAAGAAGCTGGCTGGATGAGTCTTGCTCCGCTGAAAGTAAGAGTAAAAGAGTGATTTATTCAAACGCATGTGCTTCGCCGGTCGAAGTGCTTTTGCTAGGCGATCTGTGATTGGTTCCTTCCCGCCGCCACACAGTCATCATTACAAATAGTAAAGAAAGGTGATTCTCATGTCTTAATAGTGAATAGTTTTTATAAACGAAAAGTACATTATAAAACTGCAATATATTCGACTTTCCAATGTAGCGTTATTACACTTGAGCTTGCCCTGTTTATGTGCCATATACATATTGTTTTGTTTTTCTAGAAACTCAAGCGGTTACATTTCCAACTCTACCTAATAATATGAATGGTATGCTGTGTATACACTGAGTAGAGTGAAAAAAATAAGGAAAAAATGGAGGAACAGATTCTTTCTTGAGATATCGTTAAGAAAACATCTCTGAGCGATAAACTAAATAACAATATAATTACTTTTGTTTCCTCCAAAAAATATTCAGCGTTACTTTTAGGAATACCCGGGCGTCTGGCCGTTTCATCATTAAACGAGGGCTTAATTTATTATCAGCAATTCCAGTATGTTCGTGCATTGTTTTCTTTTATTTATTTATTGACAACGGCAAACTGACTTCGAAGAGCATGCTTTTTATATGTGTTATTTTTCGCATAGAATCTTCTTTGAGGAGGGTAGATGGTGTCTTTGGAACAGGAAGGTGCTTACAGACACGTGGAGAGCTACTTGAAGAATTCGTGGCACAAGGAACACACAATAAATATCGGGTCGGCCTTCTGGCGGCAGTTTATGGCTATTTAATGAAGAGTCATGCATTCCAACCATTCCTCGTTCCTCTCTCTGAAACAAGCATGAACGTACACACACACAAACACACACATTTTCCATTTACAAAGAACTAGTGCTACCTCACTCCGAACTCCGCGACCGGGGTCATTCTGGAAAATTTAAGACGTGATGGTTTCAGAAGCGTCTGGTTCAATTATCGATTCTAATCATTACTTACTAGGGATGCAATTGAAAACTAAGACCGATACCAAGATTAAACCCAACTTTACTCAGATAAACTTTTACGAGGAATCCAATGGTGCCATTAACTTCATATGCTAATATTGGGTGTAGAGTTGAGCGCATGAGCACAGGGTTCTTATTACTTACCGAGTAATGCTTTGTGCCTCCGCTAGAAAGAAAAAAAAGAAGACGATAAACACTAAAGTATGTCCTTCAGTGTCACAGCAATTCCCAACATCAGTCGATAAGGTCCCCAACAAACATTGTTTACAAATTCATCCGCCAATAAACGGGGTAGCTTAAGTATGAAATAAACACTACAACCTCAAGTGAGACGTTTCGCTAAAAAGAAACAAGACTTTCGCAGATCAATCAACTGACACATTTAAATGATTTACTGATAACACAGTGACACACTTTACTTCATTTTTTGTCTAAAAGAGTGTTTTTGTTTACATCAATTATTTTACAGATTTCATTAAACGCAAGTGGAAGCAGAATACTACGCTTTGGTATTTTCAACGATCGCCATCAAGAATGAAAAAAATGGCAACTTTATTCTGAAAGAAACATTTCATAAACAAATATTCTATATTTGTTTATTAAATGTTTCTTTCACTTCCAATCTTATTCAGTGTTTCACTCGACCCTCTCATAAATTTATGAAAATCTTTTGTACAGCCCCATATAAATATCAAAATTGATATAGACAATAGTTCGGAAAAAAAAATGACGTAAAGAATCCATACACCTTGTGTATACAATGCTGTATAGTCGTATTCTTAAAGGAAGAGTTTCCAACTTTCTTATTATCCACCTACTTTTGCAGGGTGTGTGTGTGTGCATATCTCTTGTCTCTCCCATGATTGTCTCCAACTGTCTACCCCCCATCACATGACCAAATGTTTTTCTGTCTCTTCAATCTCTTAACTTAAGCTACACAACACTCATACTTTTTACTGTTTTAAAGTTTATCAAATGTTTAGTCAATATATTTTGATTCGTAAATTTTATTTTCTTTAAACCTTATCACCCCACATAATGTTCAGCTTACCAGTAGCTCTTTTCTTCTTTTTTTTTGTATAATTAGCATTCTGTAATACATGTGACTGATTCCGTACCATGGACCCTAATGAGCGTAAGCTCTATACGATTTCTTGTCTAATAGTATAAACCAGGAACTTTCCGCTACCACCAAGTGACTGTATCCAAAGTAGCACTACTCTATTTCACCTTACCCAATCATTTAAGTATTAACTCAGTGACAACGTCTAATTACATCACATGACTTGTAAAACCCGCACTAAATTCAGTGAAGATACAGTTTTAGGATATCTCTTGCTTTAAGACAGCCATTAAGCCTAAAATAAGAGGGAAGCGCAAGTTTCGTTATTTTTTATTTACTTTTTACACATGACAATCGTAAAAGAATAAAAACAAAACTTTAGGATTGAAACTCGGGCTCTCTATAAAACTCGATCAATGTATCTCATTAACACTGTGAGATAATACATTAAATAGAAGAAGAAGAAAACTCAATGGGAAACACGTGGATATACAAAGCAAATGCTAGCGAGTTCAAATCAAGTAATACACTTCTAGTACGCGTCTACGTTGGGTCATAGTTTGTAACGGGGTTGAAGGGGTTGTTACTGGTTATTATCATGTTTTTTATTCGAAGACGAAAAGATGAGTATTGAAATAAATAAATGTGTATTTTGAGGGTTACATGAATATTGAGTTTTTGTATATGTTTTAGTGGCAAACTTGTGTATATATTTATTTAGTTCCGAGAAAGAAAACATTTCGTTTGACACCAGGTGAATCACGTCTCTTCTTGTTGATTGTAAGGTTACTACGTGTTTGCTTCGTTTCGTTTGGGAAGAAGAAAAAAGATGATAGTTTCCCTTTACCATACTACACAAGAAAAGAAAGGGAATTGGCGTCAAAGAAAAGGTTATTTTTAGAATGATGAAATATTCTCTCATTTTCACTGCTACAGAAATTTCAAAGGAGAGCAAGAAATCGAGAAATATAGAATGAAAGACGGGATTTCATGTTATTTTCAAATTTACAAGGGTACATGGACGATAGAAAAACAGGAGAGAGACTAAAGAAACACGAGAGAATCTTATGTGTTTTGGGATGTATTTATTTGCAGTAGGCGGAGAACAAGAGACGAGCTTACAGAAAAACACATTCATGTTTACTTGGTATTTGTTGAGAAGATAACTGGAAATGAAAAACAATGACATTAGCGTAACGAGAATTGAATTGAGAGAGAGAGAGAGAGAGAGAGAGAGAGAGAAGGGGAGAGAGAACAATGGATGAGAAAATGCCGATGTGTGGCAAGATCTGGTAATCGCACTTTTATTGTTCGTCCGATGAGCAAGAATTAAAATGCAAGTGGGAAACTAAAGAGGAAAATATTGGAAGAGGAGGAAACGCATCTCATTAGTTTTATGTAATGATGATGCAAGTTCAAAAACGCCTTCTTCCGAGTCGTCAATTACTTTGGTCTGGTTAGTTTACAGCAGGTCAACACGTTTGGGGATGTTATACGCGTCGTTGCATTTTTATTAGATTCTTTGTCTGTCAGTCTGTCACGCATCAGTTTCAAATACCATTTTGTCTGTCTGTCACGCTTCAGTTTCAAATATAATTTTGTTTGTCCATCACGCTTTAGTTTCAAATATCATTTTGTCGGTCTGTCACGCTTTTATTTAAAATATAATTTTGTCGGTCCGTCACGCTTTAGTTTAAAATACTATTTTGTCTGTCTGTCTGTCACGCTTCAGTATCAAATATCATTTTGTCGGTCTGTCACGCTTCAGTATCAAATATCATTTTGTCAATCTGTCACGCTTCAGTTTCAAATATTATTTTGTCTATCAGTCATGCTTCAGTTTCAAATATCATTTTGTCTGCCTGTCACGCTTCAGTTTCAAATATCATTTTGTCTGTCTGTCACGCTTCAGTTTCAAATATCATTTTGTCTATCAGTCACGCTTCAGTTTCAAATATCATTTTGTCTGCCTGTCACGCTTCAGTTTCAAATATCATTTTGTCTGTCTGTAACGCTTCAGTTTCAAATATCATTTTGTTTGTCCATCACGCTTTAGATTCAAACATCATTTTGTCTGTCTGTCACGCTTCAGTTTCAAATATCATTTTGTCTGCCTGTCACGCTTCAGTTTCAAATATCATTTTGTCTATCAGTCACGCTTCAGTTTCAAATATTATTTTGTCTATCAGTCACGCTTCAGTTTCAAATATCATTTTGTCTGCCTGTCACGCTTCAGTTTCAAATATCATTTTGTCTGTCTGTCACGCTTCAGTTTCAAATATCATTTTGTTTGTCCATCACGCTTTAGATTCAAACATCATTTTGTCGGTCTGTCACGCTTCAGTATCAAATATCATTTTGTCAATCTGTCACGCTTCAGTTTCAAATATTATTTTGTCTATCAGTCACGCTTCAGTTTCAAATATCATTTTGTCTGCCTGTCACGCTTCAGTTTCAAATATCATTTTGTCTGTCTGTCACGCTTCAGTTTCAAATATCATTTTGTCTATCAGTCACGCTTCAGTTTCAAATATCATTTTGTCTGCCTGTCACGCTTCAGTTTCAAATATCATTTTGTCTGTCTGTAACGCTTCAGTTTCAAATATCATTTTGTTTGTCCATCACGCTTTAGATTCAAACATCATTTTGTCTGTCTGTCACGCTTCAGTTTCAAATATCATTTTGTCTGCCTGTCACGCTTCAGTTTCAAATATCATTTTGTCTATCAGTCACGCTTCAGTTTCAAATATCATTTTGTCTATCTGTCACGCTTCAGTTTCAAATATCATTTTGTCTGTCTGTCACGCTTCAGTTTCAAATATCATTTTGTCTATCAGTCACGCTTCAGTTTCAAATATCATTTTGTCTGTCTGTCATGCTTCAGTTTCAAATATCATTTTGTCTGTCTGTCACGCTTCAGTTTCAAATATCATTTTGTTTGTCCATCACGCTTTAGATTCAAACATCATTTTGTCTGTCTGTCACGCTTCAGTTTCAAATATCATTTTGTCTGCCTGTCACGCTTCAGTTTCAAATATCATTTTGTCTATCAGTCACGCTTCAGTTTCAAATATCATTTTGTCTATCTGTCACGCTTCAGTTTCAAATATCATTTTGTCTGTCTGTCACGCTTCAGTTTCAAATATCATTTTGTCTATCAGTCACGCTTCAGTTTCAAATATCATTTTGTCTGCCTGTCATGCTTCAGTTTCAAATATCATTTTGTCTGTCTGTCACGCTTCAGTTTCAAATATCATTTTGTTTGTCCATCACGCTTTAGATTCAAACATCATTTTGTCTGTCTGTCACGCTTTAGTATCAAATATCATTTTGTCTATCTGTCACGCTTCAGTTTCAAATATCATTTTGTCTGCCTGTCACGCTTCAGTTTCAAATATAATTTTGTCTATCAGTCACGCTTCAGTTTCAAATATCATTTCGTCTATCTGTCACGCTTCAGTTTCAAATATCATTTTGTCTGTCTGTCACGCTTCAGTTTCAAATATCATTTTGTCTATCAGTCACGCTTCAGTTTCAAATATCATTTTGTCTGCCTGTCACGCTTCAGTTTCAAATATCATTTTGTCTGTCTGTCACGCTTCAGTTTCAAATATCATTTTGTTTGTCCATCACGCTTTAGATTCAAACATCATTTTGTCTGTCTGTCACGCTTCAGTATCAAATATCATTTTGTCTATCAGTCACGTTTCAGTTTCAAATATCATTTTGTCTGCCTGTCACGCTTCAGTTTCAAATATCATTTTGTTTGTCCATCATGCTTTAGATTCAAATATCATTTTGTCGGTCTGTCACGCTTCAGTATCAAATATCATTTTGTCTATCAGTCACGCTTCAGTTTCAAATATAATTTCGTCTGCCTGTCACGCTTCAGTTTCAAATATCATTTTGTCTGTCCCGCTTCAGTATCAAATATCATTTTGTCTATCAGTCACGCTTCAGTTTCAAATATAATTTTGTCTGTCTGTCACGCTTCAGTTTCAAATATTCTTTTGTCTGTCTGTCACGCTTCAGTTTCAAATATCATTTTGTCTGTCACGCAGACAAAATGATATTTGATACTGAAATCAAATATCATTTTGTCTGCCTGTCACGCTTTAGTTTAAAATATTATTTTGTCGGTCATACATGCTTCAGTTGTAAATATCATTTTGTCGGTTTGTCACGATTAATTTTAAAATATAATTTTGTCAGTTTGTCACGCTTCAGTTTGAAATAGCATTGAGTTCAATTCTTGTTGGTTCTATGATGTTCAGTTATACACTTATAGTTTTCTATGTCCCCCACCTAATGCTACGTGTTAAATGCTATCGTGTCTTCAATAAGTCGTACAAAGTGAAGAAGCATTAGATAATCGAAAAGGTTTTATATACCGTAAAACAAACATAAAATATATGTGGAACACGTTACCGCGAGATTGCTTCGTTCTAGGCTACAACAGAGTCGTCTTATAATCCAATGTCTACAAATACTTGTCATAAACCGTAATAAAATTTTGTTCATTTTATTCATCATTCACCCCTCTCATAATATATATCATCATTCAACTGTTAATCTATCCATCTCACTAACCCTTATCTTCGAGTGGCTTTTAGCCTACATAAGTGGGGACTCGCTAGTATGAAAATATAATACCTAACGGAAGATCGCAAAAGACAATCGGTGGTAAATAAATTTCCGCCTCACAATCCTGATACAAGACACAAACAGATTTTTGACGTTCAGTTTCTTCTCTTTCTCTCCGGTCTTCACTGTTGTCAAAGTCGAGATTGTTACGTCTTTTTACTTTCTCCATTTTTTCTTACTACGGTCATACTGTTATATAGTCAAGGGTACGTTTGCTAATATTCATCTGATGAGTTGGGTTCGCAGGGCAGCGTTCATATGTACACAGGACACCATGGTCACGAGGTCAACGGTATGGACTCAAATTTCACTTCAACCTGCTGTGGCTGTAAGCGGACGTGACGTCACATGGCTCAAGGAGAGAAAGAGTGAGAAGGTAAGTTAGTTCGTTGGGAGGATCAGAAAGATGAAAATCAGCTGTCTAGGAAAAAATCGGACTATATATATATATATATATATATATATATATATATATATATATATATATATATATATATATATTTAGTTATAGTTATTAGTAAACTTCCAATGACTAAAATTAATATTTACTCATATCATTTATTTCTTGACGATGGTCTTACAATTGTTTCGCAACGAGCAATATGCCACAGCTATACGCAGTAACTCAGTGTTCTCTATAAGTCACAATGAAAGGCAATTACAAGATTTTTTATATTAAGCACAAAGTCCATGGAAAACAACAGTAACTTTTAGTAACCTAATTTTCATCGAGATTGTAATTTGAATAATTTAGGATGTCTTATTAAGTAATATATATATATATATATATATATATATATATATATATATATATATATATATATATATATATATATATTTATTATTGTGTATTTATCTATGGACGTATACGTTTAGTATCTTTTCAATCAAGACTCATCAGCATAGATGTATGACTATTCACTACAGGTCACACGATTCGAAACCCTGGATTACAAGTATTTTTCAACCCCAATCCAACGTCGCTAACCGATAAACCAATTCTGAACAGCTTATAAACAATGATAATTTTAACACATTTAAGGCGGCGAGACATACAGGCATTCAACTTCTATAAGTGAAGGAATGATGCATATAAAGCACATGACGCCACGCTGTGTTAGTACTACCATTTACAGTGCTCTACTTTTTAACGAGGAGCTTCAAATATAAATATTTGTTATTGTTTATTTATCTATGGACGTATAACACTATATATATATATATATATATATATATATATATATATATATATATATATATATATATATATATATATATATATAGTGTTATAATTAAATACATTCCAGGAGGAAATCCGGGTATGAGAGCACAATGTGATAAACAAAGCAAGAATAAAATAAAATATAGTAACACAAAATCACATAATCATCGATGTAATAATTTATTTCAACCTTGTGGTATTGTCAAGCATCCAAGTGAGATGATTACATTTTTGAAAATTAGAATAGAGAAATTCACACCCAGCAATTCATATATATATATATATATATATATATATATATATATATATATATATATATATATATATATATATATATATATATATGAGGAATAAAAGAAACAATGTTTCAGACAAAATGTAAAAGTAAAAATAAAATGTTTTTAATTAAAGTTCTGCTACCGATTGATGATGATTGTATTTGAGCAATCAAAATATTTTGGTAGAACTATTCAATATGTGTTTTTGAGTTTATTTTTGCTCGTTGTTGATTCGCTTATCCTTTATTCCATTTTTATTTTTACATATATATATATATATATATATATATATATATATATATACACATAGAGAGAGAGAGAGAGAGAGAGAGAGAGAGAGAGAGAGAGAGAGAGAGAGAACATATCTAATACATATTTAGAAAGAGAGGGAAATTTGAAGCATATTTAATCTATAATTTTATAGGGGGAATTACATGATTTATGACGGAAGGCAATATAGAAAGGGAAGAAAAAGCCATATATGGAGAGAGAAATTGGGAAATTGTATAACAATAATAAACTCTAAGAAATCAACTGGTAACATTATCAACAATAGCCCAAATTACCAAATAAAATAAATCATCAGATTATATGATAATAACAATATTAATACTTATACTACTACTAATAATATCATACGATATGGTATATAATTTATTTGATAAATTAAAATAAATCACTAGGCCATAATATAACAACATTTGCAGCAAATCTTATTTTATACATATTTCATTAAAAAAATCCGTTAAGGAATTATTTAGTTTGTTTTCCGTATATCTCTTACAAGTAGTAATGTTTCCTTTTTCGATGACATAAAGGAAAGTTCAAATTGTTGTTTCAATGGTTTTATTTCCATTGGCTTTCGGGCAAATTTGAATAAAAACATTAAAATATAAATTCGGAATTTTCTTTGTTCTATCGGGAAAGGAAAAAAATCGGTACTTGTGAAAACATCTGGAAAACAGATTAACAAGTTTCTTTATTAGTCTTATTTAACAGGGCATATTAGTTTAAATTTTTATTTATGAAAATACTATAGCTACATATGTGCATACATGTTTCATATAAAATGCCTTGAATAAGGTTGTAGCCGAAACATGTATGCACATATGTAGTCATAATTTATGTATAAATCTTTATTTATATGAAAATATAGCTCTACTTGTTATTGAGCACTATTACATAAACTAACTAGTTTCATCGGATTAACTCTTATGAACAAAAAAATGATTAACTCTTATGAACAAAAAAATGATTAACTCTTATGAACAAAAAAATGATTAACTCTTATGAACAAAAAACTCACGCACACTGCATACCAAGGCGTATATATAAATGTTGTTTTTGTTTTTGTTTTTGTTTAATAATGAAATATAATCTTATATGTTCATTGAAAGTAACCCGACCGGAAAATTGTTTAAATTAAATCGTTCTGTCACTTTACACAGCCATGCTGGGAGGAATAATAATGGTGTTTGTCTCCAAACAGTAGATTTAATAAAACGAGGCTCGGTAGAATAGATAAATCCCATTAGAGAACGTTGCGCAGTAGCTATACGAAAAGATGCACCGAAAACAAGGGATAATTATGTTATCACTTTATGATACAGATTTAGTTTCCTTCTTTCATAACTAAATGCATCACATGTGGAAGACATTTCTATTCTTGCTGGATATGTATTAATAATGAAAACTAATTTTGTTGCTTAAGAAGAATACATTTTTGTACTTGTAATGCGGAATTTTAAACGGATTAGTAGCTAAGTAAGAAAAATGTACTCTCTTTTCAATTACAACATTTTAGATCAGAAAGTTGCTCAATAATAAAAAAAACGGTTTTAATACCAACGAAACATTTAAAACGAACAAGACTCGCATAAGCGTGTTGCGAAGATCGAAATCGAGTCTGGGTCTATTTCTTGCTTCGGCTTTAGTTGCCAGAGGAGGTGTTCGCTTAGCTCTTCAATTTTACATGGGTTTACACCACTGTTGCAGTGTCTTCAGATCTCGGGGACTCCATAGACAACTAGCGATTTCAGTGTAGCATTTTCACCAGATTGTAGCATTCTTGTACAGAATAATTACCAGGCAATAAATTTATTATATTTATCAAACTTTAGCTGATAATTCTCCATGTTTACCCTGGCAATTCACGTTTGTTTCAATTTTGTGTAGGGACTTTTAATGTTAAGTTTTCCGTATGAATTACGTCTGTAATGTGCACCTCTTTTTGTGTATCATGTGTTATGTACCTCTTACTTTGTTCTGATATATATATATATATATATATATATATATATATATATATATATATATATATTAAATCTTTCTATTCTGATTCTAAACCAGCTTAAGCCGCGCAAATACACATGACTTGATGTTTTTCTTCTTCCATTATGTCTGCATTCCATATTGGACAATATGAGAAAAAAGCAACAGTTCTTGCTTTAGCAAGGGATTAATGTATCCAAAAGCTAAGTCTAAAATAAATTTTATTTACTTACCAACATGCCCGCGGAATTTTGCATTTAGACGTTAATTTACCCTCTCATTTCTACGGCAATGCCTGATGGTTACTTCAGTTAGCGCTCCGACTACCGAGTCATGGGTGACTATGGTATTTGAGTTCGTATAGTGATGCCGGCATGGTTTGTTTCCTCCCATACTGATGATGGCAGGGTAGCATAAAACACGTGCGTATATGGGTCAATTTGAAAATAATATTTATTTATAAATAATTGTTCAAAGCTGTCGCTTGATAGAGCACTTAAAGTAAGCTAACAATAAGAAGTCACTTATAGTGTGAATTCAGTTCTTTATGCCCCACCTATTGAGTTATGTTGAAGCTTGCTAATATGTCCGCTGAATTTAGCAATTAGACGTTAATTTACCCTACCATTTTCCACGTTAATGCGTGATGGTCACATCGGTTAGCGCTCCAACTACTAAGTCAAGAGTGAGTTAGGTATGGGGGTTCAAATCGTGCGACCGGCAGGGATTGTCTCCTTTAATACTAATGATTGCAGGATAGCATGAAACACATGTGTATATGGGTCAATTTCAAAATAATATTTATTTATGAATAATCATACACACATATATATATATATATATATATATAATTATGTTGATTATATATATATATATATATATATATATATATATATATATATATATATATTATCAACATAAAATGTTATAAGGATATACACTATTTTATGTGTCAATTTTCAATATTTACTTCATTAATACGTGATTAGAACTATGTAGTAAGTTGTGAGAATATATTTATGGCAATTAAGCTACACAGAGGCTTCCGTGTTTCTTCTCCGTGGGGAATCGTCAGGCTTAATACCAATATATATATATATATATATATATATATATATATCAGTCTTTCCGTCATTGCTGTTTCTTTCATTATTGCTGTTTTCAGTTTATTTCCGACTCTCGTGTGTACCCCCCCCCCAAAAAAAAAATTCAATATGGCGTCCCCCTGAGTGGAGAAAATACTCCGACACTTGGTTGCTACACAAACAATAAAATAGAATATGAAATATTTTCATTCTATACCTTTAATAGCGAAGATTAAAATAGAAAAATGCATTCACCTTTTTTACATGAGTTCGAACGCAGTCATAGTGCTTCTCCGAATAACTTCTCCAGACAGCCAACAATATAAACAAAGCATAAAGAGAAAAGTCCACAAGTGATTGAAGAGTACAAAGATAGCGTCAGTAATTCCGTAGCTGTAATGAGAATCTTGTATTCTTGACAACAAACGTTTAAAATATAGTATTGAACAAAATCTACATTAAAGTGTCTAAGGAACTTGAACGGTGTTCATCTGTAGCAAATTAGTAGATAAAAAAGTTAAATAAACGAGTCACGCATGAGCTCTACGAATAAACGTTATTTTAAAAATTCTACAATCGATCATTATTTTCCAAACGACCTAATCAAAGTTTCATGAGTAAATATTTGTAGAAGATATATGTACCTTATTTTTGTATATATAAACGAGATTAACGCCATTATATAAACCGATTTAATATGGTTAATGGTATCGGGTTTAAAGTCTGCTTGTTTAACTTTTAAACAAGGCCAATATTGTTAAAGTTACATTCCCGCTTTAAATAAACAAGAGATACGTAACTACAGCTCAGAATAGAACGTTGCTTTATTCAACCGGATGCTCTTATCTTTCGGTTTGTAATGGTAAAAAAGGGGTTTGTGTTGATCGACGGATCTCCATTACATAGCCGCAAAAAAGTGAACAGCAATCCGTATTTAGACCCTTTCGATCTCAATATATATTCAAATGTTCATCCTTTATTCCATATCTTACCTGCCTCCCCCCTTTGCGTCTTATATGCATAGTGTGTCGGGGTATGTTGAAATCAAAAAAAGTGCTACAATAAAACTAAAACCACTAATCTTATCATTACAAATAATTCTTCACCCTCGATTAGAGTCTTGGATAGGACGGGCCTAGTATACGAGTTTAAATGTCCATTGGGAGACTGTGTCTCCGACAACCAAGGAAAACACGTATATGTTGACTCGACCACAACGACTCTGTCCAGGAGGTTGACCATGCATCTATCCGATAATAGTGCTATAGCTAGACACCTTACTAATGAACATTCCTGTCCCCGCTCGCAAATCCGAAAACTTCTCGTAGACAATACTAAAATCTTAGAACATAATACTAATACACAAAAACTCCACATACTAGAAGCTTTACTCATTAAAACAAAAAAAAACTGCTATTAACAAGATTAATTTTAACACTAGTACTAATATACTTAAATGCTTATAATACCTAATAAATAGAGTTTCATATTTAAATTTTCCCGCCATAATTAATTATAAATCTCACTCCAGGTCTTTACCTGTTTGTCATTATTCCACTGACGATGGACCCAGACAGTAATGTACATTACGGCAGTTTCATCAGCCAATTTTCTTCTGAGATTAAGATTTTAATCCGGAAAATTGAAGAGATCAATACTAAAATAACCAGACAAAAATTGTCGGTTATTTTTAATAATATATATATATATATATATATATATATATATATATATATATATATATATATATATATATATATATATATATATATAATCAATAAAGTGCTTGATCGCAAAAAAGTTAGAGCTAAATACAAATTATTTATTTTAAAAACTATACGTTACATATTTAAGAGGCATACCGCAGTTTAATCCAAATGGACTGACTTTTAAACTTTTAAATAGTCGTCTATAGCCCATAAGAAATGTTCAGCGACTCGAAATGAAAACAACAGAGACGAATGACGTTTGAATTCACCGTTAAACGGTTCATTGCTGAAGCGCCCCTTTTGAAGAAAGCACCGGGCCAAGGAGTCAGGGTTATATATTAATGTCTAACCCTGACCCCTGGACCTGGTACTTTCTTTAAAAGGGACGCTTCAGCAATGAACCGTTTAACGGTGAATATTACCCTGACTCCCTTGACTCGGTGCTTTCTTCAAAAGGGATGCTTCGGTTAATTAAAACGTTATTCCTCTTTGTTGTTTTCATTTCGCGGCGCTGAAAATTCCTTATGGGCTATATACGACTATTTAAAAGTTTAAAATGTCAGACCATTTGGATTAAACCGCGGTACGCCTCTGAAATATATAACTTATAGTTTTTAAATGAATAATTTATATATATATATATATATATATATATATATATATATATGAACACATTTTTAGTGGTACAAAATTTTGTCATAGCGAACGAGACACTATTACAAGAAAAAAAGGAGAGGAAATATTAAATATTTAATCGTCGATTAAAAACTTTTAATATGAATAAAAAGATCGACTAAAATTAACAACATAAAAACTAATTCTCTAGGTACCTTTCGGTCAACACATTGTCAAAAGAAAACGTCAGCAAATATCCTTTAAAAACGGGGGGAAAAATAACGTGGAGAGGAAAAAAAAAGCTAAAAAAGAATATATATATATATATATATATATATATATATATATATATATATATATATATATATATATATATAGTTAAAACCACGACTCGTATTCCGGAGGTTTGGATCCTGCTACCGGTACGATAAATCATCTCTACACTGAGTTTCCGAAAGGATGAAACGTGTACGTATGTAGATTAAAACAAATATTTATAATTATTTGTTGCCTCCAAATCTAGACTGGGAACTGTAGTTGAATAGTATTAACATAGCCATCATCGTAGCTTTAATGCATGTTTCTTCAGCAGTCGAACACTCTTGACGAACACTCCCTTTCAATAGATTTAATCTCTCGCTGTCTTATCAGGTTGTTTGTAGTGGCCGTGTGGGCTAAAGCGTAGGAATTTGAGTTAAAAGCATGACTCGTGTTTCGGGGTTTCGAATACCGCGACCGGTATTAATAATCATCTCTACACTAACGATTCATAAAAGAATTAAACGTATATGTATGTAGATAAAAACATATATATATATATATATATATATATATATATATATATATATATATATATATATATATATATATATATATTAGTAAATTTAAATAAACACATTTGTGAAACGCAGTGACTCTTTCAACGTGCCTAACTGCCGTCGTGCTGGATCTTACTTTTGCCGGCATCGCGTCTGTAAAGGGGTAGCAACAAAATCGTTCTTTCATGAATAAGACACTGGCACATTTAACAAAACGAAAAGAAAAGAAATAAAGTTCAACTTACGTCATGAGTTAACTTTATCCGACGTCTTGGGAATTGGTAGTCATTCGATTTTTATTCAACTCATTTCAACTTCTTAAACAGATATGTGCTTTACTGCAGTTGTTATCTTGGGTTATCGTCGTGAATGGTTTTGTATAAAACTTTCCAACAGAAGGTCTCCATCGAAACATATGTCGTCTGCAAATGAAAGAAAAGAAAAGAAACAACATCAATCTGGGAACAAAATGAATAATGATATATATTAATAATGATATCCATTAATAATGATATCTATTAATAATGATATCTATGAATAATGGTATCTATTGATGATGATATCTATTAATAATGATATCCATTAATAATGATATCTATTAATAATGGTATCCATTGATAATGATATCTATTAATAATGATATCTATTAATAATGGTATCTATTGATAATGGTATCTATTGATAATGATATCTATGAATAATGATATCTATTGATAATGATATCTATTAATAATGATATCCATTAATAATGATCTATATAATAACATTTTCAAACAAGTTATTGTATATCAATGGCAATTTACGTTTAAAGTCCCACTAACTTTTTTTTATTAAAAAATAGGATACAATGTTACCAAGGCGGAGGTAATGTTTTCAGTCGAGTTTGTTTGTTTTCTGTTTATTTGTGTACAGCCTAGCGTCCAGATCGCTTGACAAATCGTCACCAAACTTAGTCTAAATATTGGTTATGGTCTTCCCTAGAGTCAATTTGGGAATATCTAGATCAAAGATCAAGGTCACGGAAAACGCGAACGAAACAACTATGGCAACAACTTTGGTTCTGTTCATCGTAGAGACTCGCTACTTGACATATATTGTAGCCTATTTGACCTTGACATTGACCTTCAACTGTAACCATGAAAAGTTCAGTTACGGTAAAAACTTTGACATAAAATTTGACTTACGATTTTTCCAAATCTTTTGATGATAGTAAACAGAATGCAAATTTCAGCCCGATTAGATAAATAGTTTTTAAGTTATCAACTTTTCCATGGAATAACTTGGAGATTACTTTATAAAATATTGAGAATAATGGTCCAGATAATACTTTAGCTTATCCTTACGTTGTCGGGCATGCCGTTTTATGATTGTTCTTGTTCAATTAATATAATGACCTAATAATATGTCGAGATTTATTACCTTGGAATCAAAACTCTTACCGGAAGATTCAGTGATATTTTGCGATATTACAGTCAGCATGTCATGTGTTAATCTTCTAGTACGAAATCCATATTGCTTGTCACTGAGATGATTGTTTTTGCTAGAGTGATTGACAACTTTTTGATTCAAACAACTTACAGATGACTGTACTGAGAGAAAGAATACTAGTCGCCAGTATTTTTTAATACTTGGTAATTCGACAAACCTTTCCAAAGAGATGGAAAGCATCTCTCATTTAAGCAACAATTGCTTGGCTTTGTAAAAGTTGAAGCTTGTTTTAGCGGTGTCTGAAATGTCGTCAAGATCATTTGCCTTGTTAGCATCACGGTTGTTGATAAGTTTGGCAACATCCACAATATCATTTTGAATATGTTCAGTTATGGAGGGTAATTCCGGAAGTAGATATCCCTAATCACAAACAATGCAATTTGAAGGAAAGTTCTGTATAAATCACTTCAGGTCCATTAATGATGATTGGAATGTAAGTTTTACCTCTGATCAGTAGCTGCTTTGTTATTCTCCCAAACTCTTGAGAATCAAGTCTTTGCTCAGCAACACTCAATTTAACAAATAAGGCATACGACTTTTTTTGCATTTCCTAGAATCCGCCTACAGCAGTTGCAAGAAGTTCTAAAGTTTGTTTTCAGGACATGTATTCCGTTGGTAGCAATTGAAATAGTGATTTCTGTGAGCAATGTTAGCGACACACTCAGGGTCATGGGTTATTCTTCAGTTCCGGTTAATATTGACTTTAGATTAATAAGGGAAGAGAAAAGTTATGTTTGAAAAAACGATGAAATGCTTTTTTTATTTAAGAATTATTTTATAAAACTATGTAACAGAACTGATAAAATTCTTTAAGTTACAACTCATCTAACACGTCCTAATATTACGCCGGATTTCATGCCCCAAAAAAACAATCTGCTTTGATTTAGAGTGTAAATATATATATATATATATATATATATATATATATATATATATATATATATATATAAGGTTCATATTATATTCCAATAACCATGTTTTTATTTTATTATTTTTATTTTTTCAAATTTCCAAAAAACATAACATTTATATGAGATATATTTTTACGGTCCGTTTCATTTGTCTTGTGCCAAACAACATTTTTATGTCAATATCGTCTCTGTAACATTACAAAATCATCAGAAAAATTCACATATATATATATATATAATTATTTAATGATAAATATTTAATTATTATCCACATAGTATACATTTAATCTTAACAAGATCTTCAGTGTGTAGATAACTGTACCCATCGGCCGCATAATTCGAAACCCGGAACACGAATTATTTTTAACTCAAACCCGAGCGCTCAAACTGATTAGACCAATTAAAACATTTATTTGACAGGTTGAAAAATAAACACTAATTATGTCAAATCAGGCGGATAACATAGTAGGCCGTCTTAACATTGTTCAATAAATTACGTAGATAGGAACTTGTATGTTTGCTTAGATTGGACAACTTATACTATTTCTCATTAAGGCCCGGCCGAAATAAGACTATAAGTAATTATTTAATAATAAATATTTAATTATTATCTGCATACGTATACGTTTCATCCTAACGGAATCTTCAGTGTGGAGATAACTGTTAAAACCGGTCGCGTGAAATCGAGCGGAAGATATCACGATGAGCCAGTATATGTAGATATTTAGACGATCTATGTAGATTATGTTTGAATAGGAAGCTTTTTTTTTTTATTTTAAAGATCCTGCACACTTACTAAACTGTAGAAGCGAAATAGCAACTAACTGCAAACGTAGAATGAACTTAACTTAAGGATAACTATATACATAACAAACAAATAAATAAAATTAAAAAGAATAATCTAGATCAACATCTAAAGTAGATACTAATAACAAAGCGAATAGAAAATAAATTATTCCAATCATGCACGTGCTTAAACAGGGCAACCTGTTAATTTGACATTTTCGGAAAAAGAGAGGCGCAACACCTAAAGAAAAGAAAATGGAGCCAAGTAAAGGTCCGTCAGGCCTTTGTATGAGAGAAACTCGGCTATTGGCCAATAAAAACATTAAATCGTTAGAGGGAAATAACAACAAATCTGATTGGTTAATTAACTAGACAGATTCTTGTTACTGATTGTTTTTATGTATCTAAGTAGTGCTTACACTACTTAGATACATAAAAACAATCAGTAACAAGAATCTGTACACTTAACCTGATGCTTTTCTGAGAGGATGAAACATATACGCTACTGTGTAGCTAATTGTTATATATATATTCAAAACTACTAAGCTCTACTTACGTATTGAGCACTGCTGCAGTAAATATTGAAAAACTATATACAACATATTATACCATCTTATAATATTATATGCGTATATACATGAAATAATAAAATTATATATTTGTGTATGTGTGTGTTCTCTCACTTTTATCTTAAATCTAATAAATCATGGACAGAATCAACAGAGTAAAAACATGGCCATACAGGAATGTATCAAAGAAGACGCTTTAACTTGTATTTGTGTGCATCTAACTTTATGGGTTTTGGGCTGTGAGCAATAAAAATGATATAGCGATGAGATAAACAGAGAACATGTGATAAAATTAGAGAGATACGGAAAGAGAGAAATAGAGGGAGAAACAAGCGACAGCGAAAAAGAGTACCTGATAGGAAAAAAGAGAGATGACATATCTCATATATAAAGTAAAGTAAAGTAAAACCGAAAGTTCCATTATTTCTTTTTGCAAATGTCTTTAATGACAAAACGCAGAAAAAAATTCGGTTACAACAGTCTAATCGGGCAACAATTGGTTACTAATATTATAAAAAGAGCCCAGGGTGCGAACTCTTTCACATTACCAAGTCTTCTTTCTGCAACACATTTCACCGTATAGAAATAAGGAATAAGTCTAATTAGCACCAGTTTTTCGGATTACACCGTGCGTTAGATACTTAATATGAATAACTACCAAAACTTGTGAATAAACGTCTAATAAAAAAATAACAGAAGTACATTTTTCGAATATAAATAATTAAAAAAGTCTATCAATTTATTTTTTAGAAAATAAATAGCAAAGCGAAATCAACATTTATTTAGTTGAAATACAAACTTCGTAACATTGATCATTGTTCTTCTGCACTACTTCCACGTTCGTTGGAAGTACAGGCGCGCCTCTGTTTTTCGTTTTCTTACTATCACGTTTGCCCTTTGGTTATGGAAAAGACAAAACACGTATTAAGTCGAAAAAATCAAACACACTAATCAACACGTTAAAACAGGCCAAATTTCTATAATAATCAGTAGATTATCTATGAACATAAAAAAAAGATTCTAACAAATATCGCAAAGTTAAGAAAAAATAAAAAACGAAAAAAAGAATGCAAGTAATGAGAATCTCGGAAAATATCGGGTAGGTAAGCTAGTATATATATATATATATATATATATATATATATATATATATATATATATATATATATATATATGTGAGAGAGAGAGAGGTGTGAGAGAGAGTAAACGAAAAATGCAGAGATTGAAAATAGAGATAATATAGATAGAAAGAATATGTAGTTACAAAGAGAATATATACAAAAGGGAAGAGAGAGAGCGAGAGAGAGAGAGAAAGAGAGAGAGAGAGAGAGAAGGAGATATAAAATTATTATAGAGAGAAAGGGCACTCAGAGACAAAAAATCAAGAAACGCGTTCAATAGCTGTCCTATTTAATTGCTATCAACTGCAGTAAATTGTGACACAAAGTCCTGAGGTGAGGTGAAACCAGCACATCCCCTCCCCCGATCATAACACTCTGGTCATGTAGAGGAATACTCGAGAACTGATCAATCAGCATTCCGCATTAGAGGCCAGCAGACAACTGGTAAAATCACACCCCCTTACGAATTTACGAAAGGAAGAGGTAAGTTCTGGGTTGGTGTACCTTCTAAGACTGAGTCGGATTATACCTCATTCTGACAACGAAGGTTCTGATAGATCAAGCCAGACTCTAACCAAGGCAAACCTCGGTATATAGGCAAAGACAGCCAGGCCTGTGACCATATCATACACATACGCACGCACACAAATATACAAAGTAACTGCGATTAACCAACTTGCCATGCTAGTAGTAACATACACTTTTTGCATTATTGACTGGCCACACAAGGACATAAACAGGCTAGACACTAAAACGAGTAAAATGTTGACACAGTACAGAGTAATGTACAAAAAACAGTGTCTACAAATGCTGTATCTGCCCAGAAGAGGAGGAGGAGGTATGGGGCTCACAGAAATTTATCATCAACATCGAGCTAATATTTTGAGCACCTGACAATATCTGATGAGCTCCCAGAACCCAAACCTTATGATGGTACATCAACATCAAGAAACAAGAGCCAGTAGAACAACTTTCATCACAGAACTGGCCAAACATTTTGGACAAGACTTTCTCAGAAATGAGACAGAAATACCAAACAAGCCTGCCACAGAAATAGCCCCCAAAAAAAGCCGCCAGAAATACGCCAAGACCTTTCATTGCAGAAAACTGGAAGAATGAGCCAACCAGCATAGCGTCTAATATTTTCTGGATGAACTATCCCAGGAATATATAGATTAAGGAAGGTTCTGTAGACTGGCCCCAAAAAGTATCTACTATGATCAGGAGAGTGTGATGATGGCTTCCCAAGATCAAGGTTTGATGACAAATGCTTTTAAGAAGATGAGTGGACTGAGTAACGACATCAAGTGCAAGTTCTGCCACACAGAAGTACAGAGTGTGATCCACCTGACGTCCAGTTGTAAGGTTCTGCTATGGATGGCTATTATACAATGTGACACAATGGAGTGTGTAAATATCTCCACTGGACTATCTGTACAACGTTGAATATCCAGTGTAGGAGAAAATCCTGGGAACATATACCAGAAAAAACTGCTTGAAATAAATTATACACCATCCATTATGACTATGCAATTCATACAGCTACATACCTAAAAACGGAACTGTTTAACCTGACATAATGATATGGGACAAGAGAGAGAAAGTAGTTGAAGTCAGTGTCCCTAATGATGCTGGCTTAAACAGATCTGAGAGGGAGAATATAACAAAATAAGAAACTGGAATCTTAAGATGATCTCGATTATTCCAGTAATTATAAGAGAAACCGGGCTTATGGAAAAGAATAAAAAAAAGCTACCTGGTGAATATACCGTGTATATATATATATATATATATATATATATATATATATATATATATATATATATATATATATATATAGTAAGTTATGAAAATATATTTATGGCAATTAATATTTATATTTTTATATACACGGCTAGCTAGTTAACCAATCATATTCTTTGTTGTTCTCTTAGCAAATTGTTGGGCTTCTCACGAACAAAGGTCCGGTTAGTTTTACTTCTTATTTCCTGTTCTATTGTTCTGTAAAACTAATCGGACCTTTGTTCGTGTTAAGCTCAACAATTGTGTAAGAATCTGATTGGTTAACTAGCTAGCCGTGTATATAAAAACACCCGGCAAAACTAACTCTATGCATTTTAGCCTGAAGATTCCCTCCCCGGGATGAAACGCGGAAGCCTCTGTGTAGCTTAATTGCCACACATATATTTTCATAACTTACTACCTAGCTCTACTTACGTATCGAGCACTGTTGAAGTAAATACTGAAAATTGGCACATAAAAAATTATATCTCCTTATAAAATTTTATGTGGATTCATGAAATAGTAATATATATATATATATATATATATATATATATATATATATATATATATATATATATATATATAACAGTAGTCCGAATAATCCAAATAATACACGTTTTCAATTGGTAACAAAAACATAAACATTTTGCTTCGTTTGTCCCGGACTCTAATACCAACAGTTCTTCTTCTTTTTCTTCTTCTTCTTCTTCTTCTTCTTCTTCTTCTTTGGTCAGCAGTTAAGACTGACAGACTGATTACACTGCTGTTGATTTTTTAAAAGTTCACAGACTTTCACTATTATACTAGACCCTGACGGGTCAAGACATTTGTCTTGTAGACGATCTTGACCCTTCATCTAAATAAAGGAAAATGACCCGTTATCTCCCATAATGACGTCATTAATGTTCTCTCAGGATATGATGACGTCATACACAGTGCACGGGGACAAACTAGAGAACAAAAATGATGCACAGAGTTTTAGTAGTATTTAGATAGATCTGGAGGGAAACGCAAGAACAATAATTATCAAATTAAAAATGTTATATATAAAAAAAAAATATTTGTTTAGAAAATATCGCGAGTGGAACTCAGTTGAGCGTAAACATGTCCGTAATAAAATCTGACACAACTAAATTGCCTCTCACATATGCATTCAACTAAGATGCATGCAACGAATGTAAATGCAGTTCAATTCGCTTATCTTTTTCATGCATACATACGCAGTGCGTAGTGGCGATAAGCACACCAGTTTCCTTGTCGACCGCTGAGAATGCAGCAGAACATGAGCATTTTAAAAAGTCAAATTATGCAAACTCTTTACTAGTTAAGCAGACGTTCTTTAGTTTCATCAATTTAGATTAGTATCGACAGCACAACGTAGATACAACGGGGCCTTTTGTATAAACAAAACGACAAACCAATATAGAATCGCGTAACTAAAAGTTTACCGACTAAGTTAATATTACACATTGATGATGATGATGATGATGGTGATGATGATGGTGGTGGTGGTGGTGGTGGTGGTGGTGGTGGTGGTGGTGGTGGTGGTGGTGATGATGATGATGATGATGATGATGATGATGATGATAATGATAATGATAATGATAATAATAATAATAATAATAATAATAATAATAATAATAATAATAATAATAATAATAATAATAATAATAATAATAATAATAATAATAATAATAATAATAATAATAATAATAATAATAATAATAATAATAATAATAATAATAATAATAATAATAATAATAATAATAATAATAATAATAATAATAATAATAATAATAATAATAATAATAATAATAATAATAATAATAATAATAATAATAATAATAATAATAATAATAATAATAATAATAATAATAATAATAATAATAATAATAATAATAATAATAATAATAATAATAATAATAATAATAATAATAATAATAATCCACTCTATAATAAAGAGCAATGTGTATAAATAAATTTACTTCCATCCCGCCACGCAAAGGTTTGAGATCATAAACTATAATAAAAGGTCAACGGTGAATGTTTTTAATTAAGTCACCAGAAATGATAGTAATACAGGGTGGGCCAAAATAAGGGTCCTATCTTTAAATTTGAATAACTTGAATTTGAATAACTTCCACAAAATAAAAGTTAAACTCACCAAACTTTATGTGTGTGTAGACCCTTCCGAGATTTTTTGAAATAAACAAAACAAATTTTAGCCGAAAAACACTTCTTAAAACTTACAAAAACTAAAGTATTGTTTTTTACACTGTTTTGAGTTTTTTAAGCAAAAATAATGTTTTCTAAATGAGGGTACGTTCCTTAGGGCTAATACGGCTCATGCTTGCTTCGGAAGGGGTCCTTTACTTATTCTAAAAAAAAAAAAAAAAAAAATCAATAAATAAAAAAGTTATGAATTTTTAAAAATAGGACCCTTATTTTTGCCCACCCTGTAGTTTATATATGAAGAATTAACGTACTGACGTAACTCTATGAGTTTATATGCATATTTTAGTTTTATATCTAAATGAATAGCGAGTGCGACCATTGACGAAGCATACTTTTTTTCCCGTCATTTTTGACGGAGGGTATACACTAATAATAATAATAATAATAATAATATATATATATATATATATATATATATATATATATATATATATATTGTGTGTATTTAGGCAGCATATTTTCATTTAGGCAAACATTATTAAATAACACGGAGTGGTTTTGTTTGATGCGACTTTTTTTAATTTTTTCAATTTTCCGAATTGTCCATCTAATGTTTCGGTCAAATCGATATAAATATGATCCATGGCTTTCTTGTTCCATTCTTTTTTCTTTTTTGCAAGTACTTTCGATTTGAATCGTCAAATCATCTTCAGGCGGTATTAGTTTTAGTGTCTTTACTGTTGTGCTCATTTTGAATTATAACGGCAAGTAGTTTATATTTGAAAACGCGTCTGTAAAGTTGAAATGTACATGAGAGCGTGATGGCGTTCTACACATACAAGAGATTTTAAGTTTGACTGTTTAAACCGTTAAAAAATTGATGACGTTAAATAAAGTGCATACAATTCAAACGCATAACTACCTAATGGCTAAGAATTTGGTAATGTTAATTATTATGCTAGCCACTTTAAAATGTTGCGACTAGTTTCATAATTGACATTATTAATTGTGGGATGTTTAGTTTTTATGTAGAGGGCTTTAAAAATACTCGAAGCCCTCTACATAAAAACTAAGAGGAACTCGTATCATAGTTGAAAATGTGTAATTTATTCTAGAATTCCAATAAAGATAATAACTCATTGCAGCGATCGATTTTGGAACTCATTTGTCCACCGCCATTTTTGTTATAATCCTCGACACTGAACACATTTATTAATGGAAACAGTTCAAGCTAGAATCGAACGACTCTATCATTGCCCAGTGAAGATTCTACAGAACCAGGCAAAATAACAGGCAATCGATGTTTTATGTAAAATTCTCTCGCTTTCCCATCGATTTTCATGTTGTTGCGACCGTCTATATGCATTAATACTTGTATCTGTGAATAAGGCCAATACCCCATTGACTAATCTTTTAAGAGTATCCTTCGCGCGCATTAAAAATATGCTAATCTACTAATATAATTTTCATTGTGTGTCTGTTTACAAAGATTATGTATTCGTCTGTAACTGAACATGTTCCATTATGAAGTACAACATAGAAAGAGAGAAAGGTTGTGTATCGCATTTTTCAACTGTAAAAGAAAAAAATCGATTTTAATTGTGTAGAAGAGGAAGAGAAATGCAGGAACATGCTGCACCTTCTGCCTCGACGAAAACAGCGCTAGAATAACACATCCAACACAGAACACACTACTAAACAGAAGATCAGAACGAATCCCTAAATGCAGACACGAGAACAAATAAAACCTAACCCTCTAATTTCTAGTTTCTCCTTGTAAGACATTAATAGAAAAAGTTTCATTTCTAACATCAACGGGAATTTCCATTAACGTATTTTTTTCCAATACTTTTCCATCTATGAAACACATTTGTTCGTTCCATTTCAATGTACATCTACTTAAAACAAACATGTATATAGAGATTGTCTGATAATTAAGAGTGTCATCATTATCGAGGTACTGCTGTTTGATAATTTTTCGAATTATTGAATCCCATACTAACTTGATTTTCTGTATGCAGGCGTTGAAAAAACCTATAAAGTTTCTTAGTGATCAAGTGTTCAAGTTTCTAAAATGAGACTATGTCGTATAGAAAATGGTGCGTTGCGTAAGATCCCTATAGAGCATCTGAACAAAGAGTTTGCAATTCAAAAATGTAGGAGAAAACATGGTAAATACAAATAAAATGGATGTATACGGAATCCAACTTTAGTTTCCATGTGAAATTGAAATTATCAGGCAAATACCTCAAGTAAATGAATGATTTATCCGTTTTTATGTAATAATTTTTATTCATTTTAAAAGTATCTGAAGAAAAAATCAACAAAGACTATGAGATACTTTCAGAGGCAACAAAGTCAAATTTGGAAAATGGGGAGAGGTCACAAGGGCCACAGAAAATTTAGGACACAGAAAGTATACTTACAGAGTATTTTGTAGGTAATAATTAGCATTTAAAATATAAAATGACCAGTTCGAATGCAAAATGCGATAAATCTCATTTTTTAATTAAGAAATTAGACTTTACTAAGGCCGATATTTCAAATAAAAAAATTGGCTACAAAAGGCGAATTTAATTAAAAGCAAGAATAGTAAGCAAATATAACATTACTTTAATAACAAGATTTGGAATGAGATGCAACACTTTTCGTAGTGGCAATTTAGCAATTTTGAAAATGACGTTTATCGCATTTTTCATTCGAACTCTTCAAATATTACATTTATTATGAAGTTAAATATTTAATTAATCCAATAACCAATTTTTTTATTGAAATTCTTTCGTCTGATCTTTACGAATTAGTTTTGAATTTTTTGGTAATTTTAAATTCTTTTTAAGATACTGTATGTTTTCACCAACTGCATACGTCATGACTATGTTGACTCACCGGTTTTTGTTATATCAGCGAAGTTAAGCGACGTTAGGCGTCGCCAATACCAGATTCATGACAATTTGAGAATACTAGGCGCTGCATGTCATCTTTCATGACCGGGATATACATGTGGCTGGGAACCGCAGGGGAATTTGATATTCCTTAGAAACTTCCTCGCTCGATGGAAGCCGGTGTCCCCTAGGACAAATATAAGACCAGGAGTTTCACAAACGTGTCCTTTAATTTTTCTATTCTTTTTGTAATTGTCAAATGTTTTGTAATTCTCACGTTTAATTGTAATCGACTTTTTATTTTTTTTATTTTCTTATTTCTGTTTTCGTTAGCATAGGGACGGGGCATTCTTCCAAATGCCAGATTATTACCTGCTATTTAGAGGCTTCAACCGAGTGCTCATTTAAGGATTTTGACCGTTCCCTAAAGTGCAATTATTTGGATTTCTTTTGCACTTGGTTTTCCGGGAATACTTTCAAGATACTTTTAAAAATAATGTCTTCATGAGGCCTTTAGCTCCTATTATAACTGGGATAATGTTGATGTTACCGAGGTTCCAGTTTCTCTTCATATCATACATCAGGCCTTGGTATTTTGTCACCTTCTCCCTTTCTGCTCTGTTTAAGCCACTGTCATTTGGAACACTCACCTCAATCAGTGTTGCCTCTCTTTCTGCCTTATTTAATATCGACCTGTATGCGAATTAATCTTTCATTTAAAATTTTATTCAAATAAATTCATTTATTTGAATAAAATATTTATCCAAATAATATTATTATGGGGGTTGTGTTTCGATTCCATAGCACTGTTTAAACCACTAACTTATGCGTATTAAGTTTAGGAAAGAGAGGAGTGAGTGTTATACAAACTCAAGTTGACACGAAATTGCAATAAAGAACTCGCATTAAATTAAAGGGTGTGGGAAAAACCAGACTAAGTTTGAGAAATTCTGTACTACAGGATTTAATAAGCCTCTGCGTCTCAAACGTGTGTATTGACGTCCACGAAAAGCGAAGAACAGAAAAGAACTGATCTTATTTAAAATGTAGAATTAGAGCTATTTTATTCAGATGACGTTGAAGAGTAACCAGAAAACCTCAAATCTTATTTTATGTACATGGAAATAGTTTTACACTCGACTGACCTAGAAAAGAAAGGGAACCTTTTAAATCGATCTTTCAACACAACCCCAACAGTTTATAAGTCGAGTTAAGTTATAAAGTGGCCCGTACTTATTATTTGCAACGCCCATATATATATATATATATATATATATGCAAACATTGTTAAAAATAACAGAATTCATCTGTTTAATTATACTTTTTTTTATTTTTTCAATTTTTCTGATGGTCTTTTTTTGTATTAAAATATATAAAAAATTAATAAATATTTCATAGGTTTCACATGTTTCACAGGTTTCACGAAAGTTTTTGATTCTTCGTCGAATCATCCTAAGATGTCAAAAGCAAATGCACAAAAAAGCTGGAGTAAGAAGAGAATTTTAAAAAGACGGTGGGGAAACGCGCATAGAACGTTTTTCGCATTGTCCCAGAAAGTCGTTGAGAGAGAGAGAGAGAGAGAGAGAGAGAGAGAGAGAGAGAGAGAGAGTGAGAGAGAGATAGAGAGAGAGAGAGAGAGTCATCCACCATGCCTCCTCTGAAAATTAATGAGCAAATACTTTTAGAAAGGTTTTCGTAATGTATACATTTTTTTTATTAAATCACTTTAATTAATTGCTGTTAATACCGACAGACTATTGCTTATATATGGGAAAACTGAACAATAACATTACAAATGAATAACATCAAACATTGATTTATTATAAACTGTTAAAAATAGTTATGCAACGTACGCATTCAAATGCGTGTCTTCAGGCCTTTCGTCTTTACTATATATACAGTATTTCATAATATTATTTTGTATTATTGATTTAAATAACAGTAATCCGTTTTGATAGTAATATGGAAGTGATAAATGAAAATACCTTAACTTTTATTTATTTATATATATATAAGATTAAAAATAATTATCCCTCTCTCTCTCTCTCTCCACACACACACACACCCACACACACACACACATATATATATATATATATATATATATATATATATATATATATATATATATATATATATATATGTGTGTATATATATATACTAGTGTATTCCCTTCGTCAAAAATGATGGAAACGGTTATGATTCGTCAATATTCGCATCCGTTATTTAGATATTTTACTTAAATATTTATATAAAATCAAAGGATTGCGGCAGTTGAATTTTTCTCATAGAAATTAATATTATTATTTCTGATGTCTTAGAGAAAAAAAAATCTTGCACCGTTGACTTTTATGATAGACTTAAAGATTTCTCTCCAAATGTATATATTGGTCTTTATTATAGAGTGGAGAACGTACATTCAGGCGTCATGTTCGTATTCAAACAGGTTTGACAAGACAAAAAGACAACTGTTTGTCTCTGCGTTCTTTCATTCAATATTTCAATGCTTCTAACATGTTTTCCTTCAATATATGTTTTTTTTTCATATCTAGGTTGAATCTTTTTAATGAAAAACAAACAAAATTCTTTGAAAATTCAGTTTCATATAAAAAGCATTGAAACATTGAATGATCCATAAAAATGTTATCTATCTATCTATCTATCTCTCTCATATGTATATATATATATATACACAAAATTAATCATGCCTAGAGATGCTAGCGTTCCTAGCTTATTGCTCTCATCAATGCAGGAAAGTGACAATTTCAGACGGGCGGGAAGCGCGTACTCTGTTTACAGAGTCAGCCTAGAATATAGTAGTCGCCATATCAACTCGGCCAACGGAAACTTTCACGTAATTAAGAGCAATTAAGATCTATATGTACCTAGAAGCGGGCATAGATAGAAGTCTAGTCGAGAGTGTTCGACAAACGTATTCGGAACTTTGCATTAAGGATTTTGACAGTCTATTTTAAACATCCCCTACAGTGCTCAACTCTAATTTCTTAAAGGGGCTTAGTATAATATTTATAAATTAATATTATATATATATATATATATATATATATATATATATATATATATATATATATATAGGCAGCATCTTCTCCTGCAGGCAAGTATTGTTGAAGTATTGTTAAGCGACAACTCACGTCTAGATATCCTTTGGTAAAATAATCCGAATTAGGATCTTATTTATATATATATATATATATATATATATATATATATAAAATTTTCTCCCTCCAAACTGATGATTGCAGGTTTGTCATCAAACATATGTGTACATGGGTGGATTTGAAAATATTATTCATAAGGAATTATATATATATATTATATATATATATATATATATATATATATATATATATATATGTGTGTGTGTGTGTGTGTGTGTGTGTGTGTGTGGATGTATGACATGAAAAATAAATTTCTCGGATTCGGAGAACAGTATATCTTGAACACAAAAATGGCTCTGTATTCTGTTAGAGCTTTTACAATAATAAATAATTACATAATTACAACAATTAAAAACGTGTTCAAATAGGACTGTTATATATATATATATATATATATATATATATATATATATATATGTGTGTGTGTGTGTGTGTGTGTGTGTGTGTGTGTGTAGGGTTGTTAGTTCATAGTTTATATGTATGTAGTGTTGTTTAGTCCATTAAGCTACAGTGTTTATAAGATAGTACTCAATAACAAGTTGTTACACCGGCCGTTCTAAAAGAAGAGAAACTACACCGGTTCTCACTATAAATAGTGCGAGTAGACAATCACCAGGGAGAAAAAGGACAGTATTGTAACTGTCTAGTCGAGTGCCAGTCAGTTTTCTTACCTTTGTACATTTTATGTTAATACACTTGTTATCTTAACCCAACCTCGACTTGACTTCTTTTTACTGTTGGACTACTTCACAACACAAGTAGAGCTGTATTTTAGTATAAATGTTTGTTTATACAAATCTGCATACATGTTTCAGCTACAACTTTATTCAAAGCCTTGCTACGTCAGGTCACTGACAGACAAAATTCTGAACAACATTTTCATATAATCTTTTTTGCCATTGATCTTACGAAGCTGAACTTTGAATAAAGTCGTAGCTGAAACATGTATGCACATTTGTAGCCCCAAAATGTTTGAATAAATATAAATTGATGCGTTCATTCACTCTGCTTTTATAGCGATGGAAATGCTATTTCAAACGTAAGCGTGACAGACGGACAGACGCACAGAATCACTTATAGACATATTGGGATGTATCTAAAATAAGATGCGCCCGTTTAGCTAGGAAATCGGCGAAGCATAACAGAGCGACGTACGAGCTCTCGTGGAGATCGGCGCGGCCACATCTAAAAAGTTGAGCCATCTTCGGTATTCAATGTGCATTGTAATTGTATTGAAATGAATCCGACAATAAGGGATTGTCTCTATTGCCAGTAATTAGTGCGAGAGTGTTGCCGGCTAACGGCAATTTGCATGAATAAAATCATCAGCAAATATTAATGATTGGCTTGCAACAACAATACTGATTCGTTATCAATCTCTATTCATAATTAAATGATCGATATTCGTCCCTTCGCAGTCGATATCAATTTCAATTCATTTAGTCTCGCTTTGAATAGTTAATTCTAATTTTGAATACTCAATTTTGTAATGTGCATCACTCTTCTCTCCAATGTTTTCCTGAAAGCTGAATGGTATACAGGGTCTGTCTAGAAAACATTATTAATCCAGAAACCATGACAATATTTCTAAAGCCTTTTTAAGACTTTAAACAACTAAAAGCGACTTAAATATTTTGGTCATGGGTATAATTGTAAATTGCATCCGATGGTCAGACCCTAATTTAGAAGCTTTAGGGAGTGTTAAATCACTCCTTTCTGTTATCATTACTCACAGGTCCACTCGGACTCGGAGTGGTAGTACCTGTTATGGTCGCATCTATAAGTTAAATAGAATATACCGTTTACAGCATATTTGTTTAAAAATATACAGAATAAAAACAAATTAATCTACAAATTAACCGTATTAAAACATTTACAGCATGAATAAATATGTGAAGATATTAAGAATTTAAAGCATAAACTGACTGAATTCGGCATTAAATAACACCAAAAGGTTGATATGCCGTAAAGAAAACAACCGTTAGAACTAAAAACCCCATTTTTCGTCACTTCAATCTGATCTGTTCGTTCACCTACAAACGTCTGCTGAAAACATGTAAAATATGTTGACATCGAATATGGCGAAATACTCACACGGATCTTTTGGCTAAGATCAAAGTGTAGTATCTGTTCCGATGGATACTGCACCCCATAGACTGTTATTGGGTCTGTCCTGTGCAGTTCTAGGAGGTCCACCCTCCCAGGCTTCGCCTCCCCTCTTTGGGGAGGAGTAAGTTTATTGCTTACTGCCTGAGGCGCCCATACCGGGGAATACCGACGGGGCTGCCCAGGCAATTTTTAATGGTCAGAGTGCTCACCTCTCGGGCGCTGGCTTTTTAAACCCCACTTTCCCGACCCGACCTTGGGTCACCTCTTACTTGTGGGAGTAAGATAAAACTGGCCTTGTGCCTAACTCCTGGAGAGGAGTAAATAAATACTCACACGGATTTAGCAAAACGTGAGTGGATTCTGAGACGCTGGCATTTATTTCCGGGTTATTATTCTATTGTCATTTATACAGAATCATAAGAAAAAGACAAGTTTCCTCTAATGAAAACCACGTCTGAACTTTTTCTTTTCTTTTTTTGCTTTCACATATTAGGTTAGAAGAAAAAGTTGTACGCCGTGTTATAATAATGATTTTAAGAGTTCGAATGCAAAACGCGATAAATCCAATTTATTTAAATTAAGAGATGAAACAAAAATAGGACGAATGTATCAAATCTAAACTTCGACTAAAAGATTATCTTAATTGAAAACAAAACAAAAATATTATTCTAGTGTCACATTATGTTACACATGATTTTGGGGTGTGATAGAGTGTCGAAATGCAACATTTATTGGAGTGATAGGTTTACAATTTTGAAAATGGCGCTTATCGCGTTTTGCATTCGAAATTTTCGATCATTGGTTTATTAAAAAAAAACAAAACCAACGAAAGCCATTCTTCAAAATAAAGACAATCATCGTCCAACACTTTCTGCCAACGATCTCCAAAGCTTTTAGGTTTGGTCAAAGTATCAATCCTTCGACTTTATATCCCTAAATGTATGATAGGCTTTTTCAACTCCATGGAATAAGTCAAATTGACGACGTTTCATAAAGTGCTGCATTGATTGGAATAGACAGTAATCAGATGGAGAAACGTTTTGGCTCTAAGGTGGATGCGGCAGAACATGTTCACCGTATAATTCTTCAATCTTGTTGCTGGTCTTTTGAGCGTTATCTCTAAAGCTCATTATTTTAACACGACGCACAAACTTTTTTCTCGGCTTAGTACCATGTATTGCTCTACAAAAGACACATACTACGCATTTCCGGAAACGTATAAAACTGCTGACACTTCTTAAATGTAAGGTAAACAGTTTGTGATCTTGCATCCTTATCGTAGGCTCTCAGTTCCGTTGAAATGCTGTCCGACGTGATCGGATGCAGACCACCAACCACGTGGGGTTCAACACATCGCAGGTTTCTGAATGCAAAAAAAAAGGCAAGGCAGCGAATCGGAAGTTCTGGAATTTAGTTTGGGTTTGTTAAGCTAGAAACGAAATATAATCTAACCACCAGAAGGAAATCATTAGTCTTGTCAAGTCCGGCTTACTTCATGAAAAGAGAGACACCGAGTGGCACTTCCTTATTAAACAATTACAAGAAAAATACAATCCAGTCCCAAGGCTTAGCCAATACGTAACACAATGGTGTCTTTGCAATGATTTTTTTCTTCTTCTCGCTCTTGCTTTTTTCTTTAATGTATTTATAATTGGTTCCTTTCTTAACCGCGACAAAAGATGATGAAATAAATAAACGGATAAAAATATATAATAATACAAGCGCATGTTGCGTAACTACATACAGTCAATCTTGTTTCGATCACAGATCTCGCCAGGCTTCACAATATATGGGATAGAAACTCGATTTCATTTGTTTAACTACTGAAACTTATCTTGCATTATTATTATTATTATTATTATTATTATTATTATTATTATCTATATATTAATACGATAGCGTGTGTGTCCGTGCGTCACGCTTACATCAAAAGCTCTGCGCATGCGTGCCGCACCTAGATTTGGAAAAGCATTCAAGTTACCTAATTTTCGTAATATTTTCAAGTATTTCCCTTTGGCGCAACTGTTAGCGACGTAGGATTTTGACATCCGTTTCTGACGTCGGCTCGACTGGTTTATAGTTTATAGTCTCAACCAACCTCTAAAATATTTTTTCTACATGGAAGTGGGTAGGGAGGTAGTGAAGGGACGAACGGGAAGACACATATTAATACGATAGCGTGGGTGTTATTGTGTGTGTCACGCTTACATCAAAAGCAACGACATTCCGAATCTTTGTAAGTTACTCATGAATGACCAGTAATAAAGCTCAATGACAGACGTTCGATAAGGTTGGGATCTACCCACCACAACCTTGCTCTACTCATGGATAACTTTATGTAGCCTTCTAAAGAGCAAAGTCTATAAACAGTGTAAGAGTGAACATTTGCCATCAGAATAATTCTACTCATGGCCAGAGAAAAAGTTTTGTAAATTGTTTCATGTATTGTTCATATTTTAAAATAAATATACAAGTTAAATCTTATCATATTTTATTCAAACATGTATCGGTTAGGAACAAGATGATTCGTATTGAAAACATCATTTCGTGTAATTTACACGGGTCTCGCTAGTTATTATTATTGTTATTATTATTTACTCACTATGACTTTTTACACAATTCGTTCTGACCATAATCAGTGGTGTTCCTCTGGAGTCTGATTGACAAAATGTCTCTTTAGATTACAAGAACTCTCCACCTCTTCGGTAGCCGGTGCAAACCATTTTGCATAATGGCAACAGCCTTTTATAATTGACCCCTCGCTAGTAACGACCGTTTGTCCTTTCTGGCATTTGAGTGACTATCAACCCCCGCCCGAAGGTGCCAGTACTCTTGCACCCTTTCCAGTGAAGGTCTGGTGCTCCCCTTGTTATCCTCCTTGACCCTTCAAGACAATTTTCTGTTGTATGTTATCCCTTCTTTTCCTCTCATTATTATTATTATAATTGTTGCTAAGTTCTAATATTGCTAAAGCACTAACGAAATAAATATTGGAAATATCACAAATTGGTTTCATTTTTAGATCGTTTTGGCCGACCCCCCCCCCGGCATTCTTCAGGTGCATCTTACTGCACTTAAGAATGTTTATGTCGAACTCGGAAACCTATACGGAATTTCAAACTGAACGGATTATTTAGTTCAAGAGGGTGACATTTTCTCGTTCTGCCAAATATGACTGAATATAAGTGTTAATGTTTATGTTATTCTTAACTTATTATCGCCTGTTGTAATATACATCTAATTATTTTTGCTGAAGGCGGACACAGGTAGAGAACTGTTGAAATGTTTTAATATCAATTTCTTAAGCGGTTGGTGCTGGTTAGGTCATAAACTGAAAAATAGTCTGAGTCTAACAAAGTTTCTAGCTAGCCTAATCAATATCAGAAAGAAATTGCAGTTGACCAAATTATATTCAGGATAATACCAGAGTGGCGGAAAAAAGAATCAAAAGGCAAATCCGAATTAAGTATCACAATTTCAGGTGGATTAATTGCTATTTCAGCCTGACCTTGAAATTCCGACAAGTTTACCCTCGTGTGAGTATTTGATAACAGAATCAAACGGGTTAAATATCGTAACTTGCTGATTCATAAAATTTGCTTTTGCGTTGATAAATTGGGTCAAACATGTCTCTACTGAGGTTTTTGTCGAGGTTTCAATGTCAACATAAACTTTAGAACCAATCAACAGTATGGAAGGTAATACTTTTTTTTAACGCAAGAAGTAAAATTTCTTTCGTGATTTCTTAAAATTTAAAATTTTTTTCATTTTTCATATCAGAATTTGTAACTCTATTTTACGGTTAAATTTTACCGTGAAAACTTAAATAATGCGACCTGTTCTGTTGCCGGTGAGTAAAAGTGAGTTATCTTTTGCAATCTTTAAAACTTGCTTGTACTAAGCGAAGAACTTTAATAAAGTTTGGAAAATTTGAAAATCCTGATATTGACAGGTACCTCAGGTAGTAAGTAATTTAAATAAATACATAAAAATATTAATAAAATAGTTATTGCTCAAAGTTAGAAAATTAGCCATAATGGCGAATAGTTAACTAGGTTAATAAATGAATTACTGTAACAAAAACTCATTTAATATATGCCACACATGAACACCTTAACCCTAACAAAACTCATTTAATACATGCCACACATGAAAACGTCCGTAAATTCTCTAATAAGTTAGCAATTCCTTTAATATTTTAGTTTTGTGAAGAAGGAAAATTGTAACGATGAATAAATGTAGCATCGTTTTAAAAATACCTTTGGCAGTTGCCAAACGACTAAATCAATGGTGATGTGCTAACTCGCTTCAAAAGCAAATATCCATGTCGTCAATATCCAGACAAAAAAAACATGTACAAGTGGGTTCACATAATAATAATCTTAAACTTGGACGCTGAGTGCAACAGAGCCGAGAGAGGAGTGTGTCGGAGTTATATTGACAATTTTGTACGCCATATCCAGGCGTGCTTGCAATGCAGAGGTGCACATTTGAAGCATATCATTGAATGGCAATAAAACAAAGACTGTTAGACATTCATGACTGAAACTTGGTGGACAAGTCAGGCATAGACTGAAGCTTATTTGTACCAAATATGGTTGGATTGCAGAAAGGATTGTGAATTTTATTAACGATTAAATGAGTGGCATTTTACGGGTCACTTTTTTTTTGGGGGGGGGTCGCTCTCTTTTGGGATCACTATTTTTTGGTGTCAATCTATAGTAGCAGGGCTCCTATACTTCATACAGACCTTTTTTAAATTACGGATGCCACTAATGACTTATAACGTTTTAGTTTCATACGCTTTATTGTTATACCCCAACTAGTATTGCGCAATAATATCTAAATTGGCGCCAAATATACTCTCAGTGTCATATTCATTTTCAGTGTCGTATTATAGTCTTCACTCGCTCTGTTTTTCTGTGTGTTCAATCATCTGCTGGTGTCTTCTCGGCACTTATTGTTTTATTTTTATTGTCGGCTGTCGTAGCGGCATTTATTTAAATCTACATTTATATTCTGTGTAAATATACTCATTGTCACTGCAGGCTTAGAATTATTAAACAGGAATAGTATTCAGGAAAATGTAGTAATTAGCAGACAGACAGCCTTTAATATATTCGAAGGTAAAAATGAATTTATATATATATATATATATATATATATATATATATATATATATATATATATATGTGTGTGTGTGTGTGTGTGTGTTAATAATATCATACATTATGTACTGATTAGCCACCCATACAGGTGTTTCTGGATCAGTAGACTTGTGTAAACTACTCTATCATCGTAGTAGTTTACAAAAGCCCACTGCTTCAGAAACCGCCGGTACAGATGTCTAATCAGGGCATAATTGATGATACTATGAATACAGATATATATATATTATGCTTTTACTGTCGTAGTTGAGTGTTTTGTAATAATTTATTCATACGCATTATAATGTACTAGCAGGGTGACCCGACGTTGCTCGTGATTCAATGAGGATCACTACTATGTATTTTTTCACTATGCTCTTAACACCATATCACTTTCTTTGTTTTTGCTCCTTTCCTTTCCCATTTCGCCCCCATAATATAGTCGGATAAAGCTGAAATGTTAGAAAACACTGAATTAGTGTCTTACAACATGGTTTAAATTTCATTTAAACAGGATATACGTATTTTAAGTTTTAATAGGGTTCTGTTCAATACCACTTCCATGATATAAATTACATCAAAATAAGATATATTTAAAGTGTTAAAGGTGGTTCGGCCATCATAGCTCCCTTAGGTTAGAGAAGGCACTTAGAGATTCGAGACCATTTCCATTGTCTTCCCAAAAAGCTTTGATACATATCATTTAAATTCCGTATAAATAGGATATATTTGAATGTTAAAAGAGGTTATATCCTCATATTCCCCAGAAGAATTTACATAAGAACACATTTTAGATGTTATGTAAATTCTCTGACCTTTCTTTCTATAGGGAGCACACAAACATCATACACACATACACACAGAGATTGAGTTTTAGATATATAGATATATTCATATATACACACATACAACCCCCCCCACACACACACATATATATATATATATATATATATATATATATATATATATATATATATATATATATAACTCCGTGACAAAAACTCATGCACCCTTAACTTCCTAAAATATGACCAGTGTGATAACTCCTAGTGAGTAAAAAAAAAAAAAAAAATTATTATTATTATTATTATTATTATTATTATTATTATTATTATTATAATAATAATAATAATAATAATAATAATAATAATAATAATAATAATAATAATAATAATAATAATAATAATAATAATAATAATAATAATAATACAAAAAAAAAAAAAAAAAAAATAATAATAATAAATAATCCAATTTTCCACTTAACACAACTATTAAACTATTTTATCGCAACCAGTTTCATCACAATTATAAAATAGATGAACAAGTTTTAAAAAAATATTATTAATAAAAACGTACTCCATACTGACCCAAATAAAAAAGTAAAACTGATCATTTTCTACAATAAAGTAAAAACCACTAACCTTATAATCACAAATAATTCTTCATCCTCGATTAGAGTTTTGGATAAGACAAACCTTGTTTATGAGTTTAAATTTCCTTTGGGAGACTGCGTCTCCGACAACCAAAAAAAAAATATACACATATGGCTTGACTACCACGACTTAGTCGAGGAGATTGACGATGCTTTTGTCTGATACTAGCGCCATAGCCCAACACTTAACTAACGACCATTCCTGCCCACGGTCGGAATTCAGAAAACTTTTAGTAGAAAATACCAAAATCTTAGAATATAGTACTAACAAACAAAAACTCCACATATTAAAAAACCTATATATATAAACAAAAAAAAAACGTAATTAATAGAATTATCTTCAATACCAGCAATAATACACTAAAATGTCAATAATTCTAACTATAGTTTCGTACTTATTATATAATTCTCGCCAAAACCATCTATAATACGAACACGTGGTCTTTACCTGATTATTCTCATTCCCATGAAGATGGACCCAGATGGGTCTGAAAGTACTTCGGACACAAATGAAAACTATGGCAGATTCATCGGCAAATTATCCCCTGAAACTAAGATTCTGATTCGGACAGTGGAAAAGATTTACGAAAGAATATCCAGACATAAGTTGTCTGTTATATTTAACAATACTTGCCTTCAAGAAAATATGCTGGCGTCATCTATATATCAGCTGCGGGACTTATTGAGTAATATTATTTATTTATATATATATATATATATATATATATATATATATATATATTAGTACTTCATGTATCCACATAAAATATTATAAGGAGATATAATTTTTTATGTGTCAGTTTTCAGTATTTACTTCAACAGTGCTCGATACGTAAGTAGAGCTAGGTAGTAAGCAATGAAAATATATATGGCAATCAAGCTACACAGAGGCTCCCGTGTTTCATCCCCGGGGGGAATCGTCAGGCTAAATGCGATATATATATAGTAAGCAATGAAAATATATATGGCAATCAAGCTACACAGAGGCTCCCGTGTTTCATCCCCGGGGGGAATCGTCAGGCTAAATGCATTTAGCCTGACGATTCCCCCCGGGGATGAAACACGGGAGCCTCTGTGTAGCTTGATTGCCATATATATTTTCATTGCTTACTATATATATATATATATATATATATATATATATATATATATATATAATATCACTCAATAAGTCCTGGACCTGATATATCGATGACCCCCACTAATAAAAAATCCATCTGACTTTTATAAAGAACGAACTTTTAAATGGCACGCGTCAACATTTGAGCCCAATCGGATTATTAGTGTACAAATAACAGTTATTCAAGTGAAGCTATTGTTGTACATTTTAAAAACAATGAAAAAATCTGAATTTCGTGTGTTGATAAAACATTGCTTTTTGGTGTGAAAAATACAGTTCAAGCGAATCAATCACTTGATAAGTGTTTCAGACTCTGCTCTGTCGGAAAAAAAGGATTATGAGGTGGTATGCTTGATCAAGGTATGCTGACTTTAAATGCGGTCGTATAGACACAAATGATGCTGAACGCTCAGGTCACCCAAATTCAGCAGTTGTCCTGGAAAAACATAAAAAAAGTCGACAAACTCGTTTTAGCCGATCATAAATTGAAGTTGCGTAAGATATAAGAAGAGTTGGAGACATCAGAAGTTAGCGTGTTCACTATTTCGCATCAATATTGTTCAATGAGAAAACTGTGTTCAAAGCGGGTTCCGCGTTTGCTCACAGTCAATCAAAAATGACCACGCGTCGACGATTCAGGGAGTTGTTTGCAACTGTTTCAACACAGCAAAAAGGTGTTGTGGCATCAATATGTGATAATGTATATAACATGGATCTACACTTCACTCTGGAGTTAAATCAGCAGTTAGCTGGGTGGAGAGCAGCAGGTAAAAGCCCTCCAAAGCGACCAAAAAGGTAAACATTAGCAGGGAAGATTTTTGCCCCGTATTTTTGGAGGTGCAAGAGATTTTGTTCATAGATTACCTTGAGAAATAAAGAACCATCAATAGCGAATATTATATAGCATTATTAGTACGCTTGAAGGAAGAAATCGCCCAAAACAGCCACAACTGAAGAAGAAAAATATTCTCTTACACCAAAGACAATGCACCGTAACACAAGTCGATATCAACGATAGCAAACTTACATATGAATTTCACTTCGATTTGCTTCCGCACCCACGTTATTTTTCAGATTCCGCCCCCAGCGACTAATGGTTGTTTGCAAACCCCAAAGAAATGCTACAAGGAAATAGATTTGGCTACAATGAAGAAGTGATACCGGAAACTGAGACGTATTTTGAGGCCAAAGACAAATCGTTCTACAAAAAAAGGCATCGAATTGTTAGAGAAATGTCAGAATTAGTGTATCATCCTAGAATGGGACTATGTTGATGAATAAATTCGAAATTGCTTAAAATTTGTTATTTTATTCGTTAAGCCTGGCTCGTATTGAGTGATGTGTTTTTATATATACACATATATATATATATATATATATATATATATATATATATATATATATATATATATATATATATATATATATATATATATATTAGAGAGAGAGAGAGAAGGGGGAAGTGTGAGAGGAGAGGGTAATAGAGAGAGAATACCAATATAAGTGTATATTATATAAGTACAAATATAAAAATGAAAAAAACAAAACAAATAAGATAAAGAAGAAGGCGATATTCCACCGGCCAATCTCACGTGCAGTGCCCTGAATTATTGTGTTGAAATAATTACGTCAAATATCTTGTTACATGTCGAATGCGTCTCAAATTTAATTGTTTCGGCTGTGTTATATCTTTTTTTTACCACTTATAGCATTGAATATTTTACAACATAGCGTAAATAATTTGTTTTTAAAACGTATTCTCTTTATGCTAAAACAAATTTCGCACACATACACACATGCATAGTTGGAATTATCTACTAGATACCATCTTCGAGTGTGTTCAGTCTGTATGTACAAGGGTTTGTTAGGAAAACGTGACATGGGGTTATTTCCTCCTACAAGTAAACGCTGACCAAATATTCAAAATAACATAGTATTCGAAACCCAAATAAGATCCCCTTAGTATGACTACACACTGGCTTATACAAGGAGTGGTGCACTTTCTCCAAGTGATTATTAATAGCCTCATTTTAAATAATTAAAAACTGTACTTTTTTGTTTACTATTACTTAACCAAAAAAAGAAAACTGACGAAAAAAAAAAAAAAATTCCCTCGATACGGCTATACACTAGCTAATATGAGGAATGGTGCACCCACTCCAAGTAATGTTACATCAAATAACAACACTTAGCTGGATACTCGACTAGACGAATTCTTGTCCTGGAATCCGGTAAGACCAAGAGACCACAAGAAAGATATACTATAACATAGTAATCTGGTCAATTTGGGAGAGGAAAATGAATGTTCTTAACTTCTTTACTAACTCAACGTTTGACAAGTAAAGAGAACTTTAATGGAATATTCGAACATCTATATATCTCATATAGTGATCAAGTGTTGGCTCCTTGATTTCTGAGAACTTATACTGAAGTAAAATGAAAAAAATGAGATACTTGAATAAAGAATGTGTTTTTAATTAGTCATGACCTTAGGTTTCACGCTTTGGGCGATTAGTCCGATGACTCTGACACATTTTTGTTACTTACTAAAGAAACACGTTACTTTATTCAATTATTATAACGCTCTGTCTGAGAAGGCATTGAGCATTTCATATAAGTGTATATCTGAAATTTCGATTCGATTTTAAAAGACAATACTCATCTTTACTAAATTTAACAAGATAATTACATGAAAAAATATTCAATAATTTAGAGGGTGGTTGCTTAGATAAGTGGTTGGTTGATACGGATGTTGATCCGGCTTAGTTTATTGCGACCATAAGGTCAAGTGGGGAGGGAATATAAATAAAGAGACATTACCTCCCCCAAATGTGAAACTACTCAAAGAAAATTAATATTAAAAAATAGTGACTCTTAAACTCGAACCGCAACTAACACTTGAGCTAGTGTATCTTTTGCATTCGTTATTAACAAAAAATGAATATTCATAAGATGCGGTAATTCAATCTGCGCGTTTAACGATGAAAATGCTATGTGACAGACCGACCGAAATAGCATGCTACGGACGAACAGAACCTCTTATAGGGATGCGTGTACACCGCTAATAAACCATTGACTTAAGTTCATATCTTCTTTAGTGGTGGCATTTAATATGCGCGTTTAACGATGAAAATATTTAAAACTTAACCTTAACAGAACAACGAAAATACCGTTTAAAACTTAACAGTGACAAAAACAAAATTACCGTTTAAAACTTAACAGTGACAAACAAACGAAAATGCTGTTTCAAACTTAATAGTGACAGACGAACAAACATTCTTTTTCCAACTTAACTGTGACAGACGAACAACAATACCGTTTCAAACTTAACCGTGACAGCCCAACAAAATTACTGTTTCAAACTTAACTGTGACAGACTAATAAACATTCTTTTCAAACTTAACTTTAACGAACGAACAAAAATTCTTTTACAGATTAATCGTGACAGACCAACATAAATACTGTTTCAAACTTAACTGTGACAGATTAACTAAATTACCGTTTCAAATTTAACCGTAACAGACCAACAAAAAGTCTGTTACAAACACAAGCGTATCAGATCGAACGGACGGAGGAAGAGACAGACGGACATAACCTTTTATATTGATGCGTAGACGCATCCAATAAACTATTTTTGTTCACTTTTTCATTTATTTAGCGATGAAAATGCGACAGAACGAACGATGGGCAGATTCTCTTATAGAGACACTTGGACGTATCTAAATGATATTTAAAATTTAAACAATACAGACCGATAAAATGTTATTTAAAACTTAAGCGTGACACACCGACAAAATGCTATTTCAAACTAAAGCGTGACACACCGACGGACGACATAAACTTTGTATTGGTATGCGTGGACGTATCTAAAAGACAATGATAAAAAAACAGTTATTTAAGGGTTTCGAAAAGTCTCGAAGATAAGGAAATTTAACACTTGTTCCAATCTTGACGCAACATCGCTGTTAAACTAGAATCTTTATTTTGTATAGAACCGCACCTCTTGAAGTAAGTAACAGAAAAAAAACAAACAAGTTCGAAGACAAAAAGGGCTTCTGTGCGACTCGCAAAAGGAGAGAGAGAGAGAGAGAGAGAGAGGGGGGGGGGGAGAATATCAAAACATCGTCAGGAAAAATAAAATAAATAAATAAATAAATCAAACGCACTGAGATTTAGATTTTTTAAAGTAAATAAAAAATGGTGGACGATGATTCAGGAACAAATAAGGAAGTAGATTTTATTTTGACATTTGTAGGATGAAAACCAGAATCACACATTTTTTTAAAAATATCACTTCGCTGTCCTTGTGCACAAGTGCAATGCGCTCATACGCACTTTAATTTTTTTTAATGTTTTGAAAAGAATACATGCTGAAATAATTTGCTTTGTCTGGGTGGCATATTCGGAGAACTAAATACCCTAAACTTTAATATCATCAAGAATCTCTTAGATTTCATTGTTCGAGGGATTACATAGAGGCATCTTTACAAGGAGATGCACACGCCTAATTCGATTACATGGCCGCGCCTACATGCGCACCCTACAAATGTTTATGTATTACGTAGTTGTGGAGATACCCGGATTTGACCAGATGATACCTAAGACAATAAAATATCATTAAACAACCAATTTTTGAATAAATAATTTATTCGGATGATTCCGCAATAAAAAAAATGTTTTATTATCGTTCACCATGAAAGAAGAAGAAACGCCAATTTTGTATTCTTTTCGTCAGTTTTCTTTTCTTTTTTTTTGTTAAGTAATAGTAAAAAAAAAAAACGCAGCAGTTTCCTACGTTTGTTTAATTGTCATTTGTTCAACAGAAAGCGATGATGATGAAACTAAAACCAACATGGCGGTATGCACCGGAAGTGACTATCGAAATATCGCGAGAAAGGCAAACAAACGGCGCAAGATAATCGATACAAACGCCAGGAAATCGAACAATATCGAACACTCTGCACAATGAAGATTCTTTATTTTCAACAGATGCGGATAAGATATAGTCTGAATTACTTAAAATGCAATTATTTTTATTTTCTACGAGCCAAATGCCCACCATGCGGAAGGTTGCTGAATCTTTATTGAAACATTATTATTTAGTATGGTTAATTATATTACATCTGGCATCACAAGAGACCTCTATGCCATATTTGATACAATTCTGACCGATAGTTTATTATTACTGACCAACTAGGAGTTCCATACAAGCCATTATCAGTGGTTGCTCACTGATATTAACAAGTGGTGTTCCTTGGAATGTAAGTGACAACAAGTCTCCTAAGATTTAAAACATCTTTTGCCACTTTAGATAACTGTTGCCAATCATTTTGTGTTATCAAAACAGCCGTTTACCATAGATTTCTCGCTGACAACGACCGTTGGCCTTCCCTGGGAATTGGATGCCAATAAGCTTCCCAGAGGTTCAAATACTTCTCACACCCTTCAAATCAAGGTCTAGTTAGTGCTCTACGTTTTCAGTCGTTCATCCCCCCCCCCTTGAACCCTAATGACTATTTATCGTGCAACTAGCCTAATGTATGTGTATATTGTGGGGGATTATTGACAGTTTTCCTTTTTGTTTATTCTTATTACATCTGGTCTCCTAGCGTGGATGAGTTTCTCTGTTTGTATTTTCCTTTTCCAGAGAATTTTGTGATTTTCATTTTCCAATACAATACTGTTTTCGTACCATTTTCTGAATGGTTAATGTGCAGACGTTTGGATAATTCCCAGTGAACTGCCTTTCCCACGCAGCCGTTCTGTTTTTGTATTCCTTCTAGTCTTCTTCCTCTTCTTTACTTTTTACATAGAATCGGTCGGTGTCACCCTTTGAGCGCATTGTATTGTACATGATCATTTGTCCAGCTGATGAAGGGTTCAGAGTGTCTAACTAGAGATACTGTCCAAGTTTTCTTCTTTTTATTATGTTTCTACTATATAATTTGGTTTCGAAGAATTTTCTTGTTTCTCTTGGCTATTCTTTTCTGATATTTTCTTTCATCTCTGTTCCGTCCTCTAAAACTCCCAGATATTTATAGGTTCCATGTTCGACAAGCGGACTCATCACTTCTTGGTTGGGCAGTTGAGGGGGAAATGTAGTATCTTTTCTGTTGTCAAAATATCATTCTCCTATGCATTGCCTCCACCTTTTTGAGGGGATAGTGTAGTATGTGTTCTGTTGCCATGACATCCTCCTCCCATGCATTACCTCTTTTTTCTGGTGAAATTAATGTAGAATATGTTCTGTTGTAATGAAAACATCATGCCAGGCATTATCTCTTCTTTTTCGGGTGAAAGTAGTGTAGTATATGTTCTGTTATCATGAAACCATCATCCCAGGTATTACGTATTCTTTGGGAAGTTTTGAGGTAGTATATGTTCGTTCGTCATTATACCATCTTCCCAGGTTAGCACAAATAAAACTACTTATTTATTATTGAAATGGACCGATTTTCTAAGAGAAACAACATCTTTTATTAGCTGATTTACCAAGCGTTGCCTGGGTATTAAATATCTTGAAAATCTATAAGGTGATTTAGAAGTAACTACATATTTTAAACTACTTATAATTTATTCATATGCTGTTATCCTTTTTATTCAACTGCTTTTTCTGACTTTTTTTCTCTGGGGTTGGTTGAAAAAACAAATCTACTCCAGTTTTGGAAGAATACAAGAATTTCTGGTAAAAGCAGTTGATGTGATTCCGGGCTACTTAGAAACTCTTGGTAAATAATGGTGCCCAGATAAAATTTGATTTATCCAGATTAGGATCCAAGCTAAATCGACTTGGCGTCGGTTAGGATTAGGGTATTGATAGCGTTAGGGTTAGGGTTATGGCTAGGGTTAAGTTAAAGGTAAGGGTTAAAGTTAAGGGTTAGCGTTAGCGTTAGGTTTAGCGTTAGGGTTAAGGTAAGATTAGCGTAAGGGTTAGGGTTAGGGTTAACTTGGGTCCTAATCTGGATAAGAACCAAAATTTAAAACCTAGATCAAATTTGAAATAAAACCTGCCAGGTTAGGGTTAGCTTGGATTCTAAACTGGATAAGTACCTACATTTTAAAACCCGTCGTGCTAGGGTTAAGGTTAGCTTAGCCCCTTATTTTGATAAGTAGCCAAATTTAAAACTCCATGCTATATGCATTCCTTTCATATTCATTTCTTGTAAAAATTAGAGTAAAGAAATCGATTATTAAAATTATGAAACTTTTTTCTTCGACATATCTACATTTATTATGTACAAACTGATAAATG
>OY744521.1:88594697-88694697 GCA_963556195.1 Sepiola atlantica | reverse complement strand
AAATAAATAACACACACTCTATCGTATTACTATATAAATAATAATAATAATAATAATAATAAGAAGAAGAAGAAGAAGAAGAAGAAGAAGAAGAAGAAGAGGAGGAAGAGATTTTAAATATTAAAAAAAATAATAATAAATAAATATCGTAAGCCTGAAACCGGACCATTTGGTAAGCGTTTCCGCTAATGGAACGGGATACCAGAGTTCTATCCATGGTTGAGTCATAGCAAAGACTAAAAAAAACTTTGCTGAAACTCTCAGTATATTAAGGTCAGGATCAAGGACAATGAAGCAATCCTGGGAAAAGAGTGGCGCCCTCCCCTACATCTCGGGTTAGTCGCTAATGTAAAGAGATCCTCTACTGTAATCGGACATTTTAGCATTTTATAAAGTCTGAAATTAGCGACCACCCCACCTCAAATAAGCGAACGCCATTTTTGATTGACGAATTTGACAAAATAATTAAATAAATATTTGAAATAAAAAAAAATTAATTTCTCAGATGTTTACAATACAATATCATTGTTATTGTCTTATTTTTACGTCTCTATTTGGTATTTTGTTACATTGGGACCCGGGCTAACTTTGACCCTGACCCTAACTTTAACCCTAACCCCAATGACCCTGAACTTTATAGCTAACCCTAACCCCCACTGACCTCAACCCTAACGACGGGGTCAAAGTTAGCGCAGGTCCCAATGTAACAAAGCACCCTCTATTTGTTAGTAAGTTACGCTTGCTTTATTATGAGCCTTCCCCCCGAATAAGAGTGAAATAATTAAAAAAAATAATAATTTGCATTCAAAAAAAGCGTGTACGATGGGCACTCCACTAAAAAGGGTTGATATATCGTAAAAACTGGCAGGCTTACCGAAAGAAAACGAAACTGTACTTGTTACTTTCGCCTCTTTCGTTTTTGTTACATATTTTAAAAAAACTTTTTGCGATTTATTTATTTGTTTTTCTTGCGTTTTCACTTTTCAATTACGTTTAGTCTCTTTCTACTTTCTCTCTCTATCACTCTCTTACGAACACTCTCTCTTTCTTTCGTACGCGCTCTCTGTGTTTCACTGAAAAAAACAAAAACAAACATTGCTTAATGTGAGTTAAAAAAAAGAAAAATAGTAATAATACTGGTTATCTCTCGAACCAATAGAAAATAAAATAAATGTTTTTCACGTTTGAAGTTATCGTCTGCCAGCGTTCGCGTTGGCACAGCTCGTAAGAAGTTTTATTCGTAAATATTCTAAATATATTTCAAGAACAGATATTGGATTTTTGTATTTGAAGCACAGAAATTCATAGAAGTTACCTTTATTTTTGATAATGTTGCATTGGAAAAGTATTTCACAGTTCTTTCTCTCTCTCTCTCTCTCTCTCTCTCTCTCTCTCGTCGTTCTAATGCTTAACTGAAGAAAAAGTGCATAAACGTCGTCTCCTTCTCCTTCCATGCTGAAGCGACAGTAGCAAGCGGGGTCAGTTAATGGTTTAATTAAGTTGATTTTGATCTTGTTGAACAACTTTATTTCGTTAGCTCGGTTCATAAAAACATATAATTGAAGAAAAATCGCGTGTGTAACATCTTTATAGTCAAACTTCTATCTCTCTCCCTCTCTCTATAGCCGTCTCTTTATATTGCTACTTTTCTCTTCCCTGGTCGACCCATATCACCGGTACTTTCTCATTTTGTCTTTTGCGAAAGCTGTTTCTTCCGCACCATTCCTCTTATGTTGCCCAAGGCAAAAGTATGACATATTTCAATGTAGGTACATATCCCCCCCCCTGATGTACATACTATATAGGTACTTATCCCCCCCCCCCTGATGTACATACTATATAGGTACTTATCTCCGCCCCGGTGTTTATTCTATATACGTCTCTATCGCCGCCACGGTGCGCATACTATATATGTACCTATCGCCGCCGCAGTGCACATACTATATACGTATGTATCGCCGCCCCGGTGCAGATACTATATATGTACTTATCGCCGCCCCGTTCGAATGTTAAATACATACCTATTGCTGCCCCGGTACGAATGCTAAATACGTACCTATTGCTGCCCCGGTGTGCATACTACATAAGTACCCATCGCTGCCCCAGTGCGAATATTAAATATCTACATATCGCCGCCCTGGTGCGAATGCTAAATACGTACCTATCGCCGCCCCAGGCACGCGTGCTATATACATACCGATCGCCGCCCAAAAACGCATGCTATATCCGTACCTATCGCCGCCCCCATGCGAATGCTACATACGTACCTATCGCCGCCCTATGCGCGTGTGGAATACGTACATATTGCCGTCCCGGTGCGAATGCTAAATACGTACCTATCGCCGCCCCAGTGCGCGTGCTATATACGTACTCATTGCCGCCCTAGTGCACGTGCTATATAGTATGCGCACCGGGACAGCGATGGGTACGTACCCATCGCCGCCCCAGTGCGCATACTATATTCGTACCTATCGCTGCCCCGGTGCGCATACTATATACTTACCTATCTCTGCAAGGGTGCACGTACTATACATGTACCTATCTCCAGACCAGTTCGCATACCTAAGAACTCATATTAATGCGCACCTGTCGTGTCAGAAAAACAAAATAGTGTTCATTCATGTATTGTCACTATCATAAATTGGAAATATTTGTAGTTAAAAAACGAAAAAAAAATTTTTTTGCCCCCCCCCCCCAATTTGTTTTGTATCCTCCTCCATACATAGAAATATTTTGACTAAAAAGGAAATAAGAAAAAATGAAAATTTTTTTGACCAACCCCAATATTTTTTACCCTCCACATATTTTTAATTAAAAAACAAAATTACCCCCCCCCCCCAATTTTTTTTTCATCCTCCCCTATACATAGAAATATTATTAATTAAAAATAAAAACAAAAAAAAAATTATTGATCCTGTCCTAAATTTTTTTATCCTCCCCCATAATAAAAATATTGTAAGCTTAAAAAAAAAAATTCCGTCCCCACCCCCTCAAAAACATTTTTTTCATCCTCCCACATACATAGAAATATTATTAATCAAAAAGATAAAAAAAATTTTTTGTACCCCCACCCTTAAAAAATAATCTTTTTCACCCTCCCCCCATACATAGAAATATTTTTAGTATAAAAAAGAAAAAAAAATTCCCCTTTCCCAATTTTTTTTTTCATCCTCCCCATACATATAAATATTTTTAATTAAAAAGTAAAAAAAAGAAATATTTTAACCCCCACTCCATTTTTTACCCTCCCCCATACATAGAAATATTTTTAGTTAAAGAAAGAAAAAAATTCCGAGGCGCCTCGGTCATATCAAATAACCATACTGCAGAAGCCTCGGGGTCCTATATTGTAGAAGCACCCCCGGTGCCTGTACTGTAGAATCACCCCTCGTCCGTATACTGCAGAAGCACCCTCGGCTCATATACTGCAGAAGCACCCCCGGTTCCTATACTGTAGAAGCGCCCCCGGTGCCTATACTGCAGAAGCACCCCCGTTCCCTATACTGCAGCAGCCTCCAGGTCCTATAATGTAGAAGCACCCCCGGGGCTGGGTCCTATACTGTAGAAGCACCCCAGTCCCTATAGTGCAGAAGCACCCATGGTCCGTATTCTGCAGAAGCACCCGTGGTCCCTATTCTGCAGAAGCCTCTGGGTCCTATATAGTAGAAGTACCCCCGGTGTCTATACTGCAGAAGCATCCCCCGGTCCCTATACTGCAGACGCCTCCGGATCCTATATTGTAGAAGCACCCCCGGTGCTGGGTCATATACTGTAGAAGCACCAGAAGCACCCCCGGTCCGTATACTGCAGAAGCAGCCATTGCCCATATACTGCAGAAGCCTCTGGGTTCTATATTGTAGAAGCCACCCAGTGATGTGTCCTATACTGTAAAACACCCCTGGTCTGTATACTGCAGAAGCACCCATGGCCCCTATTCTGTAGAAGCCTCCGGTGCTGGGTCCTATACTGTAGAAGCAGCCCTGGTCCCTATACTGCAGACGCCTCCGGGTCCTATATTGTAGAAGCACCCCCGGTGCTGGGTCCTATACTGTAGAAGCACCCCTGGTCCCTATATACTGCAGTAAGACAATTATATCGAAAATACTATACTGCTTGAAATTTTTAGGCTTGAAATCAAGATATTTTAATAAAATAAATAATTAACAGTAAGTTGGATTTTGAAATATTTTAGAATTAATCAAATAAATTTAAAAAGAGATGGCTCCTACTTTTTAAAGATTAGGAGACAACTATTTTTTAATACTTGAAGTTAAAATGAGCTATTCCCCTTGCTGAATTCGATTTAGTTAAAATGTTAGATTTAGTTCAAATGTTTCATAATATAGTTTGTCTGTGCTAAACTAAGTATTTTTTCAATAAATTGTAGCGAAGCACCTTATTATATCGTCAATAACATGGTATAGCAATAACAAATAAATATTGAATAGCCAGAAACAAAGTTTGATTCGTCAGTTAAGGTTATTTGGGATCTAACTTGTAAAATCCTATTACTTATTAAATGAAATAAATTATAAAGTAACAGAATTTCATAGGGAAAACCCGTAAGAAAACTGTGAATAGCAGATGACTGAACGAATACGGTGTAACACCATAACTATATGAATTACCCCCCTTAGTTTCATACGCAAAGGAAAAAAATTATGTATGGCACTTGAATATTCTATGAATCCTTTACGTATATTGTAAGCATTTCCTCCTCGGATGTTCAATTGCACTAGGAATTTGTTTAAAATGAGTCCGCATTTAATGCCTATTTGTTATTTATTAAAATGTATGACTAAACGTTAGACTTTATTTGTCCATTGATTATTTCGTATATCATTGCCATGTTATTATCACTGCTATGAATCAATTACTTATTGTGTTTACTTGTTTAGAATTCACTTCTGTCCTATTTGTTCTACAGAGTAGACGACCACGTGTATTTATCGATGAATATGCGTATTTCTCTGAACAGAAACCCATTCCCCAATTCACCTGAAGGCAGATAACTAATCTTAACATACGCGCAGTCAATAATACCGCGAGTTTTATGACGTCATATTTTACAGTTAAAATAAAGAGAATTAGCTTTACGCGGAAAACTAGTTTGTAATTTAATGACGAGTCAATCAGATTAAAATCACAGATTGTAATTGTGAAGAAGGAGGGGGTGAAGATTTACACGCAGAAGAATCGATTAGATATTTTCTTCTCTCATTTATTGTTGTTCTCTTTTTCTTTCTCTTTCTCTTTCTCTTCGGGGTTCGAATCTCGGCGTGGATACATTTGCTACGTGTAGCAACACTGATGAGTCGTAGATGGCGAAACATCTCTCTGTGAATGACTATATTTTATATAGAGAACGCCGAAATGATTTTATTATATTGTATGTGTTGAATTTGTTATCTTGTGTGTGAATATATTCACTTTTTTGTTTCATTTTACTTCAGTTGAAATTCTCAAAAATCAAAGGGTACCTTCCTGAAGCTAACACTTGATATCTATATGAAATATATTGATATTCCATTAAAGTTCCCCTTTACATGTCAAACGTCGAGTTAGTAAAGAAGTTAAGAACATTAATTTTCATCTCCTCAATTGACCAGTTAATAATGTTATAGTATATATTTCTAGTGGTTTCTTGATCTTATCGGATTCCAGGACAAGAATTCATCTAGTCTGGTGGAGTATCCAGCTAAGTGCTGTTACTTGAGGTAACATGACTTGGAAAAGATGCACCATTCCTCGTATGAGCCAGTGTATAGCCATGTCGAATGGATGTTATTTAGGCTTTGAATACTATATTATTTTGGAATATTTGGTCAGGGTTTAGTTGTAGGGGGAAGTATCCTCATGTCAGGTTATACTGAAAAACACTTGTACAGACAGGCCGAAGACATCGAGGATAGTGTCTAGTAGGTAATTCAAACAACGTATGTGTATATTAATGTTACAGAATATCAGGTAAAATCTACATGGTACCAGAGGTTTCAAGCGTGAAGTGGGAGCAGATCGAAAACTAATGTTCTGTTGTGTTTTTATTTATATTTATAAACAAGTCACTCTGACTATGTTCAGCCATATTTAATTTAGAGCAACTTGTTTATGAATATAAACAAACCAAACGAATCATTAGGTGTCGATCTGGACCCGCTCCAAGCATAAAGTCCGTGATATCACGTTGATTTTAGCTAATCTTCTGTAACATTATAAATAAATAAATAAATAAATAAATAAATATTACGCTCTTATTATTTAATAATTGAACAACCTGTTGAATTTCTTTATACAAAACAAACCTATTATATATATATATATATATATATATATATATATATATATATATATATATATATATTAACATAGTTCACTCCAAACAAGACAGAGACGTGAGGGTTAGGGTGAACGTTTTAGGGGCTCATCCTAAATTGGGAGTTTTGCAGCGAGATGCTTGTTCAAATTAGTTTCGAATTTCTGCATGTCGGTACAGTCGGGGGAAACAGGGAGCATGGAGAGAGTACTAAAGGGTGGCAGTCGGAGGAAAGAAGCTATTGGAGTAGAAGGCGCTCCGGTATCTGGAATGGATGGGTTTTAGATGATTGTCGTGTTGGTCGAGTGTATTTACGTCGAGAGGGCACCAGAGCAGCAAGTCCCTCGGAGCACAATCCATTGAAGTACTTGTAAAACAGGCACAAGGATGCAACATTGCGGCGATCGGACAGGGGCTGGACTTTCTTAATCTCTCTTATTTAAAAATACTGTAGAGACATTTGATTTCAATCCTATTTAAATAATGAACCCAGCTAACAAGCATCGTTGTAAACACATTGTTTTTTTTTCGGGGGGGGGGGGGGGTTCTCTGCAATATTGTTGTAATGTAACTATAACATTACAATTAACTATTTGTATGATTTCAAATGACTGTCCTACTATAAAGTTATCGTACTTCCATAACATTGTGATAACGTTGTGGGTAGAGCATTATGGCAATGTCGCGAATTACTGCAGCTTAAATATTACGCACGGATCAAATTGTTAAATAATAAGGTCGGTAGGTTTCTAGTAGGTATAAGGTAGTACATATTGACTGAGATTGGAAACTCGAATCATTTCAGACATGGGTTCACGAAAGGATGAGTAGGATTACGATCCACTAAAATTGTTGAAAAGGGAAGGCAATGGCATTTAGATTGATATGACGTCAGACATGAACGACGAAGAGAGTGGTAGGCGAAACTCTCGAGCAGTATTGTCCGGAACAATAAAACGTATTACCAAATGATCTAAGGAAACGATAATATAATTAAGCGATGTGCTCCACATTTAATTAACTCTCTCTTTTATTCTCTCCTCTATTGACCCTTCCGCTAGGAGGCGACCATATGACTGATATGATTCGCCAGCGGCGGAATTTGTAACTTAACTAGCGGTGTGCAGTCGAATAAATTCTACATCTTTTAAGATGCGGTGTCGTGGAATTCATTCTTCTATATTAAGAAAATATGATAAAAGACGGTCATGGTTCATTGGAGGAAAGACTGAGGCAACATACGGTTTGTTATCGCCAGAGTCGACAAGCATGGTTGGTATTTAAAAAATAATATCAAATGATTATGCTACAAAATAACATCATCATAAATTTGGTTTACTCAACAATATGTATAGAAATCATAACAATACTTTTCATATATTTTTGTTAAATTGAGAAACTAATTTAGATAATAAATGCATTTTCTTATATCGTCCTGTAATTTATTATTGATGTTCTGCAAAACATCTACCAATAGTCTGAAAAGGAATATTCATATATAGCTTCAAAGCAATGCATTTTCAACATTACGCAGAAACGTTGCGAGTTTTCAAAAACAACATCCATGCAACATCTTTTTAACGTTGCAGCAACATCATTTTGTTAACGGGGGAACCCCTGTTTACTTGTCTCCTCGTGAGGGCACAGTTAGACCCAAGGTCGGTTGTTAATGTGGGCAAAATCCAGCTTTACCAAAAGAGACACTTTGGATTGGGACACAAATAAAAATTCAGTCGGTTCATCTTTCCGTGTTGTTATAAATCTAATTACCATCACCACGATATTATGAGGCATTCTCGGTATTTAAGATAAAATTAACAAACGAATAAAAAATATCGATATTTATAATGTCGGGTCATTTATCGCATTAACAATGAGATTAAATATCCTAATTATATGTATGCGATCGCCGTCGTAAGATTAACTAATTTGCATATTGCTTTTCAAAAAGACATATCATTAATAAATTATTTGTTCATATTGTTTCCTAATTCGATGATTGTCTTCATTTTAGTATTGCATATATTTCTATTCATGAATATTATTTATATCGTAAGCAAAAGCTTTGCATTTTAGATGTAAATAGACTTTCCGGTCAATTTACTTCCGGGAATTCTTGGTTTCTTTATTTTTCCCGACCAACGCCAGGATGCGGTTCCCGTCAGTTTTATATAATGTTGTTATATTAACCACTCTTCAATATCCGTAGTATATAAAAGCGAAAATAGGAAAAGAGGAAAAGTCAATCACTTTTCACACTCTGCCTTTGAAGGAAGTATAATAAATATTGAGGTGTGAGCAATATGATAGTTTATCGATTGACCCAGAAGGCGGACGGAACGCCCTCGTTGCAGGAAACAAGATGGCGTAGATGCAAATGGGCTTGGTAATTGCAGGCAACCGTTTCACGGTCTATTTGTTTCTGCAGCTGAAGCAAGCGACTGGCTGATTGCCGAGTTGTTTATATACCACTGAACACCAATGTATGTCGAGAGATCAGCTCAAATTTGCATCGACCCCACTCCTCCTCTTCCTTTTCTTCTTCCTCCTCCTCCTCCTCCTCCTCCTCCTCCTCCTTTCTTTCTTAACGCTTCAATTGATTACAATCAATTTATCGACCCAGGACAATTGGATATTTCTTTAAATAAACAAACTAGACTCCATCTCATGGAAAACTGTCAACTGTATGATTTTCTTACCTGACACAGCTTGAGAAGGTCTTATTAGTACCAACGAGAATACGTCCTCAAAAATCAGTCCGACAGCGGCCTTGTTTATCTCGGGCTGCCGTATGGTTCTGTTCAGTAACAGGAAGTTTCCCCTTCCAAGCTTTACCTGCTCCCTTTGAGAAGAGGTTAGTCTATTGCGAGTCGCCTAGGGGCCTTTATCGGAGAATGCCGACGGTGCTCCTCAGGAAATTTTTGTGGGCGCTGGGTTTTCAAAACCTCACGTGACCTTGCGTCTAACCTTCTGCAGAGGAGGTAAATAAATATACACTTTTCGTGCGAGTTCATATTCATAAACAAGACAGTGTTTCTTCATTTTCTTGTATACAGAAAATACCCAAGGACAATGAACGTGAGACATCAAACCTCGTAATTGACACGAAGCTTGTCAATACATTTATTAGTTTTTCCTGTGAACATATACACCTTCAGTACAGTTCTACAGAAACACTTTCATCAAAATCCTCACCTAACCTTGTGTTTAACCTCCTGAAGAGGGGGTAAAATAAATACACCTTCAGGACATAGCCTGTTTCATACGTACCACAAAATTGAACGAAGTGCAACTTTTTTTTACTGATGAGTCCCCAGTTATTTTCTCCACATAAAAAAACGCAGTTGTATTTAACTATATCCTTGCGGGGGGACAAGTAAAGGGGGTTTCCTAGTTAATAACGGTTTATTACAAATGTTTATTGACATTGGATTTGGAGAGTACCATGTTGTAGTTCTCATGGAAGAGATCTAGCGGTAACATGTTTCACATACCGAAAGTTCTTTGAAAGAACCCTGTTCATGGAAATTTCGTTTAATTTTAGGCACACATACAAAGAAAGGGGGAGCTCTTTTAAGTGGTGGTAGGGAAACGAGTTCTAGTTGTGAAAGTTTAAATTACCAGTTTTACAAAATAACGAAAATCAGAATTCATATTTAAGTGAACATGTTCGTTATTTATGCATTATTTTTATAATAATCAAGTTGTCATTTTATGTTTGTTGTTAAGTTTTGGGTTTTAGCTTGACAAAATTTAACCAGAACATTTTTAGTTCGAATTTCATTCCTTTCTATAGATATACCCAAAAAACTATTCTACGTTAAAATAAATTATATGCAAAACCAGAAAAAATGTCTTGAAATTTAAATATCTTTTTTCAAAACTAAAAAGCTTACTTTAGATATTTATAGAGAAAGATTTTTTCAAATCTTATTTATGCTAAAATAAATTTATTTGCAAAATTATAATGCGATTTAAAGCAGTTCGGGGTTTTGCATGAAAAAAGTATTTCTATTTTTGCAAACAGTTGCATTCTTTTTAATCTAAAGAATACCACAATTAAAAAAAAGAAAAGAAAACGAATTTATTTTCTCTGAAACTAAGACACACAAATATTTATATATTTATTATATTTTTTTTTGAAAACCATAACGATGTGTGTTAAAATGAATAACATTTACTTTAATTTATCTATATACTTTTACTTATGTAAAATATTAAAAATATTTAATGGGTTTAATAAAAATAACCTCTTTTCTATAGTATGCAAAATTAAAATACTTACTCATCAAATTTTCGTAAAGACCGATGAGAAAATAAATGCTATTTACTAATATCTTAAGAATAATAGTAAACATTCAACTACGACATCGTAAAATATATACGAGAGTTATTCAATAAATAAGTGAATTTTACAATTAAAAATATTCACATTTATCACAGGAAAATAGATTTTGCTTCATTTTTCAACATAATTTTATTCTTTAGAAAACATTTTTACGTTGATAAAACAAGCTTTTTGTATTCCTTTAGACTAGGTATTTAGTAATTTATATACGGCGTTTTGCGCTTATATTTGCGAACCCAACAACCACGGAAATACCCAGATCTTTTACAAATCCCTCTATTTACTGTTGTAGCAAGATTAGATTTTTGCTGTTTAACAATGGAAAATTCTACATAAGATTATGAAACATTTTATATTAGGCATCACGTTAGGATGACGTGTACCAGAAGTTGCGTCATGGGAAGAAGTACGTGGCAGATAATCTATAGACTTCCTGCCTCTTGAGAGTTAGGCGCCAAAGTGATCGAACGCGGTTTTCAAGGCTTCACCACTCTACGGGGGGGGGTGTAGGGAGAGTACAGTTAAGCTTCAGTTATACTTTCTGTAATTTTCTGTAAAATGTAAATTAAATCCCAGAGCAAATATTGGAGTTATTTGTTGTCTTTTAATTACTTCCATTATTCTAACCCTAAAAAGAAAGAACAAAAGATTAATGTCTCTTTGCTTGCTACTGTTACTACTCCAAGCGACGTCACCATTCAATGAACAAAATGCAACTTATCAACGAAACACACAGCTGTTTCTGTCGACGTGCAATCGATGAGGATAGAAGAAATTACCCAAGAAATATAACATCGTAACTCTATGGTAACTCTTATCTAAAAACAATGGCCTAACATTCACAGCTGACATGAATTGGAGAAAATATATAGAAGATACTGCTAAGTCTGCTGCAAAGAAGGTAGGCTCCCTCTACCGGGCTAGAAAACTTCTCACACCTGCCAGTATCCTATAACCATACAAAGCCACCATTTACCCATGCATAGAGTAGTGTTGCCACACCTTGGCTGGTGTATCACCCATTAGTCTCCCACTCTTAGACAGTGTTCAAAAACGGCCTCTAATATAATATGTTCCACACTCCAGACACCGTCCTATCGCTGCAATGTTGCATCTCTGTGCTTGTTTTGCTGAACTTATGCCCTATCGACGTAAATACTATTGAATGACCCGACAATCAGTAAAATTCCACCTCTTCACTGTAGATGTCAATTAGATGCCGGAGGGCTTTTTACTCTAATAACTTCTTTCCTCGAACTGCTCACCTTTTGAATTCCCTCCCTGCTCTCTATTTAATCCGACTGTACCAACATACAAAGATGTAAATGTAATGTGAACAAACATCTATCTGCATAACTCCCCACTGATGATACCCCTATAAATCTGTCTCCTAATCCAGGACTCAGTGGCAATGTGTCTTGTTTGATGTGAATATAAGTAGTAAAATACGCAAATCGACTAAATCCACCATTTCAGATGTGCTCGCCGAACTGTCTTCATTCACCCGATTTGTAAACATTATTTTATTGCTAAAGCACTCTTATTCGTACACGTGGCACACTCTTCTTTAAGTTTAAAATGGCTTGAACTTTTCGGTCACCAAAGATCTGGTCACTCGTCCCTGTTTAAACTTCGGTTACCATTTATAATGACCCCAAGACAAATATTTTTGTGAGATTAAAATAATTGTTGTTATAAACCAATTTTAAACTATACAGATTTATGGAAAGGATTCTTAAAAAAAAATGATTTTGTTTTTACAAAAAAATCACTTTATTTATTAAATGATCTTCGTATATATATATATATATATATATATATATATATATATATATATATATATATATATATATATATATTAAATTCCCGAAACAGTTTTTCATGGTAAACAACTGATGATCCCTTAAAATAGTGTTAGAAACAAACTAATATAACAACTGTTAAAAATAAATTGACTTACATGAGTGATTTTCCACTGGAAGACTTGAGACTATAAGTTTTTTATTTTTTTTTATTTATTTATTTATTTATTTTTTATTTTATTTTATTTTTTTTTATTTTTATTATTTATTATTTTTTTTTTTATTTTTTTTTTTGTATATATAGTTTTAATGGTTGAGAAACTTCCGAGACTATATATATATATATATATATATATATATATATATATATATATATATATATTCGCTCACCAATGGGTGGAGCACTTTGATGGCTTCCAATTTTCCACATAAGTGTAAAAGAAAGATTCTTCTGTAAAAGGAATCGAATAGTCTAGGGTTATCAATATTGTAAAAGGTAAATAAATAAATAGAAAACTTATTTAAAAGCGATATGGATTTCTTCCGTCGCAACAGCAGGAGTGTCGTCTCAGAGGGTAATAGCATTGGACAATCAGCGTCGGCGGTGACAACGATCCAGAGTTCGAATCTCGGAGTTGATGCGTTCGCTACGTGTAGACACACTGATGAGGCTTAAAAAGACGAAACACGTGTTTTACTAAATATTACTTCCTAAACTAAGCTTCGATTCGACACAAGGCCAAATTATCGAACGTTTAATAGTCGGTTTGTCTATCTTTCTATCCATTACAGAACGCAAAGTACACTTTAAATATTGAATATCATTAATCATCAACCTTAGACATCTTTAGACCGAATAATATTCAATGTATAAAAACAGAAGAGCCGCTTCTTTTACAGTGAGTGCGATTAATTATGTTGAGTGCTTGGTTGAATGCCGATAGGGTCTTTTTTTATTTCTAGACACCCACCAACTAAGATATTATAATACAAATAGTAATACCACCACCACTACTACTACTACTAAAACATAATAAAAATATAATAAATGATAATAATAACTAAACAAATACTTGGAGATAACCAGAGAACTGCGGTGAATATGGAACATGAAAAATCACTATAATATCAATAATTATCGGAGCCCTAGAAACAGTTCTGAAAAACACTGGAAAATAACTAAAAGAAATCGGAATCAATCTCTCTCTCTCTCTATATATATATATATATATAATCAATATTTTGTAGTAATACTTTATTTTTAGTATATAAATGATTTTTTCAAAATGATTCCTGCGCGATTGGGATTATTCACTTCGACCCATGTCTACTCCGATAAATAACAACAAGGTAGCTCTCGGCAGTAAATTAAGTAAAAAATATTTTCCCCGGAATGTAAAAATACGTCTCAGACGTTTGAAAATTAATTTTTATAAAGAATAATTTTTAAAATAGAAACTAATTTTTTAGAAACAGTATTATGGATAAATATTTTATATCTACTATTAAAGGAGTTTTTCTTAAAGGATGTTTCTGCGGGATTATTATCATTTGCCTCGTTGTGTGTTTATCTCGAATGATAATAAAGTCAGCCCTAGAAAAAAGGTTCGCACGACCACATGCATTCCAAACGGACATTTATGTTGTGTTTTCTTCTGATGGAATAGATGTGGAATGCCAACACTATCAGTGGCTTGGAACGGTAACTTGTGAACTGGGTTTTGACTGTTTTATTTTTGTTTGGTGGGGATGCTTTTCATCGTTGTCCCGCCCGACGAGAAGGTGTATTCTCGCGCATTGTTCCTGTTTCTTTTGAATGCATTTGGGACTAATTTTTTTGCTATTTTGCTTAGTAGCAATAATACTGCGAAAATCTTACGAGCTACTTTTTTAAGACATTTTTTATTTTTCCTTTTATTTTTTCTTCTGTCCTCTTCTTAAGTGACCTCAATTAAGGGAACACCACATTGTGTATTGTCAGTTGTTGAAACTTTTACTCCAAGTACTTAATTCACCTGATGATCTGCCAAGCAAGGACCTGCTTGGTAGTGAAACGCATGTAGGAAGAAACTCTTTAATCTGATATATATGATAAATAAGCTTTGAAAGAAAAAGTCTTTTGTGGTGATGAATGATCTCCTGAGCGGAATGTTTTGGTAAGCCTTCAAAAAATCACATATAAATGCTCTGTACCCTGTAATCGAGTATCATCGAGCTTATTTTTTATTGGCCTAATCCCGGTCTTCACTGAATAAACTAACTCCTAAGTGAAAAATCTAAATATATATATATATATAACTAGGTGGAATACAACATTTATGACGTAATCAATATTTTTTATCATGCTCAAAAATTATAACATCAACAAATATTATTGTGTGCATATGTTTCAGAAATCTTTTTTTAATAGTTCATTGACCACAAAAAATATTTATTATTTTATTACAGACAAAACAAAGAATTGAATTTTTAATCACAAGCACATCTAACAAAAATAACCAACAAAATCCAGACGGCCTAGTTTCTTTTTATGTTTTTGTTTTCCCTTTTTATGGCAGGATATAGTAATTGGATTCAAATGTTGAATGTATATATTTAAAAAAATCATTCTTTAAATAAGGTATATAGTTCAAGTTTATAAAAAGTTCTATCAAATGTTATATTTTAATAAAAAGAACTTTAAAATACATATGAGTGCAGAAATAACAAAGAAATTTTTTTTTCATATTAAATATTAATATTCATCCAATGATTTTCGAAAATAACCGTTCTTAAACGCAAACTTGACGGGAAAACAACGCTGGAACATTCTAAAAATCATGGGGTATAATTCAACCTTAAACGCATACCAATATTCATTAATCTTAACCAATTTCATATGAACCGAGTCGATCAAATAAAGGGGAATAACTCTAATTAAACTTCTTAGTTCATGTATAGAAAATAAAATCTATAGATACATGTATACACACATATAGCTTACTAAATGCAATTGTATATCGGTCTCTAATTCAATGTTGTTATCCTAATGTTAAGATTACTTCCAAATAGCATCAGTTAAGCGGAAATTACTATCATTACTACTCAGATGTGGGAGATATACAACACACTCTATATTTCAAGGTATGATTAAATTTCAGATAATAATTTACTTCCTTAGTGTGTATATGGTTTAATGCAGTATAAGGGAAAATGGAATTATGGACTAATAGAACCTTATATTAGTTGTATTTAAATAATTTCTTATGTATACAATTAGAGATGATTTCGCCATTTTTGTTTAATAGTTTATCAGTACGTTTAATTGATAATAGATAATGATGTCTCTTGGTACAAACTATAAATCTACCTAGAGGCTTTTACATTTTTTCACTATGAACGATCTAATGTTATATGGACTATTTTTATTTTTAAGATCTCATATATGTATAGACGAAAAGTAAAATGTGAATTGGATGTATGTTTATGGTTCGAAATTCTTGGCCTTATAAGATCTGACGTGACTCCAAGGTAGGTGATTTTTGGACATACCAATATTATTTGTTACATTATTGTCACTCTTATTATTGTTAGAGTTATTACTATTCCTATTAGATAAGTCAATACTTTGCTCAATTATATATTTATATACAACATTATTTAGCACGTGGTAATTTTCTAATGGACAGGAGTTTCTGTCTAAGCAACTGCATCTAATGCTCATGTTGTGTTATTATGTTTGTGGACTTTATTAATTTTATCTGCATTTGCATCCTATCATACGTTGTTCAAGGTTTGGTACTGTAGAGAAAAATGTTTAATTGTACTTTTTGTTAAAAAGTCCACTGTATTATGTGGGGCCTTAAAGTTGTCTTCAATAATTTTAAACAGGTATTTAGTGATGTCAGTGTTAACATTTTTCGCAAATAGCGATTGACCCAAATCGTCTTACGCCTTCTATTTTTCCTAGATTTATTGCTCGTATCATAGAGATGTGAAATGCTTCATTTTTTATATTCATATAATTGAATCGATGTTTTTATCTCCTTATAATACAACTAAACTTATGATATTTGAACTTGACTTTTTAAAACACACACACACACAAGTATTTCCTAGGTGAATTATCCCAGGAATATATAGATAAGAAAAGCTCTGTAGACTGACTGAAAAGAGGATCTCTCCACTATGATCAGGAGAGATGGATAATGGCGGCCCAAGATTAAGGCTTGATGACCAATGCCTTTAAAAAGATGAGTGGTCTCAGCAACAATAACTAGTCCAGGTTCTGCCACACGAAAGTGGAGAGTGTGAGCCACTTGGCATCTAGTTGTAAGGTTCTCCTGGGGGATGGCTATTATAGAATGCGACACAACGAAGTGTGTAAATATCTTCACTGGCCTATATGTAAACATTGAATATCAAGTGTAGCAGCAAGTCCTGGGAGCATATACCAGAAAGAACAGTTGGAAATAATTTATACACCATCCACTATAACTATGTAATCCCTACAGCTACATATCTAGAAAACGGAGCTGTTAAACCTGACATCGTAATATGGGACAAAAGGGATGAAGTATCAACCCTAGTTGAAGTGAGTGCCCCTAATAATGAAGTATTAAACATAGCTGAAAGGGAAAAGATTACAAGGTCTTATGTACGACATGAAAAGAAACTGGAATCTTAGGAAAATCTCCATCATTCCAGTAATTATAGGAGCAACAGGACTAATGAAAAAGAATTTCAAAAGCTATCTGGCGAATATACCCGGTGAACCGAGTGCAAGAGAAATACACACTATTGCACTTAAAAGGACGGTTAGAATCTTAAAAAGATCACTCGGCTGGAGTGTCTGAAATACCTGGTGAATGTTTGGCATCCGGTAGTATGCTCCATCCCAAGCAAAAGCAAAAAGATAAGAAAATTTAAAAAAGGGAGAAACCATACACCCCCCATATATATATATATATATATATATATATATATATATATATATATATATATATATATATATATATATATATATATATATATATATATTATAGGTGCATTTCAATGACCAAAAGATAAATCAATCCATAACCATAACTTTCATCTGATCTTGCAATTTCTTCATCTTCATATGTCGTTGAACGACAACAACCAAACTTTACCTCTGTACTTTAAGTCTTTTTACTTTCATATATCAGCGAATACCTGTAATTCCGCTTTGTCACGCCGATAAACAAAAAATATTTTTTATGTTTAAATTCTATTTTTATTTTCTTTATTATTTTTTATGTATATTGTTTTAATTCAATGTTTTTATCATATATATATGGAATCATATATTATTATGTATTAATTATTATTATTATTATTATTATTATTATTATTATTATTATTATTATTATTATTATTATTATTATTATGTATATATATATATATATATATATATATATATAATAATTCAGAAAATACTCCAGATTTCATCCAAAAATACTTTATTACTAAACATTATACTAAATTACGTTCTGAGCTCTAGTAGTATTGTACGCTATTGAACTATTATATAAACCTTTGCGTGAACTTCAAGCAATTAATCTATCTCTCCCTTCTCTCTCTCTCTCTCTCTCTCTCTCTCTCTCTCTCTCTATATATATATATATATATATATATATATATATATATATATATATATATATATATATATAATTAAACAAATCCATATATAGGTATAATTATACAAGGTCAGAACACTAATAACCTTTCTTTTATATGATCATAGACATCACATTAAAATATAATAAAGTAACTTGTAATTTGTAATAGTAATATTTATTTTCATTGCGAAAATTTATTTCATTCATTAAAGCGACGAAACGGATAGTTTTACTCTTTCGTTCGTGTTTCGAGGTCAGTGTTAAATGCAAAGTGATGGACAAGCTTATGAGGGAACGATCGACAGACGGACGGACATAACGAGTCATAAAGATGAGATGTTAACATCTAAGAATTAAGTCAGTTGTGTATTTTATGCTCTCACAATATGTTTTTAAATACCTATATTTAATAGGGCTCGCCAGATATATCTTTGATACTGATTGTTAGAACATATATACATATGAAAGTACATAGGTCATGTAAGACACTGAAACTCTCTTTACCCCATCCCTCTTCCTCGTCTGTTTCCCTGTTTACCTTAGGACTGCATTTCGTTATAACAAATGTCTATTTAAGTGTTTATTCGGATAAAGCTCCAAGCCATTTTTTGGTATTTTTAGTACAGAAATCTCATGCCAATCTGGGTGACTGAGTGCTCATTTCCCTGAGGAAAATAAACTATAGTAAAAAGAACACGCTTATACAAACCAAATGGAAATCTACTTAGATCACAACATAAAATTAAACCAATATATATATATATATATATATATATATATATATATATATATATATATATATATATATATATATATATATTGTTTATATTTAGGCAATATATTTTCATTTAAGCAAACATTTGTAAATAACACGGAGTGGTTTTGTTTGATGCGACTTTTTTTTAATTCTTTCAATTTTCCGAATTGTCCATCTAATGTTTCGGTCAAATTGATGTAAATATGATCCATGGGTTTCTTGTTCCATTCTTTTTTCTTTTTTGCAAGTACTTTCGATTTGAATCGTCCAATCATCTTCAGGCGGTATTAGTTTTAGTGTCTTTACAAATTATGACTTTACTGTTGTGCTCATTTTTGAATTATAACGGCAAGTAGTTTATAACTTGAAAAAGCGTCTGTAAAGTTTAAATGTACATGAGTGTTTGCCTATATATATATATATATATATATATATATATATATATATATATATATATATATATATATATATATATATATATATATATATATCCTTTCCTCATTGGACATTCTGTCACTGGACTTTTTTCTATTTGGATACACTCTAAATCTTAACGACTTTCTCACACACTTATATTCATTTTCTATTATCTTCTCAATTTAAAAAAAAATTGAATTTTGGCTACACCCCTGCCAGTTTATCTATCTATGTAATTCCTCTGATGATAAGATTCTAATCTTTGAAAAACCTACCTTAAGGAAAGGAAAAATAAACATACTTTTATTGAATACACCTTGCATTGAACAACTGAAGATGAAATAGATTTGTCATTCTTACATTTTTTATTTCTCTTTCTTTTTTCTTTTTTCTTTTTTCATTTACCTATCTATCTATCTATCTATCTATCTATCTATCTATCTCTCTCTCTCTCTCTCTCTCTCTTTATCTCTCTCTCTCTCTCTCTCTCTCTCTCTCTCTCTCTCTCTCTCTATATATATATATATATATATATATATATATATATATATAGTATGTTTGATGGAGTGTTTTGGTAGGAGATCTTGAATAATATAACTCAATGCAAAGTAAAAATAAAATTAAGGAGTAAAAAACTCAAACCAACATTTTAAACCATTTGTACTATAATTTATGTGACCCGTTTTTTCACCCATTGACCTCGAGTTATATTGTTCGAATCAGCAAAAAGTGAGTTTACAAAACCAGTTAAATATACAAAAATAAAAAGACAAAATCCGAAATTAGTCTCTTTCTGCTTACTATATCTCCATCCTTTCCCTTCTCTCTTTCTATTTATCTATCTGCCTCACCATAGCTACGTGTTAAATAATATTGCTACTACTAGTGCTATTCGCTTTTGTTTTTAATGTACTATTGCAATCTTGTTATTTTTCCTCTTTTATTACATTTAACTATCAATAAACAAGGAGAGAGAGAGAGAGAGAGAGAGAGGGGGGAGTGAGGGAATTGAGAATGTTAGATACTATATAAAATAAGAGCGAGGTTCAAACAACATACAGTGAGAGAGGGCGAGAGCGATAGATAGAAACTTGGTAAGAGATGGGTCACTTGGTTAGTTGATTGCAAATTGCTGCTAATAAAAATGGAAAATTTTCAAACATAACTCAATCCCAAAATTGAGAAATTTTGTAGCATGTATTTTGTGTGATTAAAAAATATAGGAAAGAAAGCGTTATGGGAACAAACGCTGATTAACTCAACTTTTATATAATAGATAGATAGATAGATAGATAGATAGATAGATAGATAGATAGATAGATAGATAGATAGATAGATAGATAGATAGATATGACCAGACTGGGAGATAGATAGATAGATAGATAGATAGATAGATAGATAGATAGATAGATAGATAGATAGATAGATAGATAGATAGATATGAACAGACTGGGAGATAGATAGATAGATAGATAGATAGATAGATAGATAGATAGATAGATATGAACAGACTGGGAGATAGATAGATAGATAGATAGATAGATAGATAGATAGATAGATAGATAGATAGATAGATAGATAGATAGATAGATAGATAGATAGATAGATAGATATGAACAGACTGGGAGATAGATAGATAGATAGATAGATAGATAGATAGATAGATAGATAGATAGATAGATAGATAGATAGATAGATAGATAGATAGATAGATAGATATGAACAGACTGGGAGATAGATAGATAGATAGATAGATAGATAGATAGATAGATAGATAGATAGATAGATAGATAGATAGATATGAACAGACTGGGAGATAGATAGATAGATAGATAGATAGATAGATAGATAGATAGATAGATAGATAGATAGATATGAACAGACTGGGAGATAGATAGATAGATAGATAGATAGATAGATAGATAGATAGATAGATAGATAGATAGATAGATAGATAGATAGATATGAACAGACTGGGAGATAGATAGATAGATAGATAGATAGATAGATAGATAGATAGATAGATAGATAGATAGATAGATAGATATGAACAGACTGGGAGATAGATAGATAGATAGATAGATAGATAGATAGATAGATAGATAGATAGATAGATAGATAGATTGATAGATAGATAGATAGATAGATAGATAGATAGATAGATAGATAGATAGATAGATATGAACAGACTGGGAGATAGATAGATAGATAGATAGATAGATAGATAGATAGATAGATAGATAGATAGATAGATAGATAGATAGATAGATAGATATGAACAGACTGGGAGATAGATAGATAGATAGATAGATAGATAGATAGATAGATAGATAGATAGATAGATAGATAGATAGATATGAACAGACTGGGAGATAGATAGATAGATAGATAGATAGATAGATAGATAGATAGATATGAACAGACTGGGAGATAGATAGATAGATAGATAGATAGATAGATAGATAGATATGAACAGACTGGGAGATAGATAGATAGATAGATAGATAGATAGATAGATAGATAGATAGATATGAACAGACTGGGAGATAGATAGATAGATAGATAGATAGATAGATAGATAGATAGATAAGAACAGACTGGGAGATAGATAGATAGATAGATAGATAGATAGATAGATAGATAGATAGATAGATAGATAGATAGATAGATAGATAGATAGATATGAACAGACTGGGAGATAGATAGATAGATAGATAGATAGATAGATAGATAGATAGATAGATAGATAGATAGATAGATAGATAGATAGATAGATTAGTGTTAATAATTTACTCTGTTGGTTACGTGTTTGATTGGCATAAATATTCCAACATTTTGAAAAACTTTTTCAAAACTTTTTCAAAACTTCTTATAAAATCCTGAAAATGCCATTATCAGCATCTATGAATGCCCGTTTGTGTTGATATTTGATGTCTAGGAAAATCAGTTATTTGTTATTACCAAGAGACGGAAAAGACGCCATCACGTGACAGTCAACCACAGAAAGAAATATTTGCAATAGCTGCTCATGCTCTACCCAGAACATGACGAGCATAAAAGTCCAAGCGGAAGTAGCAAGGTGCGTCTAAACAACAAGCGGAAGTCGATGGTATACACAGAGAAGAACGATCAATAGTCTGTCACCTATCTTTCATATCGACGATAACGCATACACACAAACACAAATAATATGCCATTTTGTACGACAAAGGCTTGTGGGAAAATTAATGTTCTTTTATTCAGAAACACAAACAGACCATAATACTTGACTTCTGCCTTTAAACTTGTAATTCACACCACAAATTTCTTTCTGTTCACCAGGTGAAAGGATTCAAAATTACTTTCGAATAAGAAAGTGTCACGGTAGTAAATATATGTCAGTTATTTTCTGATCAGCTAATAACAGATTAGAAAATGTATCCTGACGATCGTAACAGTATTATCCGAAAGCAATATTGAAGCCTTTAAACTGTTGAACAGATTGTCATTTATGGCTTGAATTTAAAAATTTAAAAGGAAAAATCTAAGTATTATTACTCTAATTTTTATCCCAAAACAAAATAAAATAAAATTTTCGCACGCATCGCTGTCGTATAAAATAACCCACATATTAGACATTTTAATTTATTTTTAATAGAGTAGAAATGTCCGACATGTTTAATATCCAGACATTTCGAAATGTAAATGTAAATTTGAAGTTTCTAAACTATCGAATAGAAAGTGATTTCTAGGTTTAGTTTTTTTTTTCATGCTGCGGCTGGCTTAGTTAGTAAAGACGCGTTTTCTTGTAAGCTGTATTTGGGTGGATTAGCGTTGCTTTGTTATTTTGATATTTCTTTAGATGCGTCCTATCACCTGTATAAAAGGCCCTGTCAGTCTGGTGTGTTTACTCACTCTTAGTTTTTTTTTATAATAATGGTTCACCACTTACCAAAGCCAAAAGCGACTCGAGGATAAGAGTTAGTGAGATTTTCATTTGGATGATGGGACTATACTATGAAAGGGTTTAAAACTATGATTAATTCACAAGACGGCATGACATATATTTGTTGACATTAGATTTTAAACCGACCATGTTGTAGTCTGTTAGGAAATATTCCCGCGATACCGTATTCCACATATGGATAGTTCTTGGAAAGAAAATTTGTTCATGGAAATTCCGTTTGATTTTAGGTATATAGAGGAAGAAAGAAGAGTTCATTGAAGTATTGATAGAAAGACGAGTTCTTGCTGAACAGGTTTTGTAAATATTGGTAATGCAGGGAAAGGTTTTAAATAGTATTTTCATTGTTAAACGCACAGATCGAATGAATGTATAAAGATACGTTTATTAAATTTGCGTTTATCGAACAGTAGATATTTATCTACCTCACACAGCGGTAAGATGTGACACAAGGTCGGTCGGTAAAGTGGGATTTGAAAAGCTAGCGCCCGAGAAGTTGAGCACTCTGGCCTACAAAAAATGCCTGGGCAGCCCCGTCGGCATTCCCCGGTAAGGGCGCCTCAGGCAGTAAGCAATAAACTTACTCCTCCCCAAAGTAGCCGAACAGTAGCACGGAGCTAATCGATTGTCATGGTTATGAAACTTGTTGCTGATTTTTATTTTCACCTACGTTCATAACCATTCGGACGTACATTCAGAATATAAGTTGAATTTTCAACTATTTCGATGCGGTGTCTGGAAAAAGAAATGCTGCCAATATATGTATTTGATTGTGGGTGCGTTTTAATGTGCTAAGCTTAGGTAATCTTCATTTAGGTAGCCTGTAACAATACGATGACCAAAAGAAATTATCGAAACGCCGGCCTACCTGTAAAGACAAGGGCTGCACATTCGATTATCATTGGATAATCCAGTACTAGGACAACGGAATATTTTGAGAAATTGCTAAGAAACCAAAAACCCGGCCGGAAATGATGCGTGTGGAATTTAATAAATTAATATCCTGCTCTTTCCACCCATTTTTTTTCAATTCTCTCAGAGTATCGTTCTATATCCAATTGACAATCTCATTAACACTTTTCCTCGAGTGGCCTTTGGGTCTTCATAAGTGGTGACTCATGCGTATAAAAATATCTGTATAATAATACATGTACTTTCGTTTGTACGTACGTTATCACTTTCCACACCGATTAAAAAGTGAGATTGCCCAATCGCCAAAGGTGAAAAGCAAAGGAAATCGCTTGGGCCAACAATTAAGATTTTACCAATTTCAAAATGAATTGTTCCAAAATCTAATTCCACGCCATGAATATGAATTATGCTGTCGTTTTCGAGTTAAAAGTGGCATTCGCGTGTTTGTTTTTCTTTAAAAGGAATTTAACTACTAACACTTATTTTTACGGTAAAGGCGTATTTATTTTTTACATATCTAAATTGTTACAATAAATTCGAACGTTAAAATGTTTGTTTTATGTATAAAAATGCAGTTGACAAATTATTTTTACGGTAATAAGAAAGAGAAGACTATAGGTGATCAACAGTGCAATTTCCACGGGGTTCTGCTAGTTATAAATGTAGGGGCCAGACTTATCTCTTTTGAGAGAAATGAGTTTCCATGCAGAGTTATTCCCCTTTGGGCTTAAAATAACCGGTATTTCCTAACACGCGCGTCGCTATATAAACCATAAAGTTAGAATATTTGATATTATAATTCATTATCGTTTTTACAGCGAAACACGTGTTGGGGACTAACTGCCTTTTGTTACCAAGGGAGTCTAAGCCCAAGGGGATATCTCTGATCTGGAAAATAATTTTTCCCAAAGGGTGATAACTATGGTTCCTACATAAATATTTTACGTACTTCATGGTTTTATTGGTAAATGCAGTTAAACAAGGCAATCAAAGATGGCTGTCAGCATGTGTAGGATCTTAATGAAGCCATTGGAAAGATATCGAAATGTTATCCAATACTCTAACTACTTCGCAAACACATATTGAATGTTTGTTATCTCGGGGAAACATTGATTGCTTGCTATCGAAACGTTATTGCGTAAAGCTTAATATGGCGCCAACGTATCAGTATTTAATATGATAAAATAAATAATGTCGCCATTGTAATTGTGAAATCCCAATCGTCTCTTTTCTATGTTTGTAAAAATAAAAAAACTTTTTAGATGCGCCCACGCGTCTCTATAGGAGGGTCTGCATGTCGTTCTGTCGGTCCGTTTGTTGGTCTGTCCCGTTTAATTTTGAAACAGCATTTTCATCGCTAAAAGCGTTTTATTTATACATGCGCCAACACTTCACTTTTGGCCCGGAGCAAAGTGTAGTATCTGTTCTGATTTTTCACACAATCTTTTTGCCATCGGTGAGTGAAGGAGAAATCCTTCTAGACTGATGCAATTTAAATTTTTATTCCAATCCAGTCTGCTTCTGTTTGGGTAGCTGGATTTTCCCCACATTAAAAATCGCCCTTGTGTCTAACTCTGCCCTCGTGTACAGGCAAATAAATGGTGCGCGGAAAACTCGGCAAAGGAAAACTCGGCAACGGAAAACCCGGCAACGGAACATTCGGCAATGGAAAATTCGTCAATGGAAAATTCGGCAACGGAAAACTCGACAATTTTGGCCAAGTAAGAAAATTCGGCAATTATCGAATAAATATCGATTGAAAATAGATTTTAGAACCGTTTTTACAGGAGATATACTTGTAAATACAGGGCTACCCCCCTCCCCAGTGAAGAACATTTTAATATTATTTTTTGGTACTTGTGCAGTTTACGAACCGGGCTATTTTTTAGATAAGATTTTCAAGTTAAATTAAATTTTTACGATGTCTTTTGTTTATTAACGTCAGTAACGGCGGCGTCACTTCCGTTCTAATCGTCATCTGTTGACTCTCTCTTTCTTTCTCTGACAATTGTTTCAAGCCTTATTGTTTGTTTTTTTTCTTCTCTTTATGGAATAATTGTACGTGAGTAAACAACGTTTCACGTGATAATTAAATTGATTGAATATTATTTGATACTAAATATGTAGTAAAGAGAGACAACTATTTCTGCTGCTACTAATTTAAGGGAAAAAAATAGAATTAAAATTGTTGGGGGACGGGCATATAATGAAAATAATATAAAAACCCAACTTAAAATGTTAGAAGTAGAATGTTTATTTTGCATCTGCAACAATAACATCAAATATTTGAAAAGTAATTAACCAAATTAAAATATAATTTGGAATGTATTTTCCTTTATATTAGGTTTTGACTCAGTGTTTTCAAGAAAAAAAATATCAATATAGTGATACTGAAAAAATAAAAATGAAATAAAAAAAAGTTTTCACGGGTAAATCACAGCCTAGTTGTTCCAACGCATCTCCCTGGCTATCGTTCGTGGCAACATTATGTCAGTAACGGCGGCGTCACTTCCATTCTAATCGTCATCTGTTGACTCTCTCTTTCTTTCTCTGACAATTGTTTCAAGCCTTATTGTTTGCTTTTTTTCTTCTCTTTATGGAATAATTGTACGTGAGTAAACAACGTTTTCACGTGATAATTAAATTGAAATAAAATAAGAGTATCTCTTTCCATCTGCCGGTTTTTCGCGCTTAAGTTTTAAACTGCATTTTATCGATAAATGCACAGATTGAATCAGCGCATCTCAAGAATATCCGTTTTCGTAATAAGAAGAATGGGAAAATAGAGAGAATCGGTTTATTTAATGTTAGATTCGGTCATCGGTCTTTGTTGTCTCTTTTCCTCCGAGATCGTCCAGTTTGTCATAACGACTATGTTCAGTTCTCTCTTTATAATTCAGCTCGACTTTTGAGGATTATTTCTGAAATAGAGCGTGCAGCTTTATAGGTTTCCTTTGCTTATATTTCACTCTATTTATTGATTTCGACAACGAATAGTTTTATTGAAAAATAAAAAAAAATTACGGATGGCCCAAATATCGTATAATTTTTCTATGTCTTTCCTGAACAGTAGCTTCGTATGACTACAAGCATTTTTCTTTTATAAAAATCAGATTTTTATACTTACGGATGGACCAAATAATCTATAATTTTCTCAATCTCTTCTGAACACTAACTTAGTCTAAAAATAATCTCGATGAGCATTTATTAACAAAAGAAGACTTTTCTAGTTACACCTGCCACTAATTAATGTACCATTGTCTTCATCTCTTCTTTATAACATGAATCCATACAAACAGGTTAGATGGAGGAAATAACCGATATGTTTTATCTTTTTACCTTCAAAACTACAGAGTGATTAGAAAGTAGCTCCCTATTATTAAGTGTTCGTAATTGGTAGATATTCATGACTGAAACTTAGTGACAAGTGAGGATTAGACTAAAGTTTATTTGTACCAAATATGGTTGGATTGAAAAAAGGATCGTAAAATCTATTACCGATTCCATGCGTAGAATTTTTTAGAAGGTGGGGTCATCCTGTACTTGATTAAATTAGTTATTTTGTTAATTTTCAGGATTCGGACATCACACTCTATTACTGGCTATATCTGTCCGTTCGTCTGTGGATCCCATTTAACGTTGCCCTTAAATTTGTCTTTATCATTGACAGTTAACCTGATGCTGCCTGTTTTTGTTTATGTAAGTTACGAACGAGTACTATTGAATTTAGAAAAAGTGGAATTATTTTGTTTTAGTTTTTGGAAGAAGGTTTCTGTTTACTTCAATTTCACATTAAATAAAAATAACCCAACTAAATTATAAACAGATAAACTTTTTCACCATGAAAATAATTTAAAACAATATTCTATTCAATGTTGGAGACTCTAAAATGCTTTTTTTCAGACAACATGTTGGTAAACAAAAATTAGAACAGACAGACTTTAACCATCCGTTTCGTCGCTTTAATGAATTACATTTATTTTCTGAATTGAAGTAAATACTAGTATTATTAAGTAGCGAGCGTAATTTAATATTTTCATTATATTTTTTAAAATCAAAGTTTCCATTCAACTTTCCAACTGAATGAAACTTTTATTAATGCTATGACTTTGTTTCATCTGTGGAAATGTAATAGTCCAAGAAAAGATACTGCAACAACAAAGGTCATATAGGAGCACCTGTCAACAGAATCCTCAAATTTGAGCTTAAATTACCTTTGTTGTGAAGCATAGAATAGTATTCAGTATTAATCGTCAGTCACTAGTTTTCATTTTCAACGTATCTGCGATAAAAAGTTATATGACTGACATGTACCCTTATCCTATAATATTAACCGACGAACGGCGTTTACGAATAAACACAAACCACGCCCCCAAATTACATCTAAAAAAGAAATTACATTTTTTATACAAAAACCGGTTTCCAGATCAATATTTAGCAAAAAAGCGAAAATAGCGATCATGTGATATGCTTTTAACTACATCCGTCGCACCTCGTTCGATTAAAATCCCTTTTTGCGCTTAAAACAAAACCACGAGTCTGACGCCGAGAAAACATAATTTAAGCTCAGATTTTTGTCGAGAAAAACAGTTGGGAAATATCAGCACAGCGCAACATCTATAGAACACCAACATTTCCTTCCCACAAAGGGGTAAAAGGACGGCGCATCAATTCTCAACTCTCCCTATCTCGCCCCCTTCCCCCACAGTCATACACTTACGCGCTCTAACAAAAAAATATCACACACACAAATGCCTACACTGTCGGAGGCATATGCACACTCATAGAAAACAGACATAAACCGTGGCCACCGAGAGTTACTACAGGCCGGTTAGCTAGAAAATGACGTCACTGACTTCCGTGTCAAAACAAGGACCGTAGTAATAACAATAAGAAGGCATTTCGACTTCTCCATACACTAAATAATCCATCAAAATTCAGGAAATCAACCAATTTTAATGAATTTTTCAGGATTTATTAATTAATGATCACGGAATATAATAAATCCATTACTTTATTATAAAGCTTGGTGCAAATGTATTATTTCTTGTAAACAAAAAACACCTTTACTAAAGTTATTCAAAATATCAAAACATGTTGACCATACGATATTGTAAATATTTAAAACAAAGCATTAGAAAACTTTAAAAATTGCATGTAAAAAAGAAAAGAACCCGATTCGATTCATCTTGAAACTGATCTTTATCCAATATAAATTTAAAGAAAATAATAATTCACGATCAAATACTTCAAAAAACTGAATTATGAATTACCATTATTTAAACTTCTAACCCAATCAACCGTAAGTAATTCAAACTTTGAAATTTGTTTAAAAATTATAGAAAAAAAATTTCAATGTTAACTGTCTGTTTAATAATGGAATCACCAACTCCTATCTTGCTATTAAGAGATAGGTACGTGCAAAATCAAAGGCCGATCCCCAAAATGTAAAAACATTTTGACCCTCCCTTCACTTAAAAATTCACCAAAATTCAGGAAATCAACCAATTTTAATGAAATTTTCAATATTTATTAATAAACAAGCACAGGAGATATAGTGAAACATTTTTTAAAAATCTTAGTGAAAATGTATTATTTTTTTTAAAATAAAATACACCTTTACTAAACGTATATTTTTATATATATAAAAAAAATCCATGATTTTTTAAAAATGAAAATAAGATCTGTATATGTTTAAAATATTTAAAAAAAAAAACTATTTCGTATATATTACGGAAAATGCCCCTACACTCTTGTTAATAAAATCAGTATAACTCGAAGAATTAACGATATTATCATTGAATAAAGCATTGTTTAATTAATATTTTTTGTGAAAATTTTGATTAAATATGATGTTATTATTTCATTTATTTAATCTACAAAAGTAGAGAAAAGATAAACTATGCTACACTTAAGACATCGAAAAAAAGTAATTAAAAAATGGAACACTACTTTTTTATCAAATAATGAATAAGTAATTCAGACTTGATTTTTTTATATAATTAAAACAAAATTCAAAATTACTACACTATATTTAGTCGGTGTAAACATTATTACGTGTATCCATATTTGCAGTAATTATTTCTCTTTTGGAAATCCAAACATATGCAGTAGGCATTTTAACTTTGTGAATTATGAAATGAAATTTTAAAAAGCGCGAAATTATTTTAAAATTGGTTGATTTCCTGAATTTTGATTCCATTATTAAACAAACAGTTAACATTGAAATTTTTTTTTGTATAATTTTTAAACAAATTTCAAAGTCTGAATTACTTACGGTTGATTGGGTTAGAAGTTTAAATAATGGTAATTCATAATTCAGTTTTTTGCAGTATTTGATCGTGAATTATTATTTTCTTTAAATTTATATTGGATAAAGATCAGTTTCAAGATGAATCGAATCGGGTTCTTTTCTTTTTTACATGCAATTTTTAAAGTTGTCTAATGCTTTGTTTTAAATATTTACAATATCGTATGGTCAACATGTTTTGATATTTTGAATAACTTTAGTAAAGGTGTTTTTTGTTTACAAGAAATAATACATTTGCACCAAGCTTTATAATAAAGTAATGGATTTATTATATTCCGTGATCATTAATTAATAAATCCTGAAAATTTCATTAAAATTGGTTGATTTCCTGAATTTTGATGGATTATTTAGTGAATGGAGAAGTCGAAATGCCTTCTTATTGTTATTACTACGGTCCTTGTTTTGACACGGAAGTCAGTGACGTCAGAGGGGGGCAGGAAGTTAGTTGCTTGGCCTGTAGTAACTCTCGGTGGCCACGCATAAACACATTCATTTTATTGTTCGTAATATTTCTAACTGAACTTTCTTTGAAAACTCGAACAGTTCAAATGAACAATTAATTACATAAAATTGCTACAAGGCCTCTTGTTACTTACTCCAGACCTTATATACTCTCTTTCTAGACACGCTAATTTGGCAAACACTATACTACAGTCTTATCAATGTATTTTCTGGTGTCCGCCTTTCTGTTTAAACATGTTGGTCACAGTAAAGACAATTCCCTTACGATAACAACTAGTAATGAAGAGACCCCCCCCCAAGTGAACCAGTAAAGATAATATCCCACATAAAAGTTACCTGGCTGTGATAACCTCTCTTTCCTTTTAAGAAAGTACAATATTTTCAAATAAGTCATCATGTACTCTCTTTATCAATAAAATAAGAAAACCTACATAGAAGAAGTTTCCTATTATCCTAATTTTATTGTATCTGTCATCCCAAGAGCTCTTCATGCCTAATTGTATTCGTTTGTAAAAACGAGTTTTGTACCTTATAAGTATTTATAATTAGTATTTTATTACTACTAGTAGCAGTAGCATTAGTATTTAAGTCCTCCGTGAGACGCACACCATGCCAAATAACTCATCTGCTAAATTTAATGCAATTATGACAAATACTTTTGGAGCCTATCTGGACATATACGTGTTTATTATCAGTATTATTCTTAGGAGTAATAGTAGTAAATTTTCTTGCACAATAGTTTTGGAGCTTATATGTGTTAGAGTTTTCAGTGTTAGCGATAGCAGTAGTACCAATAGTTGTTTTAACATTTAACACCAGCCCCCACACGAATGAGACACAAAACCATCACCTAAAAGATTTGGTGCAATTGTGTTGAGTAGTGTTCAAGTACTTAATCATAATATACATATACTGAAATGTTGCAGACTTGCTTGTCGGGGGTGGCCTAATTTCTGTTAGTGCAAGTTATGGAATGGGTAAACTGAGTTCTAACCCAATATATATATATATATATATATATATATATATATATATATATATATACAGTATTTCAAAAGACTATGTTGTATTATTAATTTAACTAACAATAGTCTATTTGTATGCTAATTTAGGTGTGATAAATAATTTTTAAAATGTCGGATTTATTCATTTAGATGGTCGATCATTCTCTACTAATTTTTATTAAACAAACATTCAATAAAAAAAAATGCTGTAATAGACTACATAATGTTTTTACTGGCCAGCAACATACTCACGCTGTCAGTTTGTGTGTTTTTATGTGAAAGGGACAAGAATGATTGACATTTATTCAGTGGCGCTCTCTTTCTTTCTCTTTTCCCATTTTCTCTTTCTCACTCTACAGAAACGCTAATGACTCTCAAAATCGATCTATCGATTCCCTGCGATCAACCGGATCAATCAAACGATGAGCTGTCCTTTCAAAAAAAGGTCGGCATTAGTTTGAATAGATATGAGATCGTTAGCTTTTGTTTGGATGAAACGAGAGAGAGAGATGGGGGGGGGGAACAGATGAGAGTGACATATAGCTGAGGCACCGGGGTGGCATGGGGCATAACCAACTTTAAAATAATGCCTTCAATATAATTTCATGTATATTAACCAAGACACAACAGCATTGACAATCCTTCCAATTTTGAAAATGTTTTCAATGAACGTATATCCAAAATGGCGCAATATAGAATGTAAAATAAAGATCCCAGACAGAAATAAAACCAAGTGTTTTTGTTCAATGACTGAATCAACATAGTTGTAAGATTTATGTTAAGCCAGTATAACAATATTGTTCAAATACTCGATATTGGACGAACTATATATATATATATATATATATATATATATATATATATATATATAGAGAGAGAGAGAGAGAGAGAGAGAGAGAGAGAGAGAGAGAGGGGGGGAGAGAGGGAGGGAGGGGGAGAGAAAGGGTGCGATGAGAAAGCGAGAAAGATAGAAACTGTATATAATAAGAACGAATGTCAAATAATATACAGTGAGAGAGAATAAAAAATATGATTTGGTTGTTCCGAAATTTGCAGAAATGCATATCATCACGGTAAACATTGTTTGAGAAAAATAGTCAAGATGTTTAAAAAGAAATATCCGTTACTGTTAAAATGTGTGCAAACACAATACAGCTGCATAACAATAAAAGTCTGTTTTATTTGCTTAATTCATCCTATAAGAAATAAACATACGACCTTAAGTTAAAGTCGAGTAAGTCACATGCGAGTATCGGCTGATTTTTTGAAACACACTGACGTCGTGCTCTTAAATCAGACTTGAGTAGTTTTCTTTGCGTACTATAATTCCTTATTTTATACAGAGACCACGAACACGCGTAATCCCGGATGTTGTCTATCTCGATGTTAATTATCCGAAAATCAGTATTATTTGAATTATTTGGACCTTCTTTAAGTGCGTCTTATCGAACTCGAGAATCTTTATGCTCAACTCGAGAATCTATATAGAATTTTGAACTAGAATTGTCCACATAGACATGTGGCGCAACGGATAAAACGGCAAGTAATAATCAGTTATAAGTGACAGTCTTGAAGGTTCAATCCTCACTACAGGCCATACTAACTGAGAATAATATAACAATTCCTTACGACTTCTACTCATTGATAAGAAAGTTAAAAATAACATTTGCAATATGAGGTCAAGTAATAAAACAACTGTTAGCGTGGTGCTATTAAAAAAAATAAACTACGTTGCATATCTTATAGAAATCTGTAAAGGAATTCGTTTTTGTTTAATAATTTAAAATTTAAAAAAATACCAATAAAAATAATTTTTCAACTGTTTAAACCTTTTTTTTTAATATATTCTTCAATTTGATTTTTTTTTATGAAACTAAGAAAATTAATCAAAAAAATATGAATTACGTTGTGTTACGTTAAGTTTATTTGTTTACATTAGACTTGAAGACGACCATGTTGTAATCAGTTGGAAAGCATACTCGTTGTATCTTGTTCCACATATGAGAGGAAAGAAACTTTGTTCATGGAAGTTCTGTTTGGCTTTTGGTACAAAGCGAGAGAGAGAGAGAGAGAGAGAGAGAGAGAGAGAGAGAGAGAGAGAGAGAGATAGAGAAGAAAGTTTCTTATTGTGGTTGTAGCTAGGTAAGTTCTTTGCTGTGAATGTTTTACTTACCATCAACATGATGATACAGTAGGGAGAGGCTAGTTACATCTCTTCTGTGCGAAAGAGGCTGTAGGGTAGAAAAGAGATCACTCCCCCCACACACTAGATTACGAAGTCAGTTAGTGTATATGGCTCTAGTAAAGGTAGAAGAGTGCGCCAGGAGTCAGATACTCATATATTTCAGTTATTTTATGGACCTAACCGATAATTGCCCCTAGTGACCCCAGATTAAATTAATGGGTTCTTTAGATTATGTAAAAAATTAAATCTTCATTGAAACTTACTGTTAACAAATAGATTTATATGACACACAAACAAACAAACAAACATTGATTTTTCTGTATATATATATATATATATATATATATATATATATATATATATATAAGATTAAGGCGTTCAGAATAGACATAGCCAAACCACTTGCCCTTTTCCTTCTTATTAGGTTTGTTTTACTGGTTGGGAGATATTTAGGTCAAGATTTTATGTGAATTTGGTGGCGATTATTAAGATGATTGTACACATCTGAGAGTCGAACATTTGAATACATGAAACATTTTGCAGCTGGTATAATTGCTATAATACATATATATTTTTTTCTTATAGTGTCAACGTGTACTTCTCTGTCAAAGTCTTCTTTATCAGGTTAGCCGATAGAAAAATTATTTGAACCGTTCACACGTGCCTTTTTGATCAGTAAAATGTATCCGTGTTGTAAACTACAAAAAATAAAATTTACGTTTTTCTTTCATTCTTTCTACCATTTATTTTTCTTATTATCGCATCTAATTCTGTAACTTTCTCGTGATTCGCCCTCACGGTTGTGATACTACACTTCATCTTTTCTGTCTTCAGTCATTAAAGAAGAAATCCTTCTAGAGAATGGCAATTTTTATTTTTGCCACAATCCGGGGAGCCCTCTTTTTTTTTGGAAAAGGAGTAGATTTTTTCTCACATTAAAAACCGACCTCGTGTCTAACTCTGCCCTCGTGGAGAATCAAGTAAATAAGTACACCTATACGGATATATATATATATATATATATATATATATATATATATATATACATATATATATATATACATATACATATACATATATATATATATATATATATATATATATATATATATATATATATAATATTTTTATAAATAAATATGTAATTATTAATATCTACAGACGCTAGCGTTTCAAGCTTATTGCACTCATCAGTGCAGGAAAGTAACAATTTCAGACGGTCAGGCGGGTCGAACCCGGTTCCACAGAGTCAGCCGAGAATCTGCAAGTAGTCGCCATATCCACTCGGCCACTCAGCCACCGGAAACTGTCGCGTGATTAAGGGAAATTAATATCTAAATGTACCGGGTACAGACAGAAGACTAGTCGAGAGTGTTCGACGAACGTATTCGGAACTTCGCTTTAGAGCGGATGCCAGTTTATTTTAATATCCCTGCGAACGCTCGTCTTCAAATTTCTTATGTAAGAAGATAAATGATGAAAATACAACTTGGATAAAATACAATATTTATTAAATCATCAATTAATTAAAAAAAAGACTATGTAAAAATTTTTTTTTCCTTAATCCATGGATTTTCAAAGATATGCTGTTATCATAAATGAAAAATCAGACGAACAAGTCAGTAAAGTTTATATTACTGTTAAGCAAACATTTGAAAATATAAAAATATAAAAGTTTAATACTTTTATATTTTATACAATATATATATATATATATATATATATATATATATAAATATATAAAAAAATTTTTAAAATCATCTATTTAAAAAAAGCATAAATGTCCGTGTAAGCATATCCGATGATTAAAATATATGAAACAAATATATGGTGAAAAGTAGAGAGCAATCCATGGAATCCGAAATTGTGAAAAGTCCCGGTCTAAGAGATGGAGGTATTCAAGTCCAAGGTAAAAGTTCGTTGGCAGTGAGATGAATCACCAAAAGAATACAAATAAATATGCCCTGAGAAAATTGGTAACAGATAAAATAGCAAAACTGTTCATAGGCATATTTGGAACGAGCGAAAATAAATGGCAGTGTCTGTTCAAACAGGAGAGAACTAGAATTTGATAATTCAAGTAAAATATGAAACTTCTATCTCCATACTTTTGTCTTCAACAATTAACACATAATAATACTAATAATAATAATTAAAATAATAATAATAATAGATAAAACACAAAATAAATAAAAAACAAATCAATAAAAATAAAAATTAATAAGTAAAAAAAAGAAGATATATATATATATATATATATATATATATATATATATATATATATATATATATATATGTCTATACACATATGCAAATTAGATCTAACCAAAAATTAAAAAAAATAAAATCATAAATACGGCTCTCTACAAACAACAACAGACAACTCTCTTGAAGACGGTCGCGAGACCGAAAGCACTAGAGGAATAGCCCAAGAAACAACATTAGGCGCCATGATCCATCAATTATTACCAGAAACCCGAAGAATCGCTCGCCGAGTCGAGAAATTGACTAAAAAGATCATAAAGAAAGAAAACTCCGTGGTATTTAACGACACATGTCTAATATATATATATATACATATATATACATATATATACATATACATATACACATATATATATATATATATATATATATATATATATATATATATATATATATATATATATCATACTGTGACTTAATATCAATTTCGGAGCATAGAAAACTTACACGCGTTTCTGGGAAAATTCAGAGCATACTTTAACAAATTCAGGTCGCTACATGATAATTCGTCTTCAGAGCCTGTAACAAATTAAAATCATATACTATCATGGCGAAAGTTTATTCTCATAATGAAAATTCGATAAATATTCTTGGTTTAATAAGTTATTGAAATGTTAGAGTATAATTTGTACTACTCCGGTAATTATATCTAACGACAGTTTGTGTGTGTGTGTGTGGGGGGGGAGTAATCGCCCAACCCTTGATTCACCCTTATCGCGTAAAGAAAACTAATTTAAAACAAGTGCTTTTTATTTTGACTAAAATATTTTTCCTAATTTTGGGGGTTTATAGGATGTCATTAAGTCATATATAAAAATAAAACATTATGGCTATATTCTTGCAAAATGTTTTTTCTTGTGTGTGTGTGTGTAAAGATTTTAGTGTCAAGATGAATTCATAAGAATTCTCTTTTTCACACATAACGGAGACATCCCATGGGTCAGTTTTTCTTCCATAAGTTTTCATAAGTATTAACATATGCGTGTGTTGCATAGCGCAATATTTAAATACAAACCAAACAAAAAACAAATGGCCGGACATATAGGAACAAAGTAAATGAATTTCTTTTATCGCATTAGTTGACGCGATATTTATTGGAAACAGGTGTTTCTTATTCCCGCTAACATCTTGATTTATATATTTTAAGGAGTTTTGCTGACTCTTTACCTGACAACGTTTTCGCGTGGAAAATATCTTAAGACCATATGGAACCGTGTAATTCTCTCTCTCTCTCTCTCTCTCTCTCTCTCTCTCTCTCTCTCTCTCTCACACACCCACCACCATCATCATCATCATCATCATCATCATCATCATCATCATCATCATCATCATCATTATACATGCGCCGCTTGTTGCATAATCTCCACAACACACGTGAATATCCTAGGCACTAGGGAGCATTGTAGGCAGAGGAAGACCTAGATATAATTTGAATATAAATACATGGTTGCTAATGGCACCGAACTTAAAATGAAACAAATCGTGTAAAGGTTTATAAATATGTATTATTTTCATTTGTTTACTTAATGCGCGATTAAAAATAATATTTTTAAGCGCGAAAACTTCACTAATTAAAAAAAAATATATAAGTACGCTATATATTTTTGGTTTCGTTATATTACGAATACGACAAAATTTACAGAAAGCAGAATTAAACTAGTTATGTACAAACAGAAATATCTTTTTTTTAAAAATAGGTTTCTACGGAAACGTTGTTTATATATAAATCCTAGAATAATCGTGGCCCGTTGGGTCACCATCACTACCACTATTTTTTCTACTTTGATTTCATTCGAAAATTCATAAACTGTGAAATATTTCTTACGCATTTTTAAAATTTTCTTTTCATTACTACTCTCATTTAGTATTTTGTTATTGTGAAATTCAAAGCTCTGAAATAGCTGGTATAATAATATCGAAATGAAATATAAGCAACAGGATACCAATAATAATAGAAATAAAAATAAAAGAAAGAGAAACATCCTTTAGGTCACCCACTCTATAACTATATGATAAACATAAATTCGCTAGAAATTCCTAAATCTTAACGAAGAACACTTTCCCGTAACTAATCTCTTACATAAAATATTCAATAAAAATAACTTAAAACTGTTCTAAATTTGCTATCAAAACTTAGAAATGATAATTAAAATCCACAATAGCAACATACTAAATAGGAGTAGTAAAAAAAGGAAAAACTAAAATGCATGGAAAAAGTGATAAATATAACAATAACAATAAGATGAATAATAATATAATCGCAACAAAATAGTAAAAAGTCCACTAATAATAGCAAGTAGCCAAATTGAAATAAAAAGGATTTACCTTTAATGGAGAGAAACACTATAACTGTAGAACATTGTCTGTTACAAAATAACTGCTTAATCAAGGACATTTTTTTACAAGCCACAATGTTTGCCCATGAGAATCTTAATACAAACAATACTACATAGGAGAAACTGCCCTAAAATTTACAACTCAGTATAATAACCACAAAAGCAAATTCACTAACAAACAATGCCGATTTAAAACATCTTTATCGAATTACTGGGAGCTCACAGGAGGTCGGCGCTCGCCAATAATTGAGTGGAAAATAATACAATGTATCAGGAATACATCTACTTTAGCACCCATATGCTTGGAGAAGAAGCTACACATTTAACATTTTAAAGACACCCAAAATTACTAAACTGTAGAAGCGAAATAGCAACTAACTGTAGACACTGAATAAACTCTACTTTATGATAACCATAATAAATAAATAAACTAAATAAATAAACTAAATAAATCTAAAATAGCGACGGAAAACAAAATAAATAGAACAGATAAATTAGTTTAGTCCCCACGTGTTAGTGTTAGCTAACCTATTAATTTGACCAACTTAAAAGTGGGGAGCGGAAAACACTTCTGAAACAAAGGGGTGTAAAAATGTGTCTATTAGCGTATGAGAATAATAGTCCTAGAATTAGTAAAAATACCAACGAACCCGGTTGGTTAGTTAGTAAACTCTATTTAGATACAATACGATCTCAACCAATAAATCTACGTATTTAGGCTGATGCTTTTCAGCAAGGATGAAATATGAAAGTTTCTGTGAAGCTAACTTGCCATATATATATATATATATATATATATATAAATATATATATATATATATATATAAAATAAAATATGAAACTAAAAGTATACTTTTAGTAGATAGAACCTATAGTTAAATGGTTTAAGCTCAATATACGAGATAGAGCAATTATAAAGACAAATGAAAGAAGAGGGATAAATATGTACGAATGACAAATCTATTTCAACTTCAATTGTTCAATGCAAGGTGTCCTTTTTCTGCGCTGCCTTCACGAAAGTTCTTTTTTCCATCTTTAACTCTCCTTTCACCGAAAACCTTATCTACGGACATTCACCAACTGAACAGACCCCATATTTTTTTTTACACGCACACTCTAACTCTCCATTACTTAATATTTTTTCAAATTTTTAATTTTGGCTCTTCCACTGCCAACTTATCCATCTATGTAATTCCTCTGATGATAAGATTCTAATCTTTGAAAAGCCTTGGCTTAAGGAAATAATAATAAACATGTTTTTTTATCGAGTACACCTTGCATTGAACAATTGAAGTTGAAATAGATTTGTCATTCGTACATATTTATCCCTCTTCTTTCAAGGGACAGGTAAATAGGCAAATTACTTTTCGTTTGTATTTTAAAATCGGATTTGTTTCATTTATAGTAAAAAGTGTCAGTTGTTTCGCATAAAAAATAAAGTTTCAGATTTTGACATTAAAAGAATCTTGTATTCAAACGAAGCCGCCGACAGATTTTGCATGCAAACTGCACCATTGATAAATTAACGCTTTTGTAAACATCAATAATGTAAATCTCGTGGATAGGTGGCGCTGCGTGCTTGAGTACGAAGAAGACGAACAAGAAAGAAAAAAAGATATTTCACGAGGGAATTACGTGGTGAACGCCACCGGATTGGGTAAACTTCCGTTTACGTGACGAGTAATATGATCATTAAAAATGTGTGTGTGTGTGTGTGTTAGAGAGAAAGAGAGAGAGGGAGAGAGGAGTGGTAAGAGAGAAAGAGAGAGAGAGCGACAGACAGATAGACGATCGAACAACAAGACGGGGAGTGTTAAGAAATAAGACGGAGTAAATATAAACAAGTAGAGAAAAATAACGTCGAAGTCGAAGAAATAAATAAAGCAATCATCGCAGAACGGTCGGAAACGGTGTGTCGACTGTACCGCCTACAATATAAAGTCAAGCTGATATCTGAACCAGGAACTTCGGAAAGTGTCGTATATTCCTTCATGAATGACTAGTGTCTGTTTATCTGGAATCATGTACGACCGAGTAGTCATCTTCGAATTGTTTCCTCGCAGCTGGAATATGAATTTAGAGGATAAAAGAACACGGACGCACCAAATATTCACAATTTCTATTTATTTATCGTCTCACCAATATTTATAGCCGGCTGATTAGTCGCAGAATATACCTTTTGGAACCTGCCATCAATATTTTACCTCAAGGTTTTCAGTCAGATATAGTTTCTTTATTAAATAATAAAATATGTCCTCAAAAAAGTTACAAGAACTTACCACCTGTTAGATACAATACGACAGGACTGCTCCCCAGCTGACTACAATACGGATGTTTTTACGTTCAATGTAAACAAATTCCTGTTGAGCCGTTCACTTAAATTATTAAATTCTGACAATTTTACCAATCGTTTCCAATCCTCTCAAGATGTTGTTCATCGCCAACTGACAATCTCATTAACCCTTTTCTTCGAGTTGCTTTTGGCCTTGATAAGCAGTGACACATCAGTAAAGAAAATACCTTGCATATCTTCCCTATGTACTTTTGTGGGATGGTTAATTAAGTGCAAGTCCTGTGCAAATAATCACATTACGTGGATAGTGCATTACCTTTCATCTGTGCAAACGATTAAGAGATATGGAACGAACAATTCTATCAGGTGGATAGCGCACCCCTCCTTTTACAAAGACGCCATCTCACGTAGTGCAATGATGATTAACCGAACAACTTTGTTCCACTCTTTGAATTCTGACAATTAGGGGGGGGGCATGAGGAGCATGAGGATGAACCGGTGGGTGTTCTTGCTCATCCTTAGAACTGATTCACAAAAAAACCCTAAAACACCGCGAAAATAAAATAGTTGCTAAAGGGCGTTGTTCATAATCGGTATCGGATCTGCAGGGGTTCACAAGTTATGTTAACACACATGCGATCTAATTTTCATTGATGACTTCAAGATGGACTACATCAGTCGTAGTTCAATAAATACAGGGTGACACCCCCAAATGCCACATACCGAATCGTTAATGAAATTCATAATTCTATCTGTAATCCGATCATATTTTAAACTAATAAACGTCAGTCTATGACTAACTTGTTCACCAAGTCTCAGTCACGAATGTCTAACAGTCTTTGTTTTATCGTCGTTCAAAAATATCCGGGTACACTTTGGTGATGGTCTCATTAATAGGTGTCACTCTGAATAGGCTTCACACTCACCGGACCTTAACCCCCCAGATGTTTAACTGTGTTGTTATCTAAAATATAATGTCTACCAAATAATCTCCTAGACTATTCCTGAACTGAAGAACCAAAATTAGAGAATTGCTAACAGAGGAGTGTGCCAGAGTTATTGACAATTTTACCTGTCGTATCCAGGTGTGCTTATATTGAATTATATTGAATTAGGATAAAACAAAGACTGCTGGGCGTTCATAACTGAAACCTGGTGGACAAGGCATGCATAGATTGACGATACCAAATATGGTTGGATTACAAAAAGCATTCGATTCTATCAACGATTCCATCTATGGAACACGTTGTCATAAAATTGGTTCCCTGAGAGATACAATATGGTCATCTTGAAATCTAATGTCAATAAACACTTGTCATAAACCTGAAAACGGTTTATTTTATCATATTTTTTATTCCATTCATTTTTTCAATCCTCTCATAATATGTATTATCATTCAGCTATCAATCTATTCATCACATCAACCTTTATCCTCAAGTTGCTTTTAGCCTTGATAAGTGATGACTCATTTGTGAAACAAAAAGAAAACTCAGATCAAACCAAACCGAAATAAAGTTTAAAAAGATTAATTAAAACATTTTCTTTATATTTACTGTTGTTTTGAATACAACCCTGATATAAAATAGGATTTAAATACTCAATTTTAGGTTTCCTTACTAAATGTTAGCATTGCTTACCTCGTGGTCTGATGAAAATATGAAAAAAAGGCATTTTTTTTATATATTTGAAAACGTGTTATGTAGAATTTTGACGAAATTACAAAAGTCAAGATTTAATTTCGAAATCAAATGCATATGGTAAAACAATTAATTGTAGACTAATGATTAACTGTACATTACTAGTATACCTATTGTAACGAAAGGCACTTACCTGGAAAACAGGCTTTTTGTGTGTGGTCTACCTGAGGTAAAACAATTTAATGGTTTGCAATAGTTTTATTTTAGTCCATTGAAAATGTATAACGTTTTTATTTTGTATGGAATCTACTAATGTTGGACTTATACCGGCTTTAAATCTTGCGCATGGGAAGAGGTACTCTAGGTTTGTCATGAAAAAGGCTTCTTGAGGTTTTAGCCAATATGGTAAGTAATTTGGGCCAAGATCAAAGTGTAGTATCTGTTCCGGTGGATACTACACCCCATAGACTGGCATTGTCTTGGACTTCGGCTCTTGATTTACGCCGGTCTATGGGTCTGTCCTGTTCAGTTCTAGGAGGTGCACCCTCCCAGGCTTTGCCTCCCCTCTTTGGGGGGGAGTAAGTTTATTGCTTACTGCCTGAGGCGCCCCTACCGGAGAATGCTGACGGGGCTGCACAGGCTATTTTTGCTAGGCCAGAGTGCTCACCTTCTCGGGCGCTGGCTTTTCAAATCCCACTTTCCCGACCTTGTGGGAGGAAGATGAATAAAATGGTAACTAATGCGCAATTCAAATATATACACATATATACACATATGTATATATACACAAACACCAGTAGAAAAACCTTGTGTCAGACTTTGTCAAAATCTCTTGTGCATGCAGAGGTAACGTAATGAAAAAACAATTAACATTAAAATGTACCTATCGATTGATGAATTACAGCTTGATTAAGGAAATACTAAAATCGCCTCCAGTTTTCAAAAGGTAAACATCACGTGATGTCTAAAAGAAACCACATCGGTGCGAAACGTGTTGGAATATGTTGACTCCTACTCGGGACACAAAACTGTCTGTCCAACACATAGAACATGGCTCAAGTATACAGTGGTACGAAACATATTTTTACAAACCGAGTACTTTAAGTATTTAAGTACTTTAAGTACTGCCACGAATTAACCTCAGGTAATGATCACAGAGATAATTCTTGGCAAGAAAATGTAAAGTGTGTTTTCTACGTGTTATTATAATTTTACTTTTAATATTTCGGATGGTACTCCGTCCTTTATGAATCAAAGTATATTTTGATAGAAATGAAATTAATATGAAATTTGTATGAAAAACCGGACATTTTTAAGTTCATAAAAGGCTCGTTTCTTTGTGTTAACGTACAAGTCGGTTCGCGTGAAATCCCCCCCCCCATGGCAAAGAGAACCTCTACTTTGTGTTAACGTTCGCGCGCCCATGTTATTGCAGTTAATCACAAATAATTTCTTTAACTAACAAACGATCATGTAAAGACGGGTTCTTTCCCAATTATGAATTTTGGAACACAGCTGCTAGGCTTAAGGGGTCAACATATGATGTGCAGACAAAGAGTTATTAATAATTGTAAAAAAAAAAATACAATTTTTTTTTTTATTATTTAAAAAAATAATTTTTTTTTCCGTTGTTAGGCTTTTGTCAGTGTTTGAATTGTTTTGGTGGGCTTTTGTCTGGTGGGCTTATGTCCGGTGGCCTTTTGTCCTACCACACAAAATATAGGCTATATTTAGTCTAATTTAATTCATACAAAAGGAGTAAAAATGGAGCAGAAGCCCTTCGTGAAAATTCAGATACTTCCGATTATTGAGAAATTTTAACAATTGCTATTTGACATCACTTAATAGATGTACCCTACATTCCAGTTCATTTGCGATATTTTAAATGATTTTAGAGGCATAACATGAGCACATCTTCCCATTTGAAAATTCAAATATATCAGATTTGCATTGAATTTATCCTCGTGATTTCAACCTTCGTAAGTGGACATAAAAGTGGTGCAAATCTGTTTGTTTTTTCGAGGAATTAATTTCACCTGTCCTGGGACGGGTATACTTCTAGTACAAACATATATATATATATATATATATATATATATATATATATATATATATATATATATATAGAGAGAGAGAGAGAGAGAGAGATTATATGTTAGATGCTATATATATGTGAGATTTGCGGATGTGTTATGACTTGTATGCATGCAAATATTCTGTTTACGTATGTATGTGTAAATGTATAGGGGAAAGTTCGAATTACGTTTGTTGGTGATTATAAAATTTTACATGTTTCGAAAATATCCCCCCACCCCTACAATTATAACCTCGAATATATGCTCTGAACTTTTTTCGGACAATTTTAATTATTGCTATTGCAGCCTCGATGATATGCGCTTAGCACAGAAATGAGAGTTAATTTGTGTAGACTGTTATAATGTTATATATATATATATATATATATATATATATATATATATATATATATATATATATATATATATATATATATATATATATATATAGTAAGCTGTGAAAATATATTTATGGTAATTAAGCTACACAGAGGCTCCCGCGTTTCATCCCCGGGGAAATCTTCAAGCTTGTGTAGCTTAATTGCCATAACTATATTTTCATGGCTTACTACCTAGCCCTACTTACGTATCGAGCACTGTTGAAGTAAATACTGAAAATTGATACATAAAAAATTATATTTCCTTATAAAATTTTATGTGGATACATAAAATACTAATATATATATATATATATATATATATATATATATATATATATATGTATATATATATATATATATATATATATATATATATATACATATATATAAATGGATAAATGTGAAAGTTTATTTAATTTACCCAAACTATAGTCTTATCAAAACATCTTAGCTATACCTAATTCAATTATGCACTGAAATATTTTGACATACCGTATATATACTCACAGAAAACCTGACTTAACACTCTCAACACTATAAATTATTTGAATATTTATTTTTGAAACATTGTCTAATAGATTTATGTTCAGTACGATTCACTTATAATTTGATTCTGCTATTTTTATTATATACACGAACAACTTTTCCTGACATTAATATCTTAATTATTATCAGTACTAATATTATTTTAAGCGATTTAATGAATTAAGTTTAAAATTCAAAATCATAACTTCCGTTTCATTATTTATTTTCGGTTACGTTTTCGCACGCGTATATTTACACATATATTTACACATAGCAACAACCTGAATAACTTTCGAATAATAACTTTTTAAAAATAAAGTTTGCATTAAACGCAATATTTACCAAGGAGTTTCAGTTAACTAAATACACACGTTTATTATTTTTTAAATAAATTTGTTGTTGTTATAGCTGTTTCTTTCCCCCACGAGAGCAGAATTAGGCACAATATCAATATTTAACGTCGAGTAAAATCCAACTCCCCCAAAAGTGTCACCCTGGATTAAACAAAAATTTCAATTACCTCGGTCTAGAAAGAGTTCTCTTTCATAAACCGAGGACATAAAAACTAAGTGCAGATTCAGAAAATACTACATTTTGCTCCTAGCCATAAGGCCAAGGAGTCAACATGTTGGTAGTGATGATGATGATGATGATGATGATGATGATGATGATGATGATGATGATGATGATGATGACGACTTTAATATTTGTCATAGAAAAGAAAAAACATCCTCTAATCTTTCTAGATTACAAAAAATATACATTCTTTTATTTTAATATTCATTAAGACTTTTTTTCTGTCTTTTATAATAATGGCGAAAAGTACAAAGTACACATTTCGAATTTCTCAGTAATATTAAATTGGTTGATTTGAGCAATCGACATTCAACCCTCATATTTATTCATTTCATTATATTACACGTTTTTATGGAGAAATCCATTTCCATTTTTATGCTGAAACAAAATAAAATTGCTCTGAATATCGTAATACCATATCAATTAACCTTTTTACTGTTCTTTTCTTAAAAATAAAATCTCACTATGTAGTAGTATAAAATATATGTTTTGCAAGTAAGCATATGTACATACACAGACATGCATGAATGTATGTTGTGACCAGCATTAATTGATTAAAACAACAAATCCCTTATTAAGTTTTCTCGCATGTTTTTATTTACTAATAAAGAATCCGATACTGTATTTCAATGTTGTGACCCGCATTAACTGAGTAAAACAAACCAAAAGATCCTTTTACTAAGTTTTAACACCTAATTTTTTTAATTAAAATAATTTTAAAAATGTACTTTAAATATCAAGTAAAAATGTTATTTTGACTTCATTACTGGAAACAATCAAATAATTATTAAAAAAAGCTTATGTTTTAAAATTTAATTCTTTTTAATGTAGAATCATTTCGGTCGATTTCAAACCGTCTAAATTACACTTAAAACGTTGTTTATGATCCTTTGGTACATCAGAAACAGTCCACTGATGGCGGCCCACGGCCACGAATTTGGAATAAGGGGCATGTGAGTGAGAAAATTCAATATCGCCAACTTATATGTCACATAATCAACACGTTTGCAATATTTTTACTATCACACCCATCGGAGTTAGGACAGACATAATTTAAAGCCCTGAAACTATTTAATATTTTACCGTACAATAATAAAACAAATAGTGTAGAAACTATTGTAGAGATAGTTTCTTTTTATTTCTCGAATTAATTTTTTCTGCTTTACAACTAACTTAAAACATGTCGATAAAAAGGGTGGAGTTGGGCGGGGCATAATACGTCGATTTTTGAGGATTTTGAAGAAAAAAAGGTCAATTTTATATATAATACTTATACAAGTATTTTATTTGAAGTAAATGTGCAACGCATGTATAATGAGTCCATTTTGGGATTGTTTTCTAAAATATTATAACAATATTTAAAAATTTAGTGGGTACAAACCAACGGTATGAAAACTGGTGAAATTACTTAAGTAGTGGGGTATAATGATTCATCATTGTATCTCTTAAATAAAAATAAAACATTGTGTCAAGACAAAAGCTGATAAGCAGTTCGAAGATGTAACATAACAGCAATAGTTACTTGGAAAACTTTATATGTATAGTCACCACTACTATAAAAGAACTTTAAAAAGAAAAACACAGAACATCCCTATAAAATAATAACAAGGCGAAATATAAAATAGTACATGAATTTCATAAACACAACCTCTCGCAAACCACATGTATTTTCACCTAGACACTCCTCCATATCCTCTAAATATAGAACACCAATTTCTTAAACACAAGTTCATCAGTTAATAATCCGTTCAAATTACTGACTATTCTTGCCAATGGAGAGCCGCAGAAGTGCTCCGTTCCATAAAAGTCTGAGGTGACCCATTATGCCCCACCTTCGAAAGTAATTGATTCTTTGTAAATCTGTCAGTAATGGCTCAACCCCAATCTTTGTTGATGTTTTCCAAGCCAAAGTTCTTTTTTTCAAAAATAAATGACAAAACTTTATCATTAAAAATTAAGCTAGTTAATCAGTAGCACTTTCCGAAGCTGGTAAACCCAGGAAAGTAAGCATAGGAATAACTTTGAGTTGGGTGAAAAAAAAAGAAAAATCTGTGAGTTGACCCATTATGCCCCACCTCACTATACAAGAGGGAACACACACAAAAAAAGAAACTACGAAATGATTATACAGGTAAGAATAATTTTTTTTATTTTTGTACATACATAAGGAAATTCTGGATATCTGCTTTTAACATTGTGGGGCCTGTGTTCGTGCTGGATCTTTCAAGGTTGGGTATGGAAGTTTCTTAAGTAAATCTTCTTTCCCGAGAAACGCCGGGACATGTGTCAGCTAGTTTATAATATTATGATATAAAGCTGAGAAATATATATATATATATATATATATATATATATATATATATATATATATATATATAGATATATACACATCAAATACATATCCGTTAAATACATATATATATATATATATATATATATGTATAGAGAGAGAGAGAGAGAGAGAGAGAGAGAGAGAGAAAGAGAGAGAGAGATAGCTAGATAGATAGATACTAGTATAATAAACCGGCGCTGTCCGTAGATGGATGTTGTCTTTATACATAAGATAAAGAAAAACAAAACAACTTGATTGCTGCATGAAGTTTGAATTCTCTGAAGTTGGTCTTAGTGACTTGGTTAGAACTGGACATGATATTATGGAACTGCCTTTTGGTCACTGTCGATGTACCCACATAATATTGAGCGCCTTATCGAGGCGTATCTGCAAACCATATCTTCATTGATGTCGCCAGTTTGAGATCATGAGGGTTTTCTGGTCTTTCAACATCAAACGCTTTCATACAAGCGACCCAGCTGATACCGATAAACTACCGGCGTTAGACCCAGAAGTTAGCTACAAAAAGATGATATATCTTGAGGAAAAGTTTTAAGAATGGTTGACAAAAATAGACTCATGCATTTCGTCAAGAAGCAGCTTAACACCAATAAGAAGTAAGCAAGATATGAAGTCTCCATAGAAGGTAGGCACCATATTTATTAATTTCTTTTAGTTTTTATCTACAAAATAAACATAGCAATGTTTTGGGATTAAATTATTATTCTTTATTATGGATTCAGTGATGTTACAGATAAGCTCTCTTAAAAACGTTATGCCAGCATTTAATTCTTATACACGAATGAAGAAAAAAATTTTTATTATTGGCCAGGGAAATATATTCATTTAGAATTCAAGTGACGTTTATGGTTGAAGAGAAACATTTAATTATGTTTAATTTAAAAATTAAAAAAAAAACATGAAAAAGATTTAAGCAGATGCTAGACTGAACCCTTTCCCAGCGTATACGTAGTATGTTAATGCTGGTAAACGAATACTTCGAACTGTTGGACTGACAGGATTTGTGGCAGTAAAGAACAGAAAAGAAACTGAGGAGATTACAATTAATTGAATATCACAAGATTCGGCAGCAGATATTTGGAAAAGGGTGTTGCCGACTTATGGATAATAATGGAAGAAATGTAAAGATCAAATCATGTCTCTGTGTTAATCTCTTTTACTCTAATTTGTTTGTCTTTTAATTATATCCTCTCTCTCTCTCTCTCATATATATATATATATATATATATATATATATATATATATATATATATATATATATATATATATATATATATATTTCGTTAAATATGATACAATTTATGCTGGCATATTTTTGTTTTGATCCTTTAATATTGTAATGAAATATGTTTAAAAGAAAAAATGCTGCTTATATATATATAATCTCTTTGGGGAACTTTGAACTCCTTCCTAATTTTTATTTTTATTTTTTTGATTTAATTTTTTTTTTATCCCCTAACGTAGTGCCTTTTAATCGACTTTTAACGAAATCATTAAATATATATATATATATATATATATATATATATATATATATATATATATATATATATATATATATATATATTGGTACAGAAAAATTTGTACAACATTCGTACTGTCAGTTTCAAGCTCGGAAAGTCTTAGCCATCCGGCTCTCTTCAGCTTCTCAAGCTGAAGAGAGCCGGATGGCTAAGACTTTCCGAGCTTGAAACCGACGGTACGAATGTTGTACTACTTTTTCTGTACAAAAATAAATAAATATTATGCTCTTAATTTGTAACTTTAATTCTTAATTAATCGAGCACTCTGCTGTAATTTTTCCTACTATATTACAAAGAAGTTATATATATATATATATATATATATATATATATATATATATATATATATATCACAATAGGTCCAACTCTCTAAAAGTTTACCTTTTAGTTATAATTTTCATATATATATATATATATATATATATTGCCGGATATTCATCATCTAAATAGGCTGTACATACTCGCATACATATGATGATAATATTAGAGTATCAATTCTAGATTTTTTTTTAGAAAAAACACATTTCACTTTAAGTAATTTAATTTGTTTTTATTTTGTCTTTTTCACATACATATATTATTTATTATTTCACCTATAATATTTTAAGGTAATATATTGTGTATTTTCAGAAGGCGGACGTTCGCATTTAGTTGAGTGCTAAATATTAAGATGTATCAGGACGTGCATATATTTAGACGACTCGTGTAGATTATACTTGAACAAAAAACTAGAAATTTTAAAGATCCCCCCAAATTACTAAATTGTAGAAGCGAAATAGCAACTAACTGTAGACACAGAATAAAATTATCTTTAGGATAACTATGTAAAATAAATAATAAATAAATGAAATAAATTAATAAAATACTAACAAAATACATACAAACATCGTAACCAAAACAACTAAAATAGCAACAGGTAACAAAATGAATAGAACACAAATTATTTTAGTGTCCACGTGTCACAGTAAGGTCACTATTGTTAATTTTAACAACTTAGAAGTGAGGAGTGCTAAAACCTCTTTCAAACAAACGGCTTGGCAGCTCTTTGACCATTGGACAATGGAAATAATCGGCCGAGAGTGGGTAATATAACCAACGAATTCGATTTGTCAATTAACACTACTTAGATAATAAAGCAATCGCAAACCATACATCCACGCATTTAACCTCATGATTTCCTTCGGGAATGAAACATATATATATATATATATATATATATATATATATATAATGTTATAACGGTGGTGATGAAAGTATCTTGAGTAGCTAGCCATTTATATCAAATGTCACAGTGTGAAGATGAAACTCGCTCGCCTAGAGCTACGTATGTATTAAATTATGAATAAATAATAATAATTAATAATGATTGACAACATGATAACATCAAATATATTGAAAATAATTTAATAGTCATTATTTGTTACTAAACGTACATTTATGTGATGATGGATCCAAATGCGTATGTAGATTTGAGTGTTAAACATATTTCACTATCTAGTCGCCATATCGGAAAGTGTCTTGCTTCAAGAATGTAATTTAACAGAGAATTGCATAGCAAAGTAATGTAACGGTGTTTAAGTCTTATAATGAGTTAGCTTACTTTTACTGCTGTTGTTGTTGTTGGGGTGATTCTGACATAACACTAACACACACCCTTCCTTTTTTCTTTACAGTTCTCTCGTTCCCCCCCACCCCTCTCTCTCTCTCTCTCTGAATATATATATATACATATATAAATTATTAATTTTTGTAGACTATTATACATAGTTGTATATATATATATATATATATATATATATATATATATATATATATATATATATATATATATATGGGTGTATTGAAACAAATGAAATGAAAAAGAAAACCAAACCTATTAGTAGATTACAATGTGGAACAGAAAAGAATGTGAATAAATTCCGGTTATTATTAGTTTAGTTGAACAATATGAAATCGAATTAGATCTATCGTAGAGAAAATAAAAATGAGAAAAAGTTAAAGATATTTTCTCAACTTTCGATAAACACTAAACTTAGAGGAAAGGATGTTATTTGTGGTGTATATGTTTGATTAATACTTTTTCAATATAAAAAAAGAAAAGAAAATGAGAAAAAGTTAAAGATATTTTCTCAACTTTCGATAAACACTAAACTAAGAGAAAATAATGTTATTTGTGGTGTATATGTTTGATTAATACTTTTTAAATATAAAAGAGAAAATAAAAATGAGAAAAAGTTAAAAATATTTCATCAACTTTCGATAAACACTAAACTTAGAGGAAAGGATGTTATTTGTGGTGTATATGTTTGATTAATACTTTTTAAATATAAAAGAGAAAATCAAAATGAGAAAAAGTTAAAAATATTTCATCAACTTTCGATAAACACTAAACTTAGAGGAAAGGATGTTATTTGTGGTGTATATGTTTGATTAATACTTTTTAAATATAAAAGAGAAAATAAAAATGAGAAAAAGTTAAAAATATTTCATCAACTTTCGATAAACACTAAACTTAGAGGAAAGGATGTTATTTGTGGTGTATATGTTTGATTAATACTTTTTAAATATAAAAGAGGAAGATAAGGAAGATGAAATTGCGTTTCAGTAGTGTTTATTTCATTGATGGCATGGAGACTTAGTTATTTTGGTCGCAGCATCTCCCAAATCATATGTAATTACCCCAACGGATCAGCTGGGCAAATAGGTGCGCGATTAGCCTAATTAGTACCGTCACGGATGATACAATTGAGTCACGCATTGCTGGAAAAGGTATGAAATCGCAATTGCATCTCACTGTTGGTTTACTAGCAACTCATGTTCAATTAATCATGCACAACGAATCGTTTTCAAGGAGTATTGTACATCGGCATCAAAAGGTTTGAATCCAATTAACAGACAAATAGAAGGCTAACCTAATCTATAACCCGTTTCACTCCTCCAGCAACATGAATGGGCCTGTCACAAAGAAAAACTATACGAAATTTGGTGATCGAAGATCGTCGCCAACTTTCGTTATAAAAAAATCGTTTATAAATAATTGTGTAGAGTCGCAGCGTTCGAACCGTTAAGCTAGGATGTGGATCAATGATGCCATGGGGACAATCTGAGAGAAAAAGGCTTGTATATTTAGTTCAAATCGGAGGAGCTTTTCGTAAAGAACAGAATCGTTTAATACAGTAATAATAAAAGAGAGATACGAGGACCTCTAAGAGAAGAATCGTTTGTAGTCAGATGAAAAGAAATATCGTTATCTCTCTTACAAACTTGATTTAATTTAAACAACTAAAATGACATGTTAGAAATTACACGCTTCAGAATTATCTGCGAATGTTGAACAATAAAAACAAACACAAAATTGTTTATTAAAAGATTAGGACGGTAGTACCTTGTTTATTAAAAAGATTACAGAGTTGGCCTCCAGGGTGACTTGGATTGGTTTCCATCCATCCGAGCACTATGCAATACGGAAATTATAGGCTTTCTATAGTCCGTGCGTTGTAAGGAGCCACATCTTTCTCTAGGCTACCCTTTTAATATGACTGGGCATAGACAGGATACTGTGGATCTAGAGGAATAAACCTTAACTACAAATCCTGTTATTTCACGAGTGGCAGTACTTCACGTTGCACTCATCAACAAACTGATGATCGAGCTCTGAGAACAGTATGACTTCGTAGAATATCATGTGTATTTGGAAATGGGGAAGCATAACTGCCCTAGTTTGTACGAGGCCTGTCTAAAAAGTATCCGACCGTTATTTTTTCCGTGCGAAATAAAGACGATACGGCGACGCCACTATACACAGTGAAAGAAAAACACCTTCATGCGCATGTGTGAATTTTATCACCGCCTTCCTGCGCGTTGGTCGCTACCTGTCGGTCGCTGAGTGAGGTGCTACACAACATGTTCGCCCGATTACCGATTCTCTCAAGATGACTGAACGTGTTGAGCAAAGGTACTGCATCAGATTTTGTCAAAAGGTTGGTGATTCTCAAAGCAAAACAATTCCTAAGATTCAGCAGGTGTTTGGAGAAGATGCGATGGGTGTAACACAAATTAAAGAATTGTTCAACCGATTCGAAAATGGCTGCGCATCAGCGGACAGTGACTAGCGTTCTGGCTGGCCCCAAACTGTTCGGAGTGCAGCTATTGTTGAAAGAGTGCGAAATTCGGTGAAGGAAGATCGTCGTTCAACTGTGCGGGAGATCACCCAAGAGGTCGGAGTAAGTAAAAATTCCGCACATGCACTTTTACGTGATGATTTGAACATGCACAGAGTAGCTACGAAATTTGTGCCCAACTTGTTATCAAGAAACAAAAGGATATCAGTTTTCAAGTTGCACAGGACTTTCTGGAAACCGCCAACACTGATCCTAGGTTTCTGAACACCATGATAACTGGAGATGAGTCATGGGTGTATTGGTACAAACTAGAAACAAAATAACAGTCGTCGTAATGGAAGCATCCCAAGTCTCCAAGACCTAAAAAAGTGTGACAGGTGCGAAGCAAAATCATTGATCTTTGATATATGTGGAATTGTGCATCACAAATACGCACCGGAAGGACAAACAGTGACAAAGAGGTACAATCAAGATGTTCTCCAGCGTCTCCGTGACACAGTTCGGCGCAAAAGACCAGACATGTGGACGGTGAAAAACTGGCAACTTTATCACGACAACGCCCCCGCACATTCATCCCAATTGATCCAACATTTCTTGGCCAAACATGGAATTCCAGTCGTTCGCCAACCTCCCTACTTTCCAGACATGGCTCCTAGCGACTTCTGGTTGTTTCGAAAATTGAATACGCCACTGAAAGGTTCCCGTTTTGAGACTAGAGAATAGATAATGCGGAACGCGACGGCAGAGATGAACACTATTCCAAAAGAAGACTTCCAGAGCTGTTTTCGTCAGTAGATGGATCGGTGGGCTAAAGGGATTAGGGGGTCCCAACCCTGTCAGGTATTTGAAATATTTTTTCTTGCCTAAGATCGGATACTTTTTAGACAGGTCTCGTATAGTACAAACAGCCTTAAGAAAAAAATGTTTCACTATCAATTGATGGATGATTCAAGTTCAAGTCTAAAAGATTAGGATGTTGTTAATGTTTTTTTCCGTTCCTATTGAAATATTCAATAATACAACACAATGGAACCTATTTCGATTCGGAAATATATTCTTCAATTCTTGAATTGCATATGTCCCCCAAAGTGTCGTTTCGTATTCATCACATGCTAAAATCAAAATAGTATTTCTTTATTCTATTTTTAGTTAAAGTCAGTTATTATAAATCAATTATTGCATGTGTGATACAATTTGCCACAGACAAGAACAAATATTCCTAATATACGTCGATTCAATCTGTGCGTTTTATTATGAAGATTAATTATATTTAAACCTTAAACGTGACAGACAGACGGACATAGATAGAGCCTCTTATGCGTGAATACATCTGAAATGCTATTTAAAACTTAAGTATTACAGGGCAACGAAAAATGCAATTTCAAACTTGAGCGTGACAGACTGACAAAATGCTATTTTCAAATTTTAGTGTAACAGACAGGCCGATGGAAGTAGCATCTCATAGAGATATTTGGACGCATCTGAAATGAATTGCGTCCTTTCAATCTTCTTGTTTAGCCCTGAAAATGCTATTTTAAACTGAAGCGTGACAGATCGACGGACAGGGCCTCTTGCAGACATACGTGGCCGAATCTAAAATATATTAAGATTGCAGAAAAAAAGAAAGAGATGTTCATGCTAACCGCTGTCTGTTCTATCTAAAAGAACGTTTGTTTTATGATAACTGAAAACGATGTTGAACGAAAGAATGTTATTTTCACGGTGCTTTTTTCCCCCAGCCTTTACCTCAAAGCCTTATACTGGTAGGACAGAAAGTCACCTAAATAAAATATCCGTGGACTTTTGTAGAAGAGCCTCGCCACTAATAGGAAAGTGAGTTTTGCACAAAAAAAGCTTCGTTAACCGAGCACAGTGCGCGCACACACATTTGACATATTTTGTGAGTCTTGTCCAGAGATGCGTGGGGTTGGGGTAAAGATTAAAGTTAAGATTAGGGTTAGGATTAAGGTTAGACTGTACAAAATGCAAAAAAAAAAAAAACGCCACTGTGGAATACATCGCGAAATGGTGGCACTTATCTGCGTGAGTTTATGTTTGTAAACAAATGTAAGGGAAATGGTCATTTTATCCAAATACTCAATTAAATGAATCGATTACATCATTATGGGTAAATAATAAAACTTTTTTTTTTTTACTACAAACTGTATTTAATCTGTTTTTTCTGGTGGCGGGGTATATTTTTGACGTGGTTCTTCCACAAAAGATCTAAAATCCAAATCATTCCAGTGGTCCACAGAAAATCTAACTCACTGTAATAATAGTGTGATATGACTAAAACAATGATTATAAGTGGACGTGAAGAAGGTATGCAGACGCTCGCTCTGTGGGAATAATTGCATGTAGACATGTAACTAATACTGCACTAATACTGCAATCCCTACAATCATAACACAACATTACACGTTAAACAATTAAGAAATATACAACAATCTTAAATTGATCAAGCACAATTTCATAAGATTATGACATTTGAATGTTAGCACTGCTACGACCTAATATTTATATTTCAATGTCGTTCAGTGTGGCAAGAAAGAAGAAAATTATTTCAACTCAACACGATGCTCCATTGCGAAAGAATTCCGTTCGCATCCGTGACATTGATGTGAATACAATTATAACAAATATGATACCAGGAATTCCTACTTATATTATTTCATATTGGGCGTATGTAGATTTAAATGAGTGACACAAACATAGTCCGTGTCGTATGACACTGACTTTGTTATTTTTCGCCCCTCGTTCCGTGGATATTAAAATAAATATTTCCCAAATGATTTGTACAATTAGTATATTGCTTTCGGTATTAATACCCGGTGACCTCATTACGTTCCTTTAAATAAAGACACCGATATTATATCAACATAATTAATAATTAGATTATTAGATTTATTATGTATTTAAGCATGCAACGTTGTTAAGGAAGGTTCAACAATTTACAGATTTATTATCTCAAGATATAAACCAGCAAATATAAGCTCCTTTCGTCGGGTATATTTGCTAGCATATATAATGTAAATCTCATGACAACAGAACATATACTATACTATCTTCTTTTTTGTTGAAATAATTTCCTTCTATTTTGCGTATCCGTTTTATTTATTCAAAGAATATTTAGCTGACAATGGCAATTACTTTTACGGAAAAAGAAAGGGGCATTTCTTCTTAATAATATTACCATTTACCAGCGGGCCACGAAAACTCGCTAATATTATTTACCTCCTCTTCAGGAGGTTAGGCACAAGGACAGTTTTATCTTACTCCCACACGGTAAGATGTGACCCAAGGTCGGGTCGGAAAGTCGGACTTGAAAAGCCAGCGCCCGAGAAGGTGAGCACTCTGGGCATTAAAAATTTCCCGGTAGGACGCCTCAGGCAGTAAGCAATAAACTTACTCCTCCCAAAAGAGGGAAGTCAAAGCCTGGGAGGGTGGACCTCCTAGAACTGCACGGGACAAACCCATAGACCGGCGTAAATCAAGCCCCGAAGGACAAGACAACACCAGTTTATGGGGTGAAAAGATTTATCGCATATAAATGTTGGCATTTTGTTGATATTGACAAATCAACGTATTCAAATATCTTTTTACGAATATCAAATTACCTAAATGCCATCGTTCCCTTTCACCAGTGTGATGCCCCCATATGGGGAGCGTATATATTTATAAACTATAATTATCCACGGACACGTGTTTCGCCGTCTACGACTCACTCGCGTGGCTGAATCTAGCGAGATTCGAAACCGAGACAACAGGGAGTGAAGTATGACACCTTTACCAGCCACGAAAGCTTACTAGTAGCAGAGGAGATTTATTGCATAGAAATGCTGCCATTTTGTTGTTTTTGTTGGTTTTTTTTTTGCGATATTGACAATTGAACGTATTTAAATATCTTTATACGAGAAGGCATTACCTAAATTCTAAGAGAGAAGCATTGTTCTGTTTAATCAGTGTGATGCCCCATATAGGGAGCGTATATATTTTAAAAATATATACTTATCCACGGATACGTGTTTCCCCGTCTACAGCTTATCAGTGCGGCTGAATCAGCCATGATAAAGAATGATAGTTAGTGGTTAAGCCTATTTAAGCAAATATCTCTTCATCTCTTTAATCTATATAATAATACGCTTAGGCATTTTACGTTCGTACGTACGTGATCATTTTCTGCCCTTTTTTGAAAACATGGGATCGCCTGATCTCCGAAGATTCAATGCAAAAACAATATTTTTTTAAGATTTCATCTGATGCCGCTGTTGTGTCAATTGTGAAACTCGAACTAAAATACACATTCTTGGCCTTTGGACTAAGATCAAAATGTAATATCTGTTCTGTAACAAAGATGGTACAATAAGATCGTGGGGTCTGCGTTCGCACCAGATGACCATGGAATGGGAATATTTCACAATCTCTTACAAGGGTTTTGGAGATCAACCTCATAACCAGATATATTCTGAAACTACATTAATCAGAGTACTCAGATAAGTATTTTCATTATTAAACAATGGTGGTACAATTATATCGTGGGGTCTGTATTTGTGCCGGACATCAATAAAATGCACTGCAGTAATATACAATAGATAAAGGGTACAACTGTGGAATTTCCACAGGTCCCGTTAGTAATTATAATAATTATTATCGTTATTTGTATTATTTTGTATGATCAGTATAATTACTGGTTTTACTTTTAAATTATTTCATTTTATAAACTGCATTGACAATTGTAATGTCTGAATTATTTCATATACTTTTTGTAAACTTCATCTACAACATACAAAAAACACAGTAATCCAAAACAATGTCACTAACCCAGCAGTTGTAATTGTATTGTTGTTGTTTTTTCGGTTATATTCTTACACGTTATAAGATCCTTGGTTTAATTATATATGTTGTAATATTCATACTTCTATTAATACCCAAAGTGGTCATCATATATCATCTATAATTACATATATCAGATATATAAATTGTTAATATGTAGTTACTGCACATTGTTTATACTATATACGGGTATAGGTATATTATTTTTACAAGTATTTAAAAAAATTGTTTGCGAAGGTTTAATTAATATGTCTGATGTTTTATTCCTAAGGTAATTATAAGTGTATACGTATACACCCTCTTATTCTATATTGTTGATATTAATCTTAATATGGGGTAGTCAATACTAAACATATAAATATATGTCGACATTTTAGATAGCATGTCGATATAAGTATTTTGCCGTCATTTTTAACGGCACGGATACATTAGTCAATTTTCTCTGATTCCTGCTGATTTTCATCTTACCATCGCTCTTGCTATTTGATTTTGAACTCAAATCCGTAAAAACTGTAATCGGAGAGCCCATGGGAGTCGTCCAAAGTGGCCTTTAATACACAGCTTGCATCCTAAACAACCTCTTCCAACCGGATTATTTGTGCCTTTATTGGTTTGACTCCTCTAAGTTCATCGGATTTTTACAACTTTTAAACGCCTATCTTTATTGGATCTGTGACTTTTGAACCCACTGCTGCAGTTTTCGTGACGCCCACAACGGTGAACGTTTTAATATATTTTCATTCTCTTTGCTTTGAACATTTTCTACGATTTTCCCAAAATGTTTTTCATACTTGTGTTTACGTTTTTTCAAATTATGACTTTTGGTTATTCCTTTACCAACTTATCTCTTTTTATTCCTCTGGTGATAAGAATCCATTTTTTGAAAAGCCATGACTTAAGGAAAGAAAAATAAATATTTTTTATTTGACGTAATAGAATTTGTATATTAAAAAAATCGTTATTCTCATCTTTTATTTCTCTCTCTTTCTCTCTCTATCTCTGTCTGTCTGTCTCTCTTATATATATATATATATATATATATATATATATATATATATATATATATATATATATATAATGCTGAATGCGTTTCTTACGAAAGAGAATACAGGTATGATTACCCCTTTGTTAGTGATACAATTTAAAAATGTTATTCATGCCGGTTCATCTTTTCTAAGTCGATAATAACCTGTTTGCTGTTGTTATCACTATTATTCCAACTAACCTACGAAGCCTTATAAGATTTCAATTGCACTGTGCATCCGTCGAGGCGCCAGGTATGATCACATGTTCCCTGCTTTGGCATAGCACACGCGGCCCTGGGTTCTACGGAACCCACCCCTCAATCTTTCTTTAACAAAGACCCATAGCTAGTAGAGTGAATGCGTTCTGACCCTGTTATTTTTTGTTTTTGGTACTAGAGAGCTCCTAAAGATGCCAACTCCCCACACTTTGTTTTGCCCTATGTCACCCTATATCTTGGAGAACACAACCATCCATTCCCACATCTCATCCAGACTCATTTTATTTTTACCCCCCCCCCCTCCTTAATTCCCACCCCCAATTAGAGACCGACCTGCTTGTGGGCAGTCTATCATTTAGCAGAGGGTTGGGAGGGCACTACTAACCTTGTATAGATCTTTTGTAAATATTGTCCCACTCCTCCACGATGAATTTTACAAATATTTTTTAAAAACAAATTGGGGACCATCTAAGTAGATCCAACCCACAGAGAGAATGAGGTATTTTGGTGAGAGTGTCTAGCCTAGGGTAAAGTCAACGTATGATAAATCTTTTGTCTAACGACCTCCCACCCATAACGATTCGGGCTTCATGCCTAAGACAAATGTAAGACATTTTATGTGCATTGTTTTTCCTTTAAAATATTTGTTTGTAATTTTTTTAAATTTTGTCTAAATAAAATCGCTTTGATGAATGAATCGCACGCACAAATCTGATTGTGTCGTTACAAGAAATAAAGTAAAAACAACGGCGACGCGCAAATGTTTATTTCTACTAGTAAGGTCACGCCTTTATTAAAAAGTTGGGGGAAGAAAAAGAGATGGGGAGGGATGGGAGGGGGAAGAAAGAGAGAGATCTGACTGACATCATGAATTTAACTTTAAATATTTAAAAAGCTTTAAAATAGACATTCAAAAGTAAGTATTAAAAAAATAAACATAAGAATTTTGTTTAAATAGTATTAATTTTTTCAGTTACAAAATACGAGAAAAGTGAATATATAAAAACAAATATGAGCATCGACCGTAAGATTGCTTCCCTCAAAGAGACATTCTTCCGCCATTTTCCACACGTAAAAAAGATGAACTTTTATTAAATTTCTATTAACATTTTTATTTAAAACATGATAATATTTTTGGTTATATTAATTTCACAGTTAGTGTTAACGGCAGGTTTAAGGGTATCTGGCAGTTATACTAAAAAAATAGAAAGTAGAAACGGTTATATAAAAAACCTGTGTGACCGTTTGCCATTGTTTTATTTCTAAAAATTATTATTTTTTAATTCATACAAAAATAAACTTAAAAATAAAATTAAAATTAGCGAACTCTTTAGTACCAATCCCCCGATTCCGATCTACTTATGTATGTATATATTTGAAGAAACTTTCACAGGCATTATGCCTATTATTTTTAGATTAGAAATAAGCATTCAGTTGTTGTTGATGTTGTCCTGTTTTTCAGACAACGTATACCGTATGAAAGGGTACCTTTAGATGAAAATAGTATAGTGAAGCAAAGGTCACGTAATCGTCAACCGGTCATCTCCTTACTCGTCATTGCTAAAGTTCAATGACATGAAGAAATCCAAGACAGCTGGAACCAGTGTCGGTATAAGCGGAGAAGGATTGGTTATATCAGGTTTTTCTTATTCTAGGCTAGTTGTTCTACTAAGTCTTGAGAAACCTAGTCAACCCTACTATTTAAACGATGAAACATTCTTATATGTGCAATTATGCATTTTTTCGAGGGGTCCATCTGGAGTACTAAATATTCAATTAGAAAATAGTTTACCTCTAATTTTAATACAATTTAAACTACAGCCAAAGAACATAAAATTATACAGATTCTCACATTTTAAGCATATTTCAATTATTGTACAACTACTTCATGTAAGCTTTTCATATAATTAAACATATTCTCTCCTTGGCCTTTTTGGCTAGGAGCAAACTTCACCTTTTATGTCCTCGGTCAGTGAGAAGTATAAAAAATACTGTTAAATTTCAAGTGTAATGTTGAGAACAAGGTTTAACACCAAAATCAAATCAATCGATTTACAAAAAGTAAATTGATTGATTTGATTTTGGTGTTAAACCTCGTTCTCAACATTACACTTGAAAAAAAGGTTTTACTTGTATTTGTCATGAACTTTAAACTACATTTAAATTACATAAAATTGTACAAACACGAAGAATATTAGCGAAATAAATTTATTTTAAGACCTTCTCCTTAATGGGGTTTAAATGCGCAAAGTATTTTAGTGTCCGACTTCTTTGCACTTATTTAAGAGTCCATTGGCGTCTCAATATTATAAACCGTTTCTGGAACGATTACACTAACTGGCACTTTTGCTAGGCACCCCATAGACTTGTATTGTCTTGTCATTCGGGACTTGATTTACGCCGGTCTATGGGATTGTCCTGTGCAGTTCTAGGAGGTCCACCCTCCCAGGCTTTGCCTTCCCTCTTTGGGGAGGAGTAAGTTTATTGCTTACTGCCTGAGGCGCCCCTACCGGGGAATGTCGACGGGGCTGCCCAGGCAATTTTTAAATAGCCAGAGTGCTCACCTCTCGAGCGCTGGCTTATCTAATCCCACTTTCCCGACTTTGTGTCACATCTTACCTTGTGGGAGGTAGATAAATAAAATTGACCTTTTGGCTAAAATCAAAGTGTAGTATCTGTTCCGATGGATACTGCACCCCATAGACTGGTGTTGTCTTGGCCTTCGGGGCTTGATTTACGCCGGTCTATGGGTCTGTCCTGTGAAGTTCTAGGAGGTCCACCCTCCGAGGCTTCGCCTCCCCTCTTTGGGGAGGAGTAAGTTTATTGCTTACTGCCTGAGGCACCCCTACCGGAGAATGCCGACGGGGCTGCCCAGGAAATTTTTAAACCCCACTTTCCCGACCCGACTTTGGGTCACATCTTACTTGTGGGAGTAAGATAAATCTGGCCTTGTGCCTAACTCCTGGAGAGGAGTAAATCAATACTCATGCAAAAATCAGATTTAAATTTAAAAATCGGGTTGGTTATACATAACACAGTTAGGTCGCTTTTCTCATAGTACAAGTAAGTGTGTGTCTTTATAGCACGATAGGTCATTAGACTTATAATTTAGCATAAATTACTGTCGAAAACTTTACACCTAGAATAAAAAGTCGAAAGAATTATTCAAACGTAGTTTGTTTAAGAATTTCGAAATCCAATTACGTGTTAAGATTTGGGTTATGACGTAAGTAAACGGACAATGAAAATTAAAGCAAATTAGTTTTGCTATCAAAATAAAAGCTGTACGCATGAACTACCAACAGTCAATAGCGCAATTAACCAAAAAATACCAACACCAACAGCGAGCGATAGAATAAGTAGTGTGCGGGACGAAGAAGCGACAACTGTTCAACAAGCTACGGCAGTCTCTCGGATTCACTCAGACCTTTATAAGTAATGGGTCACATTTTTATTGACATCATTGGTTAGGATTTAAGCTCAGATGAAAAATTGCAGTTACTGATTTTCAAGGCAGATTAACAAGAACTCTTTACACGGATTTTTTGGGGGGCTACGGATGTTAATGTTTGTTTGTCTGTCTATTAATAAATTGTCATGCTCCACTCTATAATAAAGAGCAATGTGTTTAAACTTGTTTATATATATATATATATATATATATATATATCCGCCCCGTCACACGAAAGTTAACGAGTAAAAAAACTGTCCAACGAATGAGAGTAGGTGAACGCAAATAGTAAATCAAAAACTCTGCATTCATTTTATTTCCATGAGATATTTTCTTAATTTTTGCCACCCCTATCTCCTAATAATCAAGGGAAGAAAATTCAAAATCTCTATCTCTCTCTCTCTCTCTCTATATATATATATATATATATATATATATATATATATATATATATAATATTGATTTTTTATTATCATTATTTACACACACACGCACACACACATATATGTGTGATATTGATATCAAGCTAATTGCTCTACTAGCATACTAGCTAATTGCTCTACATTCTGAGAACTGTTGAAGTAAGTAAATACTGAATATATATATATATATATATATATATATATATATATATATATTTATTTTTAAATATATATACATGTATATATATATATATATATATATATATATTGTGCGTCGGCGTATGTTAAAAAGAAATCAATAGAAAGCTCGATCGCAAAAATGTGAGAGCTAAAATAAATATTATTTATTTAAAAACTACAGAATCCGTTATCAACGATCAAAATATTCTAATTAATATCTAGTTATGACTCATATAAGCATACAATCTATTCCTATTAACTCGGTACTTTCTCTAAAAGAGACGCTTGAGCGAATTCACCGGAAAATGTTACCGGTGATCGTTTAACTCAATTCTTCGTTTTTGTTTCTTCATTTCGTGAGTCGCTGATGATTTGTATGAACTCTAACGCACTTTTCTAAACGGCAAAAGATAAATTTATGTCAATGAAACTATGGCACGTCTCTTAAATATGTAACATAGTTACTAAGTAAATAATTTGTATGTATATATATATGTATATATATATATATACATTTACACACATATATATATATACAGAGAAAAGGAAAGAGAGAGAGACAGAGACAGACAGAGAGTGATAATATTTTATACGAGTATAGCACACCCTCCCTCAAAAATGAGGGAAAATAATTATACTTCAGCAGTGTTTGCCTTAATATAAATTTCTTCTTATCTTTGTTTTTTAACTTCACCGATTTAGACGTTATTGTACATGAATATTAGTGCGAACATTGGCGCAGCATATATTTTTTTTTTGACGGGGAGGGTGTACCCTCGCATATTTCAACTGATTCACAAAAAATAACAAATTACTAGACGTGTGAAACGTGTATCTTTTGACAAAGGAATATTTTTAATTTCAAAAGTCAACCCGATCGAATGGATTTTTTTCTACAATCATCAAAATGAAATTGCAGCTTCTGTATCTGTAATACGGGTAAAATAATCATGACGGCGATCTGCGCATTTTAGTGCGCGTATAGCAGAGGCAAGTTTCTTTAATTTATTTGTCTTTTTTTCATACCAAACTGAACTTAATGTATATTAGTATTATTCACCTCCTCTTCAGGAGGTTAGGCACAAGGCCATTTTTATCTTACTGCCACAAGGTAAGATGTGACCCAAGGTCGGATCGGGAAAGTGGAGTCTGAAAAGCAAGCGCCCGAGAGGTGAACACTCTCGGTCATTTAAAATTGCCTGGGCAGCCCCGTCGGCATTCCCCGGTAGGGGCGCCTCAGGCAGTAAGCAATAAACTTACTCCTCCCCAAAGAGGGAAGGCAAAGCCTGGGAGGGTGGACCTCCTAGAACTGCACAGGACATGCCCATAGACCGGCGTAAATCAAGCGATGGCCAAGGTGCAGTATCCATCGGAACAGATACTACACTTGGATCCTGGTCAAAAGGCCGAGAGTTTTCCGATCTTCAAATATGAAAATCTCAGCCATTAAGTCACGGTCGTCTTTTTTTATGAATGAAGGCGGCAGACACTAAGACAATTCGGTTTTCTTTGTTTCCCCTGACTTATTCTCTCTCTCTCTCTCTCTCTCCCTCTTTCATCCCCCCTCTCTCTCTCTTATTATCTCTTTCTTCCCCCTAATCTCTCCTTAATCTCCCCCCCCTCACACTCACTTGTCAACACGTCCACTCTTTAACAGTTTATTTGTGAAACCGCATTTGCGTATTTATTTGTTCTTCCTTCTTTTTAATTGATAACAAGACTTGCTGTCCAGGCTGGCAAGACACTGACTCTTGCCGGTAGGGCTACACGTCTTCAATAGATCGCCCTCCTGTCTCCCGTCTCCCCCATTGTCTGTCAGTAAACGATGTTTGTTAGCTGGGCGCGGAACGACGATTGAGAAGGAAGGAATTATCGCGTCCGAAGAAAGATTCCGTCTGTGGCAGTTTGGCAGAGACTTACGACATTTTATTTCTGTGTCTCTTTCCAGTCAGAATTTGGAGACATTATGTCTGGAAGTTATAAAGATTCAAGTAATAAAAGAAAATGTTTCTTTAATATAGAAAAATGACTCCCCTTACACACAACAATAACAAAAAAAAAACAAGTGACTTGTTATTAGGGCAGTAGATACCAGTAAGAAAAAGTAAAGTTCATTTCTAAGCTTTACTGTCTCTTAGGGCCGGTGCTTATGCTTGGTTATATAGCTTTAAGCAGAACTTTTGGAGTCCAGGAGGTTGAACGCTGATGGTGGGTTCACTTTCAGGCTTGGTTTGTCTTGAAGCGATTCTATCTTCCTTTCCTTATTTTATTATTATAATTAGCTCCTTGGATCGAGTGGCATCATACCTCGTTTGAAGAAAAAAAAGTGGACGCTAGAGTTGGGCACAAGGTCGGCGGTTTTAGTGTGGGCACTCTGGATTGTACAAAATTTAAAATAGCCTCAATCCAGAAGAATTTTTCTTTCACTGACCGAGGACAGAACAGATACTACACCTTGACCCTAGCCAGAACGCCGAGAAGTGTCAGTACGCTAGTCTGTCACCGGTCATCTACCTGGGGTAATTTTTGCTATCAACACCTAATATTCCTGAATGGTCACTAATGTACTTACTAGATAGGCTCAACTTTGCTTAAGCTCGATAAGCTGACGAGAACTAGCATGTCAACGTGATTGAACTGTAAACAATGACCGAAATAAGTTAGTTCAAACCATGTCGAATTTATTATGTTCGGTTACGCATTTTATTTCTGATTGAAAGGTATAAACCCACTTTTGTTTCTTTAACTATGGGGAAAATAGCAACTTATGCTAATGAATCATTTTCAAATAGATGTTGTAGAACGGCTTTAAATAACACCAAAAGGGTTGATATGCCGTTAAATAGACCAACCAAACCACGAACACGACGTATACAGAATCATGCATTAGTGTTGGCACGTGGGCTTTTAACATCCTGTTCTTGTTTTGTTTTTAGAAAAAATATAATATTATTGCTACAAGCATAAATCAACAGTGGAACACAGAAAATGCTTCGGCCTCCGACATTCAAGAATAAATTAGAAACTGTCTATCAAATTAATAAAATAGAGTACTCATCTGGAATTGTTAGGTACCCCCCCCCCCCTCCGAATATCCTTGCCACCTCTAAAAGCAGATAAATTACTCAAGAGGATACAACCATTCATATCATTGAGTGTTTGCATACAATGATAGTTTCCTTTATATTTCCACACCCACATAAACTCACACAGATAGCTGTGCACCATTACGCGATGCGTTTCACAGTGGTGTTTATTCAGCATTTTGTACAGATACCAAAAAGTTTCACTGGTTTGAGTGTGTGCCTGTGCGACAAAATTAGTTCCTGGATCCTAACCCAAACCTTATCTTTAATCCGTCGTATGTCTAAACAGGATTTAAAATGTAGGTCCAGGGTGTGTGCGCGCATTGCTCATGACCGGCAGGTCTTTTTTTATTAGTGGAGGTGGTCATCTACAAACGATCCCTATCTGTTTGTCCATTATATATTATGAAACGACTTAATAGAGTTCAACCAAACTTGGCATATGCCTTTGTTATGATCTAGATAGTGTAGTAAGCTGAGTAAATTGTCTAAGCTAAAACCCTAATCGAACAGTTTCATGAAATAAAAGTGTACAGTGACATTAAAATTGTGTGGCAGATTCGGAACCAACCTCAGTTTTCTTATAATAATAACGTGGGTGTCTGCAATCGTGCAGAACGCTATCACTAAAAAAAAATAATCAAAAAATAAAAGTATTCAAAAAATAAAACTACTAGCGAATCACAACGGCTTGTTTGTGACAAAGAACGATAATTAATAAACATTTCGATAAATTACGCCATTACGTGTGTTTTAAGTAGATTTACTTTTTAAAAAGACTCATTTTTAGTGTTGTCTATCTAAAGAAATAACCAAACTAGGAACGGTTTTCAATATCACATTAAACCTATAATATCATTTTTATTACTTCTGTATTAAACAAGCACACGTGTATATATATATATATATATATATATATATATATATATATATATATATATATATACATGTGTGCTTATTTATTACAGAGGTAATAAAAATGATATTATAGTTTTAATAAACAATTATAGGTTTAATAAACAACTAGCGGGACCCGTGTAAATTACACGAAATGATGTTTTTAATACTAATTATCTTGTTCCTAACCTATACATGTTTGAATAAAATATGATAAGATTTGGACTTGTATATTTTTTTTTTTTAAATGAACAATACATGAAACAATTTACAAAACTTCATATATACAATATTTCTAGTGAAGGTAATATTTCGACGAATAAACCTTACTTTGGAAATGTTTTCGATTAAATTAAATTTGGCTCCAATTCATGAATATTTATTTACTCCTCTCCAGGAGTTAGGCACAAGGCCAGTTTTATCTTACTCCCACAAGTAAGATGTGACCCTAGGTCGGCTCGGGAAAGTGGGGTTTGAAAAGCCAGCGCTCGAGAAGGTGAGCACTCTGGCCATTAAAAATTGCCTGGGCAGCCCCGTTGGCATTCCCCGGTAGGGCCGCCCCAGGCAGTAAGCAATAAACTTACTCCTCCCCAAAGAGGGGAGGCGAAGCCTGGGAGGGTGGACCTCCTAGAACTGCACAGGACAGACCCATAGACCGGCGTAAATCAAGCCTCGAAGGCCAAGACAATACCAGTCTATGGAGTGCAGTATCCATCGGAACAGATACTACACTTTGATCTTAGCCAAAAGGCCAAGCCAATTCATGAGTAGCATACAAAGATTCGGAAGGTCGTTGCTTTTGATGTAAGCATGACACACAAAATCACACACGCTATTGTATTAATATGTGTCTTCCCGGTCGTCCCCTCCCTACCTCTCTTCCCCTTCTCCTCAAAATATAGGAAAAAAATCTTAGAGGTTGGTGTGGATCGAACTATAAACCATAGTTTATGCGCTGTTTACAATTGGCCCAGCGGTTAGCGACGTCGGACTGGAGTTGAAAAATACTTGAAGTCCGGGGTTTCGAATCGCATGACCGGTAGTGAATAGTCATATCTCTATGCTGATGAGTCCCAATTGAAAAAGGACGAAACGTATACGTACATAGATAATAAACAATAACAAATATTATATATATATATATATATATATATATATATATATATATATATATATATAGTAGGAAATAAATAACAAAAACAAATTAATTACAGATAACTGTAACTCGTCCGGCATTTTTTTAAGAAGTATGTTTAATATGTTAAATATATAGGTTTTTTCTTGTATTTCAACTGTTTTTTTTTTCTTGCTTGAACATACATTTTATATTACATGTCTTTTTGTTACCAATTATTTTTCGATATACTTAACAAGACCAATTGAATTCAGAAAACTGATTTCGAGTAAATCTTATCGAAAACATAATATATTTTATAAACAGACGTTTTTTTTTTTTTAATGCACCGTTATTTAATCTCTGCAGTAAATGGAAATGATATCAACATACATTTTGTATCTACAACATTAAATAAAAAATACATTATTTTAATAAATAATATGATAATTTCTATTCAATAAAAAACAAAGAAACGCTGTCTTAAAGAAATTTAGAATTTGTACACTCATAATTTATACAATGTATTCAGAATGAAAACAATCACGTAGATTCCATCAAAAAGTTTTACAAATTTAACTAGAGTATGAATATAGGTAAGTTTTTGTTCATTTCATTGCTTTAATTGTGTCGAAATTATGAGGTTTTAATGTTTTTTAGGAATTCGATTTCAGCGTCCAACTTCTATTTTTAAACGATGTAATCCTACGACGATTATTTGATTTGTAGTTTTAAAATTACACTGCCATTTTACATGTAACAACTATTCATAAAGATTTAATTTGATTTTAAGAAAAAAAGTGTTTTGGTATTATAATATAATTGTAAAACTACAAATAGTTCCACTTTCTAATGACCGGAAGTTGTCACACTGCTCGATTCAAGCTAAATAAATTCTCTTAAAAAATACGTCATTCTAATGCAATTATTCGACATTTATTTGTTTTTTTAAGACAATATTACAAATTTAACTTTAAAAATTCCTGTAATTTTATGAATAATTAGGTATAAAAGACTCCCAGACAACACCAAAAGGTACAGCTAATGTTTTATGCAATAAGGACTTTGCACATCGTAACCCGTTCGGGGTTATTTAATTTAAACAATGCTACTTCTATAAATTCTGTTGGTAAACGACGGTTTATAAATTTAGTTAGAACATTCTACTTTGGTTCATATACGTTTCCCCCTAAATGTTGAATCATGTAAATATAAGTAATGATAATCAGTTATCTGTGAAGTGAGTCTGGGGAATTGGGATGGTTTCATTTGGATAATGGGGTACCTTTCAATTTTAGTAATACTGACCTTTAATTATGTCTAGAAATGTCTTTGACAGCTTGGAAAATTTAGAGACATTCCAAAATGTCACTGGTTCTAACGATAAATGTGTTTTGCTTTACGCGTTAGTCTGGAAGAGAAAATGACGAACAGGACACGAGGAATCCCGATAGGTTCCGTCTTCTGCCAAAGAAATCGCGATGACTGGATTGTTATTCCTTAATCAACACCATTGTATATGTGTGGTTATTGGTAACCAATGGTATTATCCTCCCTCCCAGGGGCGCCTCAGACGATTGGTGATAAACCAACCTCTTCACAAAAAGAAACGGTAAAGCCTGGACGGGTGCATTTCCTAGGACTGCATAGAAACATACCTCGGTCTGCCGAGAGAGCACCACAGCTGGTGCCGCAGCTGCCCACCGCTTCGGACTGATTGTCGAAGACGTATCTTCGACTGATATCAAGTGTCAAAAAGGATTTTGTCAACTGATCATGACTCTGTAATTATGTCCCCTTTACTGACTGGCAATGTAACGAAACCCCAAGAGAAAGCTGTTTCATGTAAAACGTGTGTCAGACTAAAAAAGATATAGTCTGGCCCGCTTCAATAATCACGTATGCAAATTTATTTTTATGGGCAAACCAAAAGGAGGCTTACTATTAATCTTAACAATAGCTGACGACGACGACGATGATGACGATGATGACGATGATGACGATGATGACGATGACGATGATGACGATGATGACGATGATGACGATGATGACGATGATGATGATGATGATGATGATGATGATGATGATGATGATGATGATGATGATGATGATGATGATGATGATGATGATGATGATGATGATGATGATGATGATGATGAAAAAATAAAATAAAAATAAAAATAAATAAATAAATAAAAAAGAAAAAAAGAAAGAAAAAGAAAAGAAAGATTAATCCCGTACGCAAACTTATTTTTATGATCAAAGAAGAGGAGGCTGAATTTTAATAACTGTTTATACAAAAAAATAACAAAAGAATTTATTTTACTTTTGACGGATATAAAAAAATTATTCCTATGTTTTAAACATTTTTGTGACTAAATTAGAAATTAATCTACGGCCACACATCTGCTTTATATACTGATTCAGGATAGGACGGTTTAGTTTATTTTTTAAGTAAAACTTATCTCGTGTATTTGCTTTCGTTTTCTATAAAACTTATCGTCCATTCACTTATTCCTTTTTACATATTTATCACAAAGTATTTTTTTTCAAAAGATAGACCTAATAAAGGTCAGCAAAAATATATCTTACTTTTAAAATGGTGTCTACATATTAGGTTGTTAAGAAAATTCCTTTCATGTTTCTGACATATAACTTCAATTATATTGCTAATGGAGATCGCATATTTGTCTGTCTGAAGCCAAAGCTATACAATTCTATATATTGTACTATTGTACTTCTATTAAAAAGTGCGATTTAATATCTGATGTATGAAGCCGAAACTATACTATTACTTTTATATATTGTATTATCGTACTATCTTTTAACACTCAATTAATTTTACTATACTATTTTAGACTAATGTACAATCTTTCAATGCTCAATTGAGGGAGTAGTAGTGAAGTATCTTTTTTTTTGTCATGATACCATCCTCCCAGGCATTACCTTTTTTTTTGGGGGGGGGGGTGTATAGGGTAGTGGTATACTAGTACATATAAATCAGCTTAAACTCAACTTTATCAATGAAAAACTATTACATTTAACACACCTTTATCCTTATCTACTCGCCTCCTCACGAGAGCAGAGTTAGACACAAGGTCGGTTTATAATTTCGGAAAAAATCCAGCTCCCCTCCCCAAAAAAGGCACTCTGGATTAGGACAAAAATAAAAATTACTTCAGCCTAGAAAAAGTTCCTCTTTCACTGACGGAGGGCAGAAAAAATGAAGTGTAGTATCAGAACAGATACTACACTTTGCTCCTAGTACAAAAGGCTAAAACATACCTTTGTTACGCAGAAAGAAGTTTATATTCTGTAGCTTCATAAAATTCGAACGCCCAGGACTGAATAAACTCTCTCACGCTATTGTCAGCCGCGTCATTATTATTATTATTATTATTATTATTATTATTATTATTATTATTATTATCATTATCATTATCATTATCATTATTATTATCATTATCATTATTATTATTATTATTATTATTATTATTATTATTATTATTATTATTATTATTATTATTATTATTATTATTATTATTATTATTATTATTATTATTATTATTATTATTATTATTATTATTATTATTATTATTATTATTATTTTTTTTTTTTTTATTTTTTTTTTTTTTTTTTTTCTGCACTAAGTGGCCATAATGATTGATGAAGTGGTAATCAGTTTGTGAGTGAACCGGAAAACACTCTGAATTTTTCACAGTCGTCGTAAAAACCCATACCAGTTAACTGAGTCGAGTTTTTCTGGTGATATCATTTATAGTGGGAGTAAGAACCATCATCAATGAGGACCAGAAGTCTATGAATGTCCGCCGTGGCATCCGTCCATCTGTAATCAGTGCAAGTAATAAGAACGAGTGACTAAACTACATAGGATTATTCATTCCCTTGGAAATCATTGTTAACTTGCTCCTGCTATTGTGACTTTATTCCCCTGCTAAGAAACCGGCTACCCTCCTAAGGATTATTCATTCACTTGGACATAATTGTTAACTTGCTCCTGCTATTGTGACTTTATTCCCCTGCTAAGAACCCAGCTACCCACCTAAGGATTATTCATTCACTTGGAAATCATTGTTAACTTGCTCCTGCTATTGTGACTTTATTCCCCTGCTAAGAACCCGGCTACCCTCCTAAGGATTATTCATTCACTTGGACATAATTGTTAACTTGCTCCTGCTATTGTGACTTTATTCCCCTGCTAAGAACCCGGCTACCCACCTAAGGATTATTCATTGACTTCGAAATCATTGTTAACTTGCTCCTGTTATTGTGACTTTATTCCCCTGCTAACAACCCGGCTACCCTCCTAAAGATTATTCATTCACTCGGAAATCATTGTTAACTTGCTCCTGCTATTGTGACTTTATGCCCCTGCTAAGAACCCGGCTACCCTCCTAAGGATTATTCATTCACTTGAAAATCATTGTTAACTTGCTCCTGCTATTGTGACTTTATTCCTCTGCTGAGAACCTGGCTACCCCCTAAGGATTATTCATTGACTTCGAAATCATTGTTAACTTGCTCCTGCTATTGTAACTTTATTCCTCTGCTAAGAACCCGGCTACCCTCCTAAGGATTATTCATTCACTTGGAAATCATTGTTAACTTACTCCTGCTATTGTGACTTTGTTTCCTGCTAAGAACCCGGCTACCCTCCTAAGGATTATTCATTCACTTGGAAATCATTGTTAACTTGTTCCTGCTATTGCGACTTTATTCCTCTGCTAAGAACCCGGCTACCCTCTTAAGGATTATTCATTCGCTTGAAAATCATTGTTAACTTGTTCGTTTTTCTAAACGTATTTCCTTTTTCATATATGTCAAGCGCGAAATAGAATTAAAAACTTCAACATGGCGTCTAACGATTGAATCATTGCATTAAAGTTCGAATTGCAAGTTTTAAAAAAATAAATTAGAATTTTATTTCAGGATAAAAATACAATTTTAGACTAATTAATAAGTTTCATCCAAAATCCCCTCCCAATAAAAAATGACTGTTGTAATTTAGTACAAATGTTTACTATATTGTAAATAAACTGTTCGTTTTGCAAAAAAAGCACACACTTTTATTTCAATAAATGTTCTATTAATAAATTATTTTTAATTATTGATTTTGTGTTACTTTACTTAATTCGTAATCTTTCATATTTGATTTACTTTTAATGTTTGATTTAATTCTTGAACTAAAAAAATCAATAAACATTTATTGTTTTCGGAAATGTGAGAAACTCTTATACATTTATTCAAAATTTAAAATGAAACAAAAAATGCACATTTTAGTTTATTTCAATAAATGTTCTATTAATTAATTATTTTTAATTTTGATTTTGTGTTACCTTACTGAATTTATATCTTTCATATTTGCTTTACTTTTTATGTTTGATATACCTTTAAGTTAAAACATATCAAGAAACATCATTTATTTTTGTCGGAAATGATAGCAACGCTTATCAAATTGTTCAGTTAAAACTAATAATAATAACATGTTTATATGCAGAATAAAACTGCTTAAGAATAAGGATTTGTCTTCTTGTGTTTATAAACCAAGAGATATTTCTATGCAGTATAACTGATACTACCCTTTTCATTCGATATTGACCTGAAAGAATGAACTCATTTAAAGAATGAATATTAAATCAGACAAATTATTTTTCAAAGAAAAATATTCATGTTTTAAAAATTTAAAAATTTATGACAACACAATTTTATTATTAAGTATTAATCTAATGTTTGCTGTGTAGCCTACGCAAATTACACGAAATAATACATTTGCGCTAAAATTTCTAATGAAGTAATGGGCTAATTATATTCTATGATTGTTAATTAATAAATACTGAAAATCTTATTAAAACTGGTTAATTTCCTGAATTTCGATGAATTTTTAAGTAAAAATGCCCATCGTCTAACTGTTCGACAGATTTCGTTTGTTACTTTATAGCATGACGTCATTTTACAGCACTCTGGCTTCCTTTACGACGGCTATGGTATAATCCAAATTAGTTAAACAGATGTGACATGTGAGACGTGTGTTGGAGCATTGTCGCGCAGCCGAATTGTACTTCTTCTGTTCATGAATGCCGGACACATACGCTGAAATTTCTGGTGCACCTCGTTGATTAGCTGATCACACATCTCTGCAGTCACTGTTTGGATACAGTGTGGTATAGTGGATTAATCCTTCACCTGCATACAACCCAACATTCCTCATCACCTTCTTTTGATGCACCTGGGTTTTTGGGAATGATTCGGCGCTCCGCATTGATTCAACTGGAACTTTGTTACGTGGTATACTTTTCTCCGGTAACAATTTATTGAATGCGACAATGTGTTTGCCACTAGATCTTTATCACCTAGTAGACGTTTCTCCAACAATACCGTTTTCAATACTGAGCTCGATAACAATGTGCTCGAAATCGGAAGTTCATTGTATGGTATAGTATTCTCCAACAAAACCGTTTTTTGTAGTTGAATAGAAAATATTGAGATAGGCCACCACATGCAGATATTTACACGATCTGTGTTTGAGTGAGAAACTAGAAATTGTAAAGTCTAAAGAATTAAAAAATACTTAATCGTAGAAGTGAAGTAGCTATTAACTGTAGACACGGAATAAACTTTACGTTTGGATCACTAATAAAAGAATCAACGCACTTAAATGAAAACGCCTATATAGTGCATATATACGAATACGAACTCTTATGAATTATAATGTACAATAAATGTATAATGGCCATAATAAACAATAGAATAAGTGACAGGCGAAATGCTTTAGTTTTATTGTGCCATATTAAATCATCTTTAGCTTATTTGCGCCACTTCGAAACGAGAAACCCTTACAAGGCTTTCAAATGTAGTAAAATTAATTAACTGAAAGAAATGAATAAGTAGTAATGGAGTAATAAAATCAAGGACTCAAATTGGTTAGAAACTAGAATTTGCACTACTTAATTATAAAATCAATCATAAAATGTAAACTTATGCAATTAACCTGGAGATTTCTCACGGGAATGAAACACAAACGTTTCTGTGTAGCTTAATTTACCTAAGTATATTTTATACTACTACTAATCTCTACTTACGTATTCAGCACTGTTGAAGTGAATACTGAACAAATATATTCGTAATATGTTATTTTATAATATAAGTATGTATATAATAAATAAAAATTAATGATCATGAATACCGTGAGATGATTAATAATCTCCATATATCACACACTAAAAAAAACACAGTCAACTCCAAAACATAAATTCTTTCCCCTTTTTTTAGAAACATGGAATGTGAAAACTAAAAAAAAAAAAATAGGGGGAGGGACGAGAGGTACGAAACTACCAAAAATAAACGCATGTCCCAGTTTAGATCAAACAAAAATGTCGCTGTGATTTTCTTCACAAACTCAAACACCATCCAGTCCAAAAACCTCCAGATAAAATACTCGATCCTTCCCTCCGGCTGGGATAGTATCAGTTCCATCTCAGGAAGCCATCCTTTCAGGCATTACCTTCTCCTTTAGGCGGCGGCGAAGTAATAATCTCGCTTCGTCTTTTTCTTTTAACAGGGGGTATGTTTAATGGCCCGTCTTAACATTTAAAACTGACCTTGTGTCAAATTTTCTCTTGTTGCTAAGAAAGTAAATAGTGAATCTCGTGCAACTTTGGACGCCAACTCGCGCGCAACAAAATGGCTGCATGCTTGAAAACTAAGAACCTCGACGTTTCTTATTATTCTATCATCTTAGTACAACGGTTATGGTTTCAAACAAATTAAAGTTACACCTTAGTACCACGTGTTCAATTTAAAACAAGTAAAACATGGGTTGTCCCCCTCTGAGACCACAAGTATTTGAATACTGTAAGAAAAAATGAGAACTTTTGTTTGATTTGGCGACAAAACTAATGAAAATATTTTTTACATAGTTTCACAGAATTGTACTATGTTGCCAAATTCATTTCTCAATATTTTTTTGTGAATTTGAGACATTTTTTTTTTAGAGTAAAGCCGAATTTTACGTGGGATCACCAGTACTTGTTTTATGTAAATAAACATTTTTTTTATGATTTGGAGGAAAATTTAATGAAGAAATTTCTTTAGAAATTTGAAAAAGCAAATGCAATTTTTGGCATTTTAGAAGACGAATGGGAATAAAAGAATAACAGACAGTGATAAAAAAAAATTCTTTCCGATTAACGTCGGCGTAAAAAAATACAAGCGTATTCATCAAAGTTTTTTTGTACTGAGTTACGACTTATCAAGGCCAAAGACCACTCGAGGATGATAATTAATGATATTGTCAGTTGTGTGATAATCAATACTATAAGAGGATTGGAAATGATAGGTTGAATGGATAGAATTTGATTACTTAAGAGGACAACTCAACACATATTTGTTAACATTGCATTTAAACATGATCATGTGGTAGTCAACTCAGAAGCAACCCCGCGGTATGGTGTTCCACAGATGGGAAGGTCTCGGAAAGAATATCTGTTCATGGAAGTTCTGTTAAATTTAAAGTACACAGAAATAAGGCAAGTTATTTTCAGTTGTTGTAGATAGACGAGTTTCTGGTAAGTAGGTAGAAAAAACAGCGTATAGAATAGACAAATTAGCATTAGCAATCATAGTTAAACATCACCGTAAATAAACGATACAACCGAAGGAGACGGGAGAGTACATCGGTCAAAACGTAGTTCAAATACAAATAGAAATATTAACATTGAAGGAAATAGTGAGACAAAAAGATCAATGCAAATAAGGTGTAACTCATTATTCCGAAGAACACAAACAGATTTTATTGCAATACGTCTCACGGATGCTCGGCGCCGATTGCATCGCAGACTTTCCTAATTGGAATATTCAACAATTTGACAAGCTGTGAAATCGCTGCGATCCGTTGACACGTCTCCCTCCTCCCCGGAAGTAAACGATGCGTCATGTCTGCAGTATTACAGCGAATATAATATTCTCTCTTGACTACGATTATGCAATATATGCATTGCTTGAAATTATACCGATAGAAACAACAAAAACTGGCATGCAGTTGTCAAAACAAACAAATACAACTGGACTTCGCGTGTCGGGTTCGATTCTGTCTGGCGTACTGCATCACTTTCACTAATACCATTTGAAAAGGTATAACTCCATATATCAAGAGTAATTATTACCGAAAGTACTCAAGTTTTAAAAAAAGAAAAGTTTTTAAAGTAAATAAATAATTTATTTAAAAAAGACAAATAATCTGCGTTGTCCGGTTTTTCAAAATATTTTTAAAAATATTCTCCTTATTATTGCCATTTCAGCAACGTTTCCAATGTGTGACTTTTCAAACTCCCTTATTCACGTAACCGCGTGCTACACACAAAGCCATATCAACATCGGTCGTCTATAACATCAAGACGAATTTCAACTTGACTGTGATAGATATGTCTCAGTCAGGGAGAAACAAGAGAGAAAAAATATGCTTATACTTCTGACAAGGGTATACTCAAGTTTAAAAAAGAAATAGAAGTTTTTAAAGTAAATAAATAATTTATTTTAAAAAACAAATAATCTGCGTTGTCCGGGTTTTCAAAATATTAAAAAAAAATATTCTCCTTATATATATATATATATATATATATATATATATATATATATATATATATATATATATATATATATATATATATGAGATAGTTAAATGAATATGGTCGAAGGAATCGACCGAAATATCTTGGTTAAACTTTAATGATCTGATAGTGTCCTTATTTCTTCTGGTATGTGTCCTTGCTTATCCACTATATACCATAAACTTTTATGTTGGCCGCATGGACCTAGGCTTCAGACAAAATTTAAAATGTTAATTTGAGTTTGAGGCTTTCGAATCGTGTGACAGGCAGAACAATCATCTTCCACACTTATGATTCCCGGATATATATATAGAGAGAGGCGAGAAACCCGGTTACCATTCGATAATGATTATTTCTTCCCGCACTATATTTTTTTTATCTCTGTCAGATGTTGTCCTCCAGCTGTCAATTTTAGTTTCCACGTTTCCTTTGATTTCTCCATAAAGTTGATCATTTTGGCAGATATTTTTCATCTCTTTAAACGTTCAATTATTCATGCTTGGAAAATCGTATCGTAGGCTTTCTTGTAATTAATCCATGCCATAGCAAAGTCCTTTTTCGTGCTTTTTACCTTCTTCATGATCTTTTGGTCAATGCAAACAGGTCATATGTCTCTCTTATCGCTTTCCAACATCCTTTCTATTCACAGTTATTAAGGGAGTGGTAGATTTGGGATCATTCCCCCTTCGCTGTCCTTTCTTTATTTATGTCTTTATTATCTTAGTGATAGTATTCCGTTTCATGTACGTATGATGTTTTTTGTAAGACTTTTGTGCAGTGTCGTGAATTCTTTTAAATCAGAATCCATGTATTCCGTCGTGATCTTATGCTTTCTAGTTTACTACTACTACTACTACTACTACTACTACTACTACTATTATTATTATTATTATTATTATTATTATTATTATTATTATTATTATTACGCACTAGTTTTCACACAGGTCATCATAAAAAATACTCACTGATACTAACCGGTTGTGTTCCCTGGAGTCTTGGTGACAACAATCTCCCCAGATTTCCAGTACTGCCCACCTCTTTCGATAACCTTTGCAAATGACTTTACGTTATTACAACAGCCGCTTACCATTTATTTCTCACTGACAACGACCATTAATCTTCACTGGAATTTGGATGGCAATAAGCCTCAAGGTACCAGTACTCTTCGAACTCATCCAGTGGAGGTCTGGTTAGTGTTCTACCATCCTCCTTGATCATTCACGACTATTTTGTGCGATAACAGCCGAGGCTGATGCTTTTTTTCTTTGTAGATGACTTTTCGTTATCGCAACAACCGCTTACCATTGATTTCCTGCTGGCAACGACCATTGATTTTCTCTGGAATTTGAGTGGCAAGAAATCTCCCTAAGGTTCCAGTACTCTACGCATCCTTCCAGATAATGTATGGTGTCTGCTTTCCCTTTTGGTATTTCTATCCTCTTTGACCTTGACCCTTCACGACATTTTTGTGTGGTATAAGCCGAGGCTAGTGTCACTACATGCGTGTATGTATGCCTTTGGGAGGGGGGCAATTTATGCGATTAGTGTTGTTATTTTTTTTATCATTGTCCGTTAGTTTAGTGCTAAATATTGACCTTTTGAAAAAAAGATAGGTCTCAGTACTAATATTACATGGTCTCAAAATACCTTTGATACATGTAGACGGGGAGTAGTTGGAAGCCACGCTATATTTATTTACTCCTTCGCTAGGAGTTAGGCACAAGGCCAGTTTTATCTTACTCCCACAAGTAAGATATGACCACAGCTTGGGTCGAGTAAGTGGGGTTAAAAGCCAGCGCTCGAGAGGTGAGCACTCTGGCCATTTAAAAATTGCCTGGGCAGCCCCGTCGGCATTCCCCGGTAGGGGCGCCTCAGGCAGTAAGCAATAAACTTACTCCTCCCCAAAGAGGGGAGGCGAAGCCTGGGAGGGTGGACCTCCTAGAACTGCACAGGACAGGCGTGCAGTATCCATCGGAACAGATACTACACTTTGATCTTAGCCAAAAGAGCCACGCTATAGGTATTTACTCCTCCCCAGGAGTTAGGCACAAGGCCAGTTTTATCTTACTCCCACAAGTAAGATGTGACCACAGCTTGGGTCGAGAAAGTGGGGTTAAAAGCCAGCGCTCGAGAGGTGAGCACTCTGGCCATTTAAAAATTGCCTGGGCAGCCCCGTCGGCATTCCCCGGTAGGGGCGCCTCAGACAGTAAGCAATAAACTTACTCCTCCCCAAAGAGGGGAGGCGAAGCCTGGGAGGGTGGACCTCCTAGAACTGCACAGGACAATCCCATAGACCGGCGTAAATCAAGCCCCGGAGGCCAAGACAATACCAGTCTATGGGGTGCAGTATCCATCGGAACAGATACTACACTTTGATCTTAGCCAAAAGGCCACGCTATAGGTATTTACTCCTCCCCAGGAGTTAGGCACAAGGCCAGTTTTATCTTACTCCCACAGGTAAGATGTGACCACAGCTTGGGTCGAGAAAGTGGGGTTAAAAGCCAGCGCTCGAGAGGTGAGCACTCTGGCCATTTAAAAATTGCCTGGGCAGCCCCGTCGGCATTCCCCGGTAGGGGCGCCTCAGACAGTAAGCAATAAACTTACTCCTCCCCAAAGAGGGGAGGCGAAGCCTGGGAGGGTGGACCTCCTAGAACTGCACAGGACAATCCCATAGACCGGCGTAAATCAAGCCCCGGAGGCCAAGACAATACCAGTCTATGGGGTGCAGTATCCATCGGAACAGATACTACACTTTGATCTTAGCCAAAAGGCCAACAAAAGGCCACGCTATATATTTTTATCAACCTTCTTTTAAAACAATTACATTGGTCGCCCATGACTCTTATAGTGTTTATCAACTCGACTACACCAGATTCGACAATCGATAAGAAGTAGAGTTGTTGTTTTTCTCGCAAGACTTTTACCTGAGAGACAGATATAAAGGAAAAACTGTTTTTTTATCGTTCACCCATTACAGCTTTCCGTTGTCATTGAAATAGCACTCGCCATTATTAAAGTTTAGGAAGACAATGTCTAGTATATTGCACTGAATGATCGATATACTTGATAATACTCTCGTCTGAAAGTAGGAAAAAATCACAGAAGATTTTTGAAGGACATAATTGCAGTCATCTAACACCGTTTGCGGAGATATACACATGTACACACACTAAAAATAGACATACCTAAGTCGAGATAGATGATTAATCTATTAAAGCAAGCTCCTATTATCTAAGAATTCAGGAACCGATTTCGAAAGAGCGTCTGCAAAAGGTCAGAGATGTATCACTGGCCCGATTCTTGTCAAAACAAGCAATGAAAATAAAAACCGTGTCGTAATAATTTGGTCGGATTAAGTCCTGTGTTTCGAAGACTATTATACGCCCGTTCTTCGCACCATCGTAATCCACATAGATGGTTAATCTATACTTGACGCACTTATCCAAGAATCCATGAAGAACCTATCCAGTTAGTTTCGTATCATTGACCTAAATTGTCAAAGAGTGTCGTAGTTTTATGAATATCAGACACACTTTCTTTTCTGATTAATACGTATTTCAACTTTTGTTGGAATCTTTGATTTATCCACGTTCGGAAAAATGAGACAACCAACCATATTAAATCGATTTTATTTTTAATCAAACGAAACACAATGCCATAACTATTCACCATGTAACTCAAATTATATGAGTTTCTTATTAATGGTCACAGTCACTAATAGTCAATTCCTAATGTTTACTTAAAGATATAGCCCTCGTAATAGTTGGGCGAAACGTTGAGATGTACTGTTAAGATTTAGATCTTCCCTTTTCCATTTTATCTCATATTATATATATATATATATATATATATATATATATATATATATATATATATATATATATATATATATATATATATATATATATATATATATATATATATATATATTAGAGGTGAAAGATGAGAATAAAAAATTGTAAAGATACAATATTTATTAAAACATCAAAAGTTCAGAGCAAGGAGCCTCATATCCTTAATCCATGGATTTTCAAAGATAAACTCTTCTCATCAGAGGATAGGGAAAAGCCGATAATGTATATATATATATACACATGTGTGTATATCTAGGCAGCATCTTCTCTTGCAGGCAAGTACTGTTGAATATAAGAGGCAACTCATGTCTAGATATCCTTTGGTAGATCCTTTCAATTGTCCGAATCAGGATCTTAGTTTCGAAGGGGAATTGGCTGATGCATTTGCCATAGTTTGGATTTATCTCCCAAGTACATTCAGACCCATCCGGGTCCATCTTCAGGGGAATGAGGTTAATCAGGTACAGACCATGTGTTAGTAATATATATATATATATATATATATATATATATATATATATATATATATATATATATATATATATATATATATATATATAATAACCGAACTTAACTTTAACACTTTATTGCACCGCCACGGTTCTCACTGATTTGTGTGTCCTTTTGGTATCGAACTAGTTTAGACTGGCAGAGATGCTACTTAAATTTATTATTCTCTTTAATTATACGATCACAAATAGACAATTCTTGTTTATTTACTTTTGTATTGTATTTATTAATTGTTAATTATTTGTTTAGAAATGGGCAAATGTGTTTGTTGTTTTATATATAATATTTAGTGTTAATTATTGAGACAAATATTTTTACTATCGATTTGAAAAATAATTTTTTATTAATATTTTTTATTTATTCTTTATTACTTGATCCGAGCTTAATTAGCAAAGGAATTATTTGTTTATGTGTCAGTATTTAGCTATAAATTATTGTTTTTTTCTTTAATAAATTAATTTGGTTTCTGAAGTTTATGAATTGGTATTTTTCCTTTAAACATAATTTATTGTTTCTACTATTGTGTATTTTATTATGTATATTGCAAGGAGGAGATTCGTTTTAATAGTTTACAATTGATATTAAAACTCCTTTTTTTATTTCTTTTCTTCTAATATATATTTATAGAGCTGTCACCAGCTGATTCTTATACCTAAACTTGAAAATATTTAGTTTTCTATAGATATTCAATGTGTCATCGTTTAAATATAAATTCCTGTCTAAAAACAACTTGTAGATTTATTTCTATGTCACAATCTAAGTTTAAAACATTTGCATTATTTATTTTCTTGATAACTAAACTTATGCGAGATATTTTATAGACTATTATGAGCACATCATCCCTGAAAAAAACTAATATGATTTTTGTTGATTATAGATAAAAACTTATTAATTATACATAGATATTCCTCTTAACTCGAATATCTACGCAGCTCGCGCGACCCTATCAGGACATCAACGTTTTCGGATTGCTATGGAAAAGATGGGATTTTCTGTAATGTCTTATTATTTGTATGTCCTTAACACCCCCCACCACCCCACCCATATATATATATATATATATATATATATATATATATATATATATATATATATATATATATGCGATCTCTTATTTCTATAGTTTTCACTCCTGTCTAGCCACACTGAAGAGCTCTGATACAGCGAAACAGTAAGTGTGTGGATTACTACAAATATATATAAATATATATATATGTATATATATATATATGCATATAAATATATATATATGCATGTATATATATACATATATATATATATGCATATATATATATGCATATATATACATGCATATATATATGAATATGCATATATATATATATATATATATATGAATATATATATATGCATATATATATATATGCATATATATATATGTATATATATATATGTATATGCATGTATATATATATATATATATATATATGTATATGCATGTATATATATATATATATATACATATGTATATGCATGTATATATATATATATATATATATATATATATATATATATATATATATATATATATATATATATATATATATATATATATATATGTAAGCAAGCATTGTTAAACATAACAGAAATTTTACGCCTGGTTATTCTTTTCATATTCTTTCAATTTTTTTAATGATCTTAAAAAATAAATTTCTCCAGCTTTTTTTATTCATTTGGTTTTCGTCACCTGAAGATGATTCGACGAAGAATTGAAAGCGTTATTCATACATATGAAACATACATTTTTTTTTAGATTTTGACAAAAAATACCATTAGAAAAATTGAAAAAATAAAAACGGTATAATCAAGCGTATGAATCCTGTTATGTCCAACAGTGTTTGCTTAAATAAATAAATTCTGCCTATATACATACACACAACATAAAAAATTCATAAATATATATATATACACTTTAACCCAAGAACGTTTTACTCTTTGTGAATTTTTCTGATGATTTTGTAATGTTGCAGAGACGATATTAACATAAAAATGTTGTTTGACACAAGACAAACGAAACGAACCGTAAAAAATATATCTCACAAAAATGTTATGTTTTTTGGAAATGTGGAAAAATAGAAATAAAAATAATAAAATAAAAACATGGTTATTGGAATATATGAACTCTTGTTCAAACAATCGTACAGTCAATCTATTGAACCTAACTATATATATGAGGGTGCTCAGTAAGAACGAGAGCTTTATTTTTTATGACCATTCTATTTTTATTTATACCAACATATTTTACTACATAAATGCATTTATCTTTCCATCTATAAACTATTTGGGTATTATCAGGTCGGTCTACAAAATATACATGAAATGAAATGGAAAGGGCTCTTCAAAGTGGAAAGTTCCAATATTGGTAGACTAGGCACACTCGATCTTATGTAGTAATTCCATCGACACAACCCTCACCCTTATCCCAGGTGTGATATGACCTTCATATTTAACATATAGGGGGAAATACAAGAGATTTTACAAATGTTATTTACAAAATAGTTCTGAAATTTGGTTCGTCTTCAACCACGAGGCAACCAGACAGAAAAATTGAATATATTCACCCCCATATATATATATATATATATATATATATATATATATATATATATATATATATATATGCTTATGTGTGTATACGCGATCGCACGTATGTGAGAATGTGTATGTTCCATGTGTTTCCGGTTTTGGGCTTTTGATTCCATCTTTCCGGATCTTCGGTTGCTTCACTCTGGAAAGACTCCGGGAACGAGCGCATGGCTCCGTCATTCATTAGGGACGGCTGAACCGTCGGCTAGCTCTCATCTCTGTTATCCCAACATCTGCCCCCTTGACATGTGTCTGTCCATTTGATATATTAACATAAAAAAGAGAATGTAGTTCAAGAAGAAGGAGGAGGAGGAGGAGGAGGAGAGGGAGGAGACTAAGAATAATAATAAGAAGAAATGAAAAACAATGAATAAGTTGAAAAAAGAAAAGAAAAAGAAGGAAGCAAATAAGAGCGATAAAAAAGGGAAGGAGATTATAGAAATATTTTCATAAAAATAAATCTGAAAACTATTGCAACTGTTAACGTAGAAGAAGAATATATATATATATATATATATATATATATATTTAAAGAAGTAAGTCTACAAACATTTGTAAAAATCTTTTTTCAACAATTGTTTTTTATTTTATTATTTTATAATTTCATAATTTTGTGACAAAATTATAGAATGATAAAACAATAAAATAAAAAATAATTGTTGAAAAAAGTTTTTTTACAAATGTTGGTAGCCTCACTTCTTTAGATATACACTTTTCTCTCGTTGAAACTGCACTGATACTGCACTATTCTCTACTATATATATATATATATATATATATATATATATATATATATATATATATATTGCGTTTATTTAGGCAGCATGTTTTAATTTAGACAAACATTATTACATAGCACGGAATCTGTTTGTTTAATTAGTCTTTTTTTAGTGTTTTTTGTCCATTCTTTGCGAGTACTTTCGACTGACTCTTTCAATCGTCTCCAGGCGGAGGGTTGGACTTGCTTATTGATATTTAAGTGCGAACTGTGCGGCGATTTACAACTTTCTAACAGTACGCACTGTTGATGAGATTCCGTATTTGAAACGTGATCACTTGTTAGGTGCGTGGCTAATAAATATTTACAGAATTTAAAATGTTCAATTTACAATATTTAAAAGGTTAGACTATAAAAAAATATGTTTTAGAGATTTGCATTATATATTTTCTTGATATCTAAACTTCTGCAATATATCTTATAGAATATTATGAGACCATTATTCCCGTAAAAAAAATATTTTCTTTGTTGATCATATATATATATATATATATATATATATATATATATATATATATATATATATATATATATATATATGTATATATATATAAAAAGGAGAGAGAAGTGTAAGAGGGAAAGAGAACTCACGCGTTTTCCATTTATGGCGGCACAAGACTAGATGGGCTGGTAGGTTGAAAAAAAGACCGAGCAGCGCCAATATTCCACGTGGGAAAACTCTTTATGCCTAAAAGTTTTCAAAATCCAAGCTTTTATCAAATTTTGAACACTGACCTTAGTTACTTCGAACTAAATCTTTACAAAAGAACAAAATATCAAAGGTTTTCTGGCCTAATAGGTGTCTCTCCCGGACTATGGAATACATTATTCCGAGTTCAAATCCTTGCGGATCCATTAGTTTAATAGAAAAAGATAATAAAGAAATGTTTAAATTATCATATATAGTTATTCATTTACAGTAAGCATTGTCTGTCGCCAATAAATAGCCGAAAAAGTGTTGATATGCCGTAGAAAGACAAAGCAAACAGGAATAAAATGCAAAGGTGCGCTAGTCTTTAACTTATATCGTTGTATCTTGCGGTGCAATATATAAATATATGTTGTAACTTACACGTTTTTCTTCAAATTAAGTACAGTGGAGTTCAAGTACAATGCGTACTTAATGTATGCATGAATGATTCTCAACTTATTCACCCCCCATATATTAGCATTCCATATCGCACATGCTAATATTTGGTTGTTTGTTGTTTGTTTCTATAGGGAGAGGGATAAAACGCCAGATATGCCGTCGGTATGGTAGTAGATAACGTTGTAAGTACATACTACTTTTATACATATCTTTTCTTTTCCGGTGTACCAGCTTTTCGTAAGGTATATATATATATATATATATATATATATATATATATATATATGTACGTATATAAAAGATAAATGAAAGAAGAGAGATAAAGATGTACGAATGGCAAATCTATTTTAACTTCGATTGTTTAAAATAGATTTGTCATTCATACATTTTTATTTTTCTTCTTTCATTTATCTTTTATAATTGCATTATTTCGTATATTGAGCTTAAACCATTTCACTATAGGTTCTATCCTTTAAAAGCATACTTTTAGTTACATATTTCATATATATATATATATATATATATATATATATATATATGTGTGTGTGTGTGTGTGTGTGTGTGTGTATGTGTATGTGTGCCATGTAAATATATGCATATATGTAGAGAGATACACGTATATTTACAGACACATACATATACATGTATATATAAATGTATATAAATACATATATATATATATGCAAATATAAATATGCATATATATATATATATATATATATATATATATATATATATATATATATATATATATATATATATATATATATATATATATATATCATGGGAATGTATTGTATTTATTTTAGTGAGTTCCGACAGGTTCCTTTAAAATCTACATAAACATATGAACTCCTTTCATCGGTCTTCCATTTTCCGTTTGGTTAGGTTTGTTGATTTTTTTTTAACAGCAAATCGAAACTTTTTTGTGTTATCCTCAACTCTGTAATTCAACCGATGTGTTCATTTATTTGTATATAAATAAATATAAATCTCTTCCGTCACAGAAAACTTAGCGAGTAAAAAACGTGTCTTTTTATTACCCTCAGACAAAACCATTACAAGTCATGAGAGAAAGCCAGAAAGCCAAGTCATAAAAAATCCGGTGTATATTGTTTTTGTCTTTAGGTCATCATAAATGATAATAATAATTTTTAATATGAAATAGTGAATTGCTGTCCTAATTCTATGATTTTATATGAATATTTGTCCTAACGCTAGCGAAGCATATTTTTTGTTGTTGCCATTTTTAACAGAGCGTGTAAATTAGTTTACTAATAAAACAAAATACTTATTATGAACGTTTCACTGTATACAATTTATTTAACACAAAATGCTATTTCACCTATAGCCGGAGAGGGGGGATTCCGGGTTAATACCTTTACAAAGTAAACGACCATTTGATATGATTTGAACACGTAGACTTATGTTAAACAAATTAGCTTGGCGTGATAATGTTTGCGTAGTTGGGTGCTCTTTTATTTTAGCCATGTGTCATGCCAAACTGTATAAAAGTACTTATACCAGTTTATTGTCATGGCGTATAAATAGTCTCTTTTATCATTATTTGTAAGATTACGCCTGATTAAACATACACGTGGGAATAAACAAAGTAAACCACAAAGTAAAAAATAGACTTGTACAGGATTCGAACCTGTGCCTCTGAAAGTGGGACCACCTTACGCGAATGTTCCTATTCAGTTGCCCCCCCCCCACGAGGGCAGAGTTAGACACATGGTCGAATTTTAATGTGGGGACAATCTAGATCCCCGAAAAGGACTTCTTCATTGACCAAGAGCAGAAAAGATAAAGCACAGTATAAGAACAGGTACTACATTTGACTCCTAGCCAAAAGGCAAAGGAAGCTAAAGAAGGACACCTAACGCGTAGTCGTATTTAACTGCGGTTTTAGATAACTGAATTTGTAATAATAATACATCTTTCAAGTTCTGTCGATACAATGGTGGTGCCTACGCAAACACAAGTCTAAACAAAAAAACATCGTGATACATAATATACTGCCAGGAATAAATTCCAGTATTAATTTATTACAAGTTCACCGCATTCGGTGCTCGATGTAATTTCGAGATCTTCGTTACACGGTAGTAAGAACATAAACAATGATTATCGCATAGCTTGTGCGGTTATTTGTACTAATTCACTTTTCTCAACGCGTACAGACCGTTAGTTTAGTAGTCAAAGACGACGCACGCGTTAGCTGCTCTTTCTTTCGTAGGCACAGGTTCGAGTCCAATACTAGTCTCATTTTTCACTTTGTGTTTTTGTTTTGTTTATTCGCATCCACGTGGAGTAAATTAACTGTTTATTTAATGGTCTTACATACGCAAACACGGGTCTCAACAAAAAAGCAGCATGATTCATAATATACTGTCGTAAACAAATTCATACACACACACACACACACACATATATATATATATATATATATATATATATATATATATATATATATATATATATATACATATATATGTGTGTGTGTGTATATATCATTAATTTGTTGAAATAAACTAAAGTGCTTGATCGAAGGTTTTACAAGAGCTAATATAAATTAAAATATACATTATAGTGTCTGTTTGGTGTATCGGGGTTTCATTGTTAGACAAACGGTCTCTGTGATAGAACCCGTCTTATAATAGGCCGCTCCAAATCGTCAGCACCTTAAAAGGTCGAAAAAAAAAAATTTTTTAATAGATTAAATCAAAAACAAACATTTCTCCTCGAGTTTGTCTTTTCTGACCTTTGTGAGGTGCTGACGATTTTTAGCGAACTATAATAAGACGTGTTCTGCTTTAGAGACCGTTTGTCTGTAACGATGAAACCTCAGTACACCAAACAGGCACTTAAAACAAAATAAGTTTTTTTATTTAAAAAATAACAGCTGTTTCTTCATAGCCATAAAATTTATTCGCCGCGTATATCGAAGGAAAATTATTATATTTTGTGTAAAAATTTAATAAGTAATTTTTATCTGTAAATCTGAAGACTCATTTCTCTATAAAATTCAGACTTTGTTATTATCAATCCTCTGACTGTATGGCTATAAAAAAACAGCTGTTATTTTTTAAATAAAAAGTAATTGTTCTTAACCCGAGACGTCGTTTTGTCAGAAAACATCTCAATTTATAATTGTTCTGGAATCACATATTAGTACGTTTGAAACGTTTAATATTGAGTTTGACTACATTATATATATATAAATATAAACAGTAAAAATAGTAATTTATCAAAAAACAATTTAGAATATTTATTAAATAATAATCATATATATATATATATATATATATATATATATATATATATATATATATATATGTATATACTTATTCGCACAAAAATACTTATATAACTACAAAATTAAGGAAACCTTACATCTTAACTAGTGGATCAACAGCACAGTGGCCATTAGCTGTTTCACATGAACCACAGACGAAAACAAATCTTCCTATGTCAACTTTGACATAGCAGACCAGGAAGGACTTATTTATTACCATCATAGATTTTGCGGCGACCTATATGGATACTTTTTCGGATGATATTAACAAAATACCATAAAAAGGTCCTATCTTATTCAATGAACAATTGGTCAAATGTATGAATGACCATCGTTTGATGTCGCAAGCTGAGATATCGAACTTGTTTCTGTTTTATTTTGTATAATTTTACTAGATTTTTCGATGTTTGGAGCATGTATTTATACAGTGATGACAGTTTAGTAATTGTTAACAGTGCATCTGACCACAAATTTTACATTATCATAATAATACTTTCTCAGGAATAAAAAAAATAGTAGATTTCAAATAGTATGTACATAGTGTCTGCAGGTAGTCAGTTGACAGACAATTGTAACGATGTATTTCTATCTAATACCTAATGTCTCCTTGTTGAAAATCGCTAATTTGATCCTTTTAACTTTACAATTCTTTAGGTGTAAATTAACAGACAATTATAGCTTTCTATTCAAAGCTTGCACATGTGAATCTGCTTCGGCAGTCATTGCGTGTTTCTGGTGCGTTCTTTTTCAACAATATTTACATTTCTTCCGGTTCAACAGCTTCTAACACAGTCGTCCACACAGGAGGTCTAGGGTATTTTCACTCTTAAGCAAACATCTGCTTCTACTTCCACCCACTTCACTGGGAATTCTTCTTAATATGTTCACTATTTCTGTATAGCATCGCTAGTATTCAATTTGTGCGCTCTTGCTATTGTTTGTTATCAACACTTCGGTTTCAACCTAAAAGACGGGCGCTCCCTTCAACTCATCTTCATCTTTTCGAACTATTCCAAATGATTTATTTCACATTCCCGAAGAACGGAATACACGAATTGAAGATGAGATGTAAAAAACAAAAACAAATAGAACAGTCTTAGGAAGTCAATACAATAACACTGACATTATTTATCATACTTTTAACTATTCGTTTCTTTTTCTTTCACATTTTCCATATAATATGATTTATGTTGCAACAAAAACAGTTTCGTATCATTAAGTTATATATTTAGAATTATTCTTGTTTTCTTTACTTCCCGATATACGCAATACATTCCGGTTAAAAAGTCATTGAAATAGCAATTTACGAACACACATCAGACTTCGCCGTGATTTTTAAGATGGCTGCCGATAATCGTTTATATTCAACATAATCCTATTTTCTTTTTCTTTCTATTTCAACTCTTACCCATTAACACAAACTTCAGCTCATATATAACGACTACGTTCGTTTTCCGAACAATGACGGTGACCGCATAACAATTTAAAATCACAACTGTTTACATATATAAATAACGGAATAGCGTAATGACCAATCGTTGTATCGTTATTCTACCATATACGAGATTACAAATGTTGCAGCTGCGAACAGCTACAATTAACATGTACTCTTCCTTACCTTCTCTTTTTAAAAATTTTTTATTTTACAAATTATGGCGTTTTCTTTCCCTCTTCTTTTCCTTTTCCTCTTTATAGATTGAGACGTTTTCTTCTTTCTGTCTTATTTTTTCCGATAGAGACTTTCCTGTTTTCATTCCATTATTTTACTTCTTCGATTGAGACCTGTTCTTACTTTCGTTTTTAATTTTATATAACTTTTCAGCTTATGACGTTTTCTTGTCTCTTACTTCACATATTGAGATGTTTCCTCTCTTTTTAATTTTTTACTCTACATATTAAGACGTTTAATTATTCCCTCCTTTTTAAATTACATATTGAGATGTTTTTCTTTATTTTTTATTCTTTTTTAATTCTATTTCATATTCATACGCAAAAAACCTTCAGACTTATCGACACTTCAAATATTTCTTTTCTTTAACGAAATTTCCTTCATTTTAATTAAGTTTTGATTTAATTAGGTTTTGTATACAAAAACATGGTCCAAAGCTCAAAAATGAAATAATGGCTAGTCAAAATAAAATATTGATTTATCAGATTAATTACTATGAATAATAAACTCTGAAAATCCGACAATATAACTTTACATATTAGAGGTATTCCTATACACTCATACATAGTTTACACTTTTCATAGAGTTCACATTAGTTTACATAGTTTAAACCTTTAACATACTTTACACTTTGAAGGCGACTAACACATGCATGTGTCAGCAACAAGATATCTAAGTCATATGGAAGTCTTAAACATAATCTAATTATTCGCAAGGATCGCGCGTATTATGAACGCAACTCCCTTGCGTGTATATTCTGCAATAAAAGTTACAGAAATCTCAATGGACTTAAAAGTCATCTTCGTGAATGCAATCCCTTAAACATGTGAGTGATTTATTTTCCGAAGTATTTGTCTTACTCGTTAAAGAATAAATATATATATATATATATATATATATATATATATATATCACTACCCAGATTGCAACCACCTGATTAGTATGTATGGGGCGTCGTTTTCCCTCTGCAACATTAAGAAAATGAGTTCAGGAGCATCACATTATATTAGCCAGTTAAGCGGGAAGGACGTCGAAGTGGAACCCTATCAAGATCAAAGCCCACGTGGTTGAGGCCAACAGCGAATCCATTTTGCACTATACATATATATGTGTTAGAAAATGCGTGAGAAAGAGTGACATAAGCGAGACACTGTATAAAATAAGAGGGCGTTAGAGTAAAAACATAGTGGGAGAGAAGGTAACAGTAATAGACGAAAACTTTGAAAGAGATAAGTGACTTGATGCTTATATGGCTAATTACTGCTAATTAGATCAATTGAAATGTAAAACTAAGGAATATTTAAACATGTAGTTTGTGTAATGTAAAATATATATATATTGTTCCAGATCCGCCCTCTCAATACGGCTCTGTTCCTATTTTGAGAGGTTTGTTTTCTTGTTTTATATATATATATATATATATATATATATATATATATATATATATTAATATTAAATAAATAATATTAAATTATTTTTTACCTTTACGAGGCCTGTCTAAAATATATCCGACTTTAGGACAGAAAAAATATTTCAAATACGTGACGAGGTTGGGGCCCTAATTCCCTTCAAAGTACGCCCCTTGTTGGGTTCGTCTCCGCCGTCGCGTTAGATTCAGCAAGCGTTTGGAGAAGATGCGACGTCTAACACAGATTAAGGTGTGGTTCAACTGATTCAAAAATGACCGCACATCAGTCGAGCGTGACCAGCGTTCTGGCAAACCACAAACTGCTCGGAGTGCAGCTGTTGTTGAAGGGGTGCGAAAAAAGAGATAATGGGGAACGCGACGGGGGAGATGAACACCATTCCAAAAGGAGACTTCCATGGGTGTTTCCGGCAGTGGCTAAATCGGTGGGCTAAGTGTGTGCAAGCAAAAGGGGCCTACTTTGAAGGGGATTAGAGTTCCAACCTCGTTACTTATTTTAAATATGTTTTCTGACCTAAGGTCGGATACGTTTTAGACAAGGCGCAATATATATATATATATATATATATATATATATATATATATATATATATATATATATATTAAAATGGTAAATGAGAAAGAACAAATCTATATATTCAACACACATACACACACACACACACACACACACACACACACACACACACACACACACACACACATATATATATATATATATATATATATATATATATATATATATATATATATATATATATATATATATAGTAAGCTATTAAAATAGTTGTATGGCAATTAAGCCACATAGAGGCTTCTGCGTTTCATTCCCGGGGGAATCTTAAGGCTAAAACGGGGATGAAACGCGGGAGCCTCTGTGTAGCTTAATTGCCATAAATATATTTTCATAGCTTACTACCTAGCTCCACTACGCATCGAGCACTGTTGAAGTAAATGCTGAAAATTGATACATAACAAATTATATATATATATATATATATATATATATATATTTTATACGTACATAAAAGTTATCCATGGACACATGTTTCTGGCTCATCAGCATAGCTAACTTAGACAGAGATCGAACCTTCGATATTGATGTCTGTAGTCCAGCGTTCTACCACTGGAAATATGTACGATTTTTATCACCTAAATATTTAATGTATTTTTATGTAATTATTTTTATTGTAGCGTTCGTTGTTATTTTGCTTACTATTATTTCGATTGTCTCACTTTCTTAAGTGATTAAGATGCAGAAAATTGCATTATTAGTCGCCCTTAACTTCATAGGACGTATTTTTTCCGTTAATATATATTTTTATTTATAAAAAGTAAATAAAAATATATATTAATGGAAAAAATACGTCCTATGAAGTTAAGAGCGACTAATAATGCAATTTCAAAATTAGACAGATTCCGCAATGCATTTATTACGTTTAACAACTTTTAATAACTTTTGGCTGACGGACAAAATCTTTAATCATATAAGATGCGAAGTAAATCCTAAAACACGAAGAAGGGTAATCTTAATTAGTATTTTTCGTAAGGTTATTTGTCAGATATTTTTGGTTTATTATTATCACCAGAGATACAATCTCCAATCGAGCAAATACATATATAGCATACATTAGTCTGATATACCGAATTATAATAGCCAATATTAAAAAGAACATTTTGTTGTGTGAGATTTACGCACGCCTGTCTAACTATATGTGTGTGTGTTGGGTAACTACAGTTAGGCCATTAAACCTAGGAATGTGATATAACCACAATTACAAGCATCTGCTAAAAGTCAGTAACTGCACCAATACATTCCATCCGTGAACTGAGCTTGATATAAACATCGCGCTGCAATTGGTGGTATGCGTGTGCAGATGTGAGTGTGTTTTGTATTGAACTGCAACGAAATGTCAAAGTTTATTTAGTTCTATTAACAGTGCACATGCACCAAAAAGAAAGAAAGAAGAAAGGATCACAGCAATTACTTTTTGAATTATTAATAAATGTTTATGTGTAGTTCATATGTAGCAAGCTCAGGTCGTTTTAAGACATGTTGGCAGTGCTTTGTAGATGCCTAAAAAGACTATATGATATACATATAAGAAGTTATTGCTTATACAGTCAATGTATACGCAAGGATCATCTTCGTATACAGTGACCAAAAATAATTGTATCTAATACAGGCTCGAATAGGCATAACAAATTTATACTAAAGCCTTCTACCCAGTCATGGCTGACGGAACGAGAGCAATCTACCCCCTGGGTTAAATAAAGGGTTTCGTTTGAAATTCCGTACCGATTCCCGAGTTCGACATAAAAAGATTCCCGTGTTCAACAAGATGCACCTGAAGAAGGTCAGAGCTTACATCGGCCGAAACCTTGTGAGAATAACATCCAAGATGAGATCAGTAGTCCGAATAATACAAAATTATTAATCCCTAATTTAAAAAATTCCGAAACATAAAAAAGAAACTGATTAAAAACCTCTTCACTCTGACTCAGATTCCTGAAATTTTTAAAACTCTAAAAGCAATGAATATATAGTTGGGAAAAAATAGTTCCGTTTTTAGTATTTAATGTCTAATATTTTAAAATTTTCGAAGAAAAGATAACTCTTCATTCGACCATTCATGAATTGATGAATAAGCTACTAATAGAGTCTCGGACGCTAATAGAGTGTCAGTCGTCCCTTTGATTCCAATTTCTACTACTTTTCAGTCTTTTCGAAATTGTTCCTAGTGCTCCTACAATTATTGGTATTGCTGTAGGTTTCTTCATGTTCTATATTTCTTTCAGCTCTCTGGCAATTCCATGTATTTGCTGAGTGTTTTTTATGGAAGTTGCTAGAGAGCCGAAAGAATATGGAACATGAAGAAACCTACTGTAATACCAATAATTGTAGGAGCACTAGGAACAGATTTTTATTATTATTATTATTATTATTATTATTATTATTATTATTATTATTATTATTATTATTATTATTATTTATTGTACGCTCACTCGAAGTTCTCACACAGGTAATCATCAGTGATTGGTGTTCCCTGGGATCTTAGTGACAACCAGTTTCCCAGATTTCCAGTACTTTACATTTCTTTCGATAACCATTGCAAATAACTTGCGTTATTGCAACAGCCGCTTACCATTGCTTTTTCGCTGGCAACGATCATTCGTCTTCTCTGGAATCTTGGTGTCAATAAGCGTCCTCAATCATCAGCATCATCATCATCATTAATATTATTATTATTTCTTCTTCGTTATTTGGTACCTAATGTAAAATTCATATTGTTTTGTTTTTCTAATGTACTTTGCATCTTGTAATACTATATACTCTCCCATTTGCTTTCCATATGCCTGCACGCAATTGATAAAACACAAGCGTAATATTTTTTTCTCAGCACGACTCCATATGGCATCATTACTGAGTAGGGAATCCATCCGTTTCTTTTTTTTTTTTTAATTTTTTTTTTTTTTGTTGGATTCATTCGAATTAATCCCGTTGTGATCTAGTTTTTTGGCATTTCTTTTCTGTTGGCTTATTTTTCTTATTTTCGTTTTTATAGGGAACGTTTTGCAAAAGATAAAAAAATGTTTCAATATATTTCAGATTTTTTGTCGTGAAATAATTAATCCAGATCTTTTGTTTTCTTTACCTTATCGCAACTTCTGATTTTCTTTTACGTCGCTATTTTCTGTTCAGTTATTAGGGCAACTATCCTAACAAAGAAATAGCCATTATTAGGAAGACCATACAAAAAATGCCAATGGTCTGAAGAACGCAAGGCGATAACTTACCTGATCGTTGCTAATTTTATACAAATAATAAAGGACCCCCTTCACTTTTGATAGAAAATGGATAAACCTTGTAAGGATGTCTGCGCGGGTAATCTATAAAGAAGCAAGGGTTTCGCAATCTGCGACCGCACCTCTCTTGAACCGGAATGTTTATGTGGTAATTCTATTTTTCCAAATAACAGTTTATCTGCAATCCGACCGATTAATTCCACGAAAAGGCGCCCAAATTCTTGACTCGAAACAATTTATAATTCACATTGTTATACTTGGCCTAGCTGGTGATTTTATCGTAACTGTTAATACATTTTCTAAAACTTACAATTTTCATTTCATGGATTTGGATCACTAAAAGTCATATTATTTCTCCAAATCACAATCGTTTGGCGACTTTTACTATCTCTGTATCCCGGTCAGCCCCCATATCAGAGAGATCCCACCAATAGTGGATATAAATCAATCACTGCCGCTGCTGGCAGCCATGGTTCGAGAGTGTGTTCAGGAAACGAAAATCAGTTTTCTCATTTTTTCCTTTGTTTTAATAAAATTTTGACTGATCATATATTGAGTTCGATTCCCTTCCAAACGCTGAAAATTCTTTAATTATTTTTTGTGCATATAATTTTTTCTCATTCATATTTTAAGTAAGTTTCCTTACGAAGCGATACGCTTCTAAGGGTCCCCCTTCTGTTCTCCTTTCGCTGCCTTTCTGCCCTTTGTTGCTTTTCAGCCCAAAGACCAACTCAGCTAAATAAACCATCTTCTCTCATAAGAACGTGATGATTGATTGATTAATTAATTGCCGTATCTACGATTGTCTGCCGAACTGAATTTTTATTTTACTGCGAGATTGTCCAGCGTCAAGCAAGATGACTGCGAGACGCGCGAACGTTTGAAATGCCGATATGGAAAACAGGTATGTCTTTTGGATGACTAATAAAATTGGGATCTCTGAGAATCCCCTGAGCCCTTGGTTATATAACATTCGACCTTTGGTCTTCTTCATGTGTCTTGTGACAAACTCTGTAACCGTTTTGTGAACACAACCATTTATTGAAACCCTGGGGCCACATGGTTCGAATGCCACTCTTCAAACCATGTGCAATTTCTTTTTTCAGTTACCTTATTGAATCCTCTTGATGCCTTTGCTCAAGGTAATCTGCACGTTTTAGTTGAACGAACGCCCTAGCTGTCTGTGACAAATTAGAGTACATATTTAATACTTATAAACCTATTAAAGGTTTGTCTTCATCTCTATATTTGGCCTACTGCGTAAATTGCTATGTCGTAGCACATGAGCTGTTCCTTTCAGCTTACTCACTTCACAAGTAATGCTCTATTACTTATTGGCTGTCCATCATGACAACTTAATCTCACAAGTGGTGATGGTCACCTTTTTTATTTCACACATAATCAACTAAACCCGACTTTTCTGTCTCCTCGGAATTTACTGCTTTCCGATCTGCTTCCACTTTTACTTTGAAGGAGTTGCATGTTTCACCAATGTACATCTTTTCACAACTAGGTCTACAGTCAGCATCTCTTACCTCTACGCCATTACCTTCGCTACTGCTTGGCCTTTTGGCTAAGATCAAAGTGTAGTATCTGTTCCGATGGATACTGCACCCTATAGACTGGTATTGTCTTGGCCTTCGGGGCTTGATTTACGCTGGTCTATGGGTCTGTCCTGTGCAGTTCTAGGAGGTCCACCCTCCCAGGCTTCGCCTCCCGTCTTTGGGGAGGAGTAAGTTTATTGCTTACTGCCTGAGGCGCCCCTACCGGGGAATGCCGACGGGGCTGCCCAGGCAATTTTTAAACCCCACTTTCCCGACCCGACCTTGGGTCACATCTTACTTGTGGGAGTAAGATAAAAACTGGCCTTGTGCCTAACTCCTGGAGAGGAGTAAATCAATACTAAGTAAAGCTTATATATGTTTAAATTCACATTATCGACTCCATATTCATC
>OY744521.1:88482197-88587197 GCA_963556195.1 Sepiola atlantica | reverse complement strand
TTGTTATGTTTGGAAAACTCCATTTTAATTCTTCTAATTAATCGTAATCTTCAATTAATTCATCAAGTAATCCATCTCTTACAAAGTTTATGTTTATCACTGTCGCCAGCTATCATTAAATGTTGTTAGACCATCTCTTTTATTTTATACGTGTCTATTATTCTCTCTTCCGTCTCTTTCTTTCTTTCTCCCTGTGTGTTTATCAATGGTAATTAAACGAGCTATAAAGCTCAAAGTAGGAATAGTCTATCATATATATATCAACAAAAAGAAATATGATCACCAGTAGTAATCCTTATTATATTTAAGACGTAGCTAGAAGGAGAATGGATGATATGGGGAAATAGAAGCCGAAATACACGATTTTTAACTGGCTTTGAAAAACACTTTTCCTGATTAAAATATCTAATCTGAGCTTAATCGGTGACCCAACGGGTTACGCTTTTTTCTAGTATATCACTTGTTTGCAAATATATATTTTATTTATACTTAACCATATATATATATATATATATATATATATATATATATATATATATATATATATATATTACCCAATCTTATGAATAGAATTTCTTTTCAAATGATTGTATAGTTACTTATAAAAACAGTAGTGCCACTTTACTTATGTATGCGTGTTTATGCATTTGAATGAGTGCTTTTATGTTGGCGTTCCTGGAAACGTGATCATTGTTTTCGTAAGAGTATACATACCACATCTTACCGTTATGTCACGATTCCATAATTGAAGCCAAACAACTTTCAAGAAATTCCTATAATTTTCCATTCCTGAAATTTTATATAACAAAAGACGGAAGTTCAATGCGAGACCTGAAGTCTCTACCCCACGTCTTCATAATCAAATAATTTACTGCCAAACGGGTTGGTGTTTTTTCTTCTTTTTTATTGGAAGGGGGTGCACATGTTTTTAGTTAATTATGAACAGCGAGAGTGTATGTTATTTTGGGTCCACATCTAACATAGCGCACTAAAACTATTCTTTTCCCGGTTTCATTTAATAAAAAAAAACATTCTTATCTTCAGGTCGTATCATATTTCACATCATTAATGACCTGAACCTTTTACTTTACTTTTCCAGGCCACACCTTGTGACTGGAACATTAACTAGAAATAGAAGGAATGGGAAACAGACCGCAGGAAAAATATAAATTTAAATATATATATATATTCCATGATAATGCCAGTATACTGAAATCATATGCCTTAATAGGGTTAAGATGAAAATTCATATACAGTAAATGTACAAAAGCAAGGAAATTCCAAAATCTTTACACTTTTATTGTCATTAAGGGTATGCGAGAACAACAGGGCTATGTATTTTACTTGTAGGAATTTTTCTTCAGCGCACCTCACACACTTTATCCACTCATGCATAGAGATTTATACTGTAGTGATGTGATAATGAAATGGTTTGGTTGATATGTAGTGATACCCTTAATGACAATAAAAGTGTAAAAATTTGGGAATTTCCTTGCTTTTGTACATTTAGTGTATATGAATTTTCATTCATCTTAACCCTATTAAGGGCATATGATTTCAGTATACTGGCATTTATCATGGAATGTCACTACTTTTATAAAGGCTGCGGTAATTTTTAAGTTTTCTTTTTTAAATTTTCAAATGTTGAATTTTGGCTTTTACACTGCCAACTTATCTATCTGTATAATTCCTCTGATGATAAGATTTCGATCTTTGAAAAGCCTTGGCTTAAGGAAAGAATAATAAACACTAGTTTATTACTGAATACACCTTGCACTAAACAATTGAAATTTGAAATAAATCTGGACAATCGTCTCATATTTATCACTCTTTTTTCTTCTATCTCTCTCTCTCTCTCTCTCTCTCTCTCTCTCTATATATATATATATATATATATATATATATATATATATATATATATCCCTGGTGATACCAGATCAGGCTGCCCTGTGGCTCCCTGAGACGAAATTCACCTACATTGACGTTTTTTTTGTTTTGTTTTTTTTGTAAAACTTAATTATGTTCTACAAAATCAAAAACAAAAACAACAGCCCCTCTCCCTTTCTCCCTCCCCTTTTTTATTTTTATTTTTCCTACCCTACTCCCGGTCCTGGATATGACCTTAAACTACATCCGATGGTGAGATCCGGCTTACGGACTTTGGGGAATGTGGAGCCTCCTCTTAATTACCATTGCTCCCAGGTCCACCCTGACCCGGAGTGGTAGTACCTGTTAGGGTCCCAACTATGGGTTAAATAGAAACAGATATTAAAAGGGGAAAGAAACAAAAAAGAGAAGAAAACAAGACCAGATTCGGCATTAAATAACCCAAAAAGGGTTGATATGCCGTAAAACAAAACTACCAAACCAAACTACCATATATATATATCCAACATTGACACGAAGACAATCATGAAAACGAATACACAGTACATTGTTGACAAAATGTCTGGCGATGCTGTTCGGGTGTTTATTGTTAACAGAATTGTAACATAATTTGTAAGAGATATGCGATTTAAGATTATAATTATAATCTCTCATTCGGTGTAAATGGATTTTTGGGATAATGTATGATAAAAGCAATCCGACGTTGAAGATATAAGACTTAGATTTCCAGGTGGATGTAATAGAAAAACCAACTGACGTCCCCGAATGCTGCTAATTCATCAAATAATGACATTGAGGACGTTGCCCACCATATAGTAGGACGTAGGACCCCCAAATGGGATTCTTTGAGAATTAGTCAAGGCGCGTAATGTAACATTGTTCCCAACTGCAGCTGGAAATAATCATCTACGAGGAAACTGTCAGATTTACCATGAGACAAAAAAGATGTTTCGATACGGCATATTACTTCGGTTTCAGATGCTAGACCCCCTCCCATTATGCCCTCCCCTACGTCCCCTTCCCTCTCCTAAAAACAAAAACAAAAAAACAATATAGGTAGAGATAAATCAGAGCGGGCGGTACCTCAACCCATGGAAGAAAGGGACAAAGCCGCTGGATGGTTTCACCAGCGCCCTAAATGCCCCCTTTTTTTTTACTTTGTGTACTTTGACTCAAATTGTTGCCGAAAAAATCTTCTCTCTATATAAAAATCAATGTTTATTTGTTTGTGTGTTATAGAAATTAATATGTTAACAGTTAGAACATTTAAAGAAGTTACAATAAGCGTTCAATTTTTCAAGGAATCTAAAGACAGAATTGAATTTTTCCCTCTGTTACATCTGGAGTCACTGGGGATTTTTATCGGTGAATTTCGAACAATTATCGAAGTATTTCGTTTCTTTATGGGCTAATATATGGGCTTTCTTTATGTTTAAAATTTTAAAGATGCTTAAAAATGAACTTTCCCAAATTCATATATATATATATATATATATATATATATATATTCAGTCGGTTAGATTAGAATAGAACCGTGATTTATTTTTAGTGTTTAAGATAATGTACGCATCAATAAATATTCACTGAACGCTGTATTTCTCACAACGCGAAGAAAGTGTTTGAATTATGCAGGTTTCATTTTTGCTATAATTGTGGAGAGTACACTTTCATTGAACAGAGAAAAGCTATGTTCATTGTTTTTCATTGGCTATACAATTATTGCTGATCAAAGTGACTTACCTCGACTATAGCTTACGGCATTTTGAGAAAACCTACGAGAGAAACAAGGGTAAACGATTTCTCTCTATCGCATATAGACAAGTCGTATTTCAATCTCTTTTTGCCCGACTTAAAATTAGAAACTACAAATATACACTTAGAAATCTTGCATCATCGCATCGTGTATTAAGTAAAAAAATACTGTGATATTCATCCCATTTGAGTCACCGAGGACGAAATTAATGCATGGAGGCAGTAAACAAATTTTTATTTCATTCTTCATAATAGTTATTCCAAAACAACACTTACACTAGGTAAAACAGTTAGTCAGCTACTGGAGGCTTTTCTTGCTTTTTAGTCTCTTTTTTGCTTTCTATTATATTGAACTAGTTACTAAAAAAGAGTGTGAGAGCATATGGAAAACGTGTGTTCACAAAGTAACTGTGTGCATGATTATATATATATATATATATATATATAATCGTGCACAAAGTTTCATCCCCATAGGGAATCGTCAGGCTAAAATGAAACGCAGCTCAATTGCCATAAATATATTTTCATAACTTACTATTTTGCTTTACTCACGTATTGAGAGCTGTTAAAGTAAATAACGAAAATCGATACATAAAATATTATATCTCTTTATAACATTTTATATAGATACATCAAATAATAATTGTATATATATATATATATATATATATATATATATATACAGAGAGAGAGAGAGAGAGAGAGAGAGAGAGAGAGAGAGGAGGAGGATTTAAAAGAAAGATGTAACACACAATTTCTAGCTTCTATTTTTGGTATCCATGCCCATACAATATCGGGTATACCTTCTTGTTCAGATATAAGAACTATTAAGGGAAGATACTAGGATAGCCACATGACGACAGATCAACTATGCGCTGTGCATACACGACATAAGTAAATAGACAGCCTTATTAATAACGAAGAGTGCTGATCGACTTAGACGAGATAATATTAATTATTTTCCCTCGCTAATGAACCACTTGGTTAATAGTGGAAAGTTTAATCCCGAGGTTTGCCACGATTTGCTGTTAATGAAATTTGACATTTAACATAGCTCTTCTTAAACTCTGACAATTCTGAAACTTCTTTGGCCGAGTCATACTTAAATGGTGATATATTATATATATAGTGATATCTGAAACTCAAAGAAATGTTAACTTTATAAAATATCGATGTTTCAAACTTTTACTGCTGCTTTGTACTATTGTGCGTGACTTCCGGTATGATAAGTCAAAACCATTTCCGAAGTTACACCAATCTCAGACGATAGGAGGGAAAGGTAAGGGCATGTAATGTGTACAAACAACGAAACGAAACAATTGCGATAATCAAATTAAATACAAGATGGAGGACACATTAGAAAATAGTCGTGATGATGGTTGAAAAAAAGACCGAAACAAAAATCTCAAAACGACCGAATTTTATCATGGCCTTTGAACGTGTATGGTGGGGGTATACACCCAGTGTGGACTCCACTACACGGGATAAATATAAGAAAATAACAACCAATGTTTCATATTTTAAACAGGTATGAATTATTTCTGATGGGGTTCTATTTACTTCTGTAATGCTGTGTATTCAGCGAGATTATCCTGACTCCACTCACCGCAACAAGTTTTGAAACGACGCTTTTATGAAATGTGCGATTAATTTGACAGCGTATCACTGATAACCTTCTATGATCTTTTCTCTATTATTTTAGTCTATAATGTAATTAGATGAGTAATATGCAAATTCTACACGTATGAAGCTTTTTTTAAAGGTTTAATTTACCCCAGAGGAGGTATCTTGTCACTGAGACGTAATGGGCTACTATAGATAAAGAGACAGAATTGTAAGGGCATCTTAAGTGAGGAGTTGCGCTGCAAGATGTTTGTTTACATTAGATTTAAATTTCTACATGCTGATACAGTTAGGGAAACATGGAACAGGCAGCGAGTTCCAAAGGCTGGCAGCTCGATGAAAGAAGCTATTAGAGTGGAAAGCTCCCCGGCATCTGGACACCTTAACAGTGCATATGATGGAATTTAACTGATCGTCGGGTAGGTCGGGTGTATTTACGTTGAGAGGCACCAGAACAGCTAGTTCGGAGCACATTCCATTGTAGTACTTGTGAAACAAGTACAGGGATGAAACATTGCGGCGATGTCACAGGGGCTGGAACTTGGTGGACAGTGAGGGACCTATTAGATTAGAGACTCTTTTGGGGGGCCATGTCTAAGAGAAAGGGACTAGTAGATGGCGTACCAGCTCAGCTATGAGAACAATACTCCATGCATGGACGGATGGTGACCTTGTAGATATATAGGATACTGGCAGGTGTGAGAAGTCTTCTAGCACGGTAGATGAAGCCCACTTTCCTCGCAGCAGCCTAGGCAATGTCTTCTATGTATTTGTTTCAATTCATGTTAGCTGTTGTCTTAATGAAAAATATAATATATATAATAAATAGTACGCATTTCATGTTCGTAAGTATGTTATCACCAATATCCCTTTTTTTAAGATGAGATCGCCTGACGCCGAATATGCAATGTAAAACAAAACATTTATCTAAATTCATCTGTTGTCGCTGTTCCGTCGAACTATTAGATATTGATTATTTTTTAATGGAAAAGCCACCTGATGTAAGGAACTAACAGGAACGAAATATAATTATCGCAAAGATGCCAGTCAACATGAAGTAAGTTCCACAATGTTTTTGGAAAGAAACTGCTGGAATAGGAAGCTGTATTACATTAAGGTATCAAAAAAACCGAATTGATGGAGACCATTAGACCAACGAGTCAAATGAACTGTAACAAAGGAAGCAGAGAATAGATTAGACAATTATGAAGAACACATGCCATAATAGTATATAAGAAAATACTGAGACTAGCAAAATCACGTCTGTGAGAGAGATGGCGCAGAGAAGAAAAACGGTGGAGCCAATATAATTACAGATACGTTCCTGCACCTTATGAAAAACCCTGAAATGGGACAGAAATTCACCAGCTAAAATATGCCAACAGTACTCTATACATTATTATTAAAATACGCCCGTTTACCGATGATGCAATGCAAAAGAAGTAATGTATTTAAAGTTATAATAAAGATTTGTCGACATGAATCTTTATGGCCGGCCAGTTTTACGCATTACTGTTAGGGGCATATTATAGCTTAGTAATAGGAGCTGATGGAGACACAATTATTGCATACGTAAAATAAACACGAAAAATCTACCTAAAATTGGTCTTAATAGTTAAGGCACCAAATTCTATCTCCCAGTTTTATCTACGTAGATCTTACATGTCTCTGCGTATCTACGGACATTTAATTCGATTCTCCTTAAATTATCTTAGCATTTATTCCTGTCTTAATTGAAAGCGAAAATTCTTATCGTGAGAAGCGAAGATGTTTGTCCTTCTTTAAAAACTATTAATCGATTTTTTCTTCTTTTTTCACGTTTGATATAATTTTCATTTTCTCCAGTGTAATGGAATCCTCGAAGCGTTTGATTTCATCGGAAAAGTTGATGCGAACTTCAAAATCTCACCGAAAAGATACAGAAAAAAGTTCAGTGAATCTAATTCGCACTAAGCTTTAGAAATCATGTGAGTACAAGATGCATGCGTTCGTGGAGGAATATTTACTGAGTACGAAAGGCGTCGTTCGCGAGGGGGGGGGGAAGAGGATATTTACTGATATTTATTTAAAAGTAGACTGTAGATTTACTTTCGGAAGCCTCGTAACTCTCACTTCTCTTATTTCGTTTTTTAGTTCTTATATTCCACGAGCGATGTTTCTGACAAAGGTGGAAGAATTGCTGTTCTGTTGGTCGTAATCTATCCATCTTACACTTATCGTCGGTTAGATTTTTTACCTTCAAGTTGTATTGTTTTTTAGCTCAGTACATCCAGTGGTGGTCTTATGCCTTGTTTAGAGCGATTTCTATTATATATATATATATATATATATATATATATATATATATATATATATATATAGGTAGAAGGATGAAAAGGAATTATAAAGCGACGGAGGCAGATCTTTTTTCAATTCAGTTGCTCAATGCAAGGTATATTCCGCAAAAAGGCAATTTATTCAATTAATTTTTTCCTTAAGCCAGGCTTTTCAAAGATCAAAATCTTATCATCAGAGGAAATTGCTGGGATAGATAAGTTGGCAATGGCCAAGATTTAAAATTTGAAAAAGTAAAATATAGATTGTGGGGAAAAAAACAAGACAAAACGCTGCCCGAATACAAGCAATCGCAAAAAAATCCGGTGTCAAAAAGTCGAGCGGAGAAAGTGATTTGTAGGTAGGTAGGTCGTTAGAAGGCACAAGAAATAGATTAAGACGTTTCAAAGTTAAACTCCAGAAACCACATCTTCAGGCGTGGGGAAAATAGATAGAATCCAGAGGGTAAAAGTCCAATAGAGGGTTCGTTCGTGGATGCAACAAGTATCCTTCTACCTATCTATCTGCTCTATCCTGTATATTGAGCTGTATACTTTTCACAATAGGTTTCACCTTTCTTAAAAGTTCTCCACTTATATATATATATATATATATATATATATATATATATATGTATGTATATATATATATATATATATATGTATGTATATATATATATATATATATATATATATATATATATATATATATATATATATATATATATATGTATATATATATATATATATATAAAGATATTCTGCACATGCATAACAAACAGCAGTGATCACTCTTTTTCCTCTTTGTATCTGCCGGTCTGTCTGTTTGTTTCTTTCTCTTTCTCTCTTTCTCTCTCTCTCTTTCTCTCTCTCTCTCTCTCTCTCTCTCTCTCTCTTTCTCTCTCTCACGTGCACGCGCGCTATTCAAGGGTCTTCTGTTTAGCTGCCTGTCTGTTAGTGTTGTATGCGTATCCGTACAAAACTTACAATTATTCCTAAAAGTATTCATAAAAATGTCTAATAGCCTAAAAGTAGTTAGCGGACACACAGGCAGACAGGTGCACGCACGCGTGTCTCTCAAATAGCATCGATATCGAAAATCTCCAGTACAAGAAACTGATCATCGCTAAAAAAAATCGATACGCAATTTATTTGAATCGAAGTTTAAATGAATATGTGTATCGCTTGCATGTTACGTCACCACTTATCAAGGGCAAAAATCACTTGAGGATAAGGTTAATGAGATGGATCGATTAACAGTGAATGATGATGAATGTTATGTTTTTTTATGCCAATACATAATACCTAGTATCAATGATTAATTGTATAAGGTAAGTTAAACAAAAGTTGCTATTTGGGGATTGGATTGCGGGTTCATACCTTTCGCAGCGTTATTGATGCGTGATTGAATATAATAGACTCCATAGGATTTCAATTTTTGCATAGTCAATCTCATAGTCTATAACGGGGCAATCCATTAGGTCAAACATAAACGTCAGTTATATTTTCAAAATTTACATCTTAAAAATCGCCATATTGGAGCTGCATTGAAATCTATATTCATTTAATTCTGATTTTAATTTAATGTCGTTCGTGTTTGATTTTTATTACACAGGATTTTCTGCCTTTCTTTCTCGAAAAGCAGGACAATTACTGCAGTATTGCATTTAATTTCGAACAAGAATTCTCTGGTTGCAGTTTGCTGAAAGATAATCAGACGAGACACATCTACTAAAATTGACCAATTCTTATGAGCTTTTTATTGGAGAGTAGAAAGTGGACCTCGGGTTTTCTTTCGGCAGCTTCGTAACTCTCGCCCGCCCGTCCTCACTCTTAGTTTATTCTTTAATCATCACATCGCATGCGTAACGTTTCTGACAAAGGGGGACGAAGTAATGTTTTGGCCTTGATAGGTGTTGACTTATTAGTAAAAAAAAAACAACTAACATACAACTGATACGCATCTTAATTCAAATTTCGATTGAAAGAAATTGCGTATCGATTATATTTTTTTTTAGAGATGATCAGTTTCTTGTTCTGGAGATTTTCGATATCGATACTATTATGAGAGTGACTGAGTTTTAAATTATTAGACGTAAGAACGCGATATTTCTAGAAATGATCACCTATCTACGCAGATTATCTTAATAGGATAATATGTATTCTTTTATATATCTATTTATATAAAGTTAGGTATGTGTGTATGTTTATATATTTGTATGTACAGAATTCACTCATAAACAAATTAACATATCATCATGAATTCTAAGCCCGCTGTTAGGCGTAAGAGTGGGTAATATGGGCTATATTTAGTTTAATTTAGTTGAAAGCAAATGGAGAAAAGAGTGGGTGGAAGCTCCTCGAGAAAATTCAGATATCTCTGATTTTGTAAAATTTTCACAATAGATATTTGATATCAATTAATAAATATTCCCCAAATATCAGTTTCTTTGGAGTATGTTAAAAAGGATTTGAAAATTCAATATTTCAGATTTGCATTAAATTTGATCTATAGTCATTAAATACCAATTGCACAAGATTCACTGAAATTCCATTTCCTTTTAAAATCCCCTAAAGATAAGCCTTAATTTTTATATATTTTCTGGAATCAAAATCATGTGATGGATTTTGCTCAAAATTGGAATAAGGATTCTAGACATAAGATTTAGTTTCATTATATCTTGTTTTTAATCTATGTGAAAGGATAGAAAAGTGGTGTAAAACTGTTCTGTTCGAGAACTTCATTTTACCGGTTCTGGGACGGGTATAATTCTAGTATAAATCCATTGTGAGAATTTGTCGAAAACGAGAAAGCGCAAAAACAAAACAGTAAAAGTTGCGAAACTAGTCCAAATATCGTCGAAAACCATTTGCTGTAAATCTGCTTCAAGCATCATTTATTCTTTGAATTCAACATTCACCGATTCCAATCACGATGCATCGGAACCTTTCAGCCAAGACAACCATGACCTTTATATTTAACATTTATCGCATCGAAAAGCGTTCCCGCTATTGGTGTGCAGACAACTTTTCGTGCCAATTACACTTCTACGGCAAGCGGTAGAACTTTAAACTCACCAATTATTGACACCTGACTTTATCAATACAACGATATATTTATCTATAAAAATCAGATTTTTATAGTTACAGATAGACGAAATAGTCTATAATCTACTCTCCATCTCCTCAACACTAGCTTGGTCTAATTTTACTATATCAGCAGGGACAATGTGAGTTATAGGCGGAGAATATAAACAAGAGATGTTAATACAGGCGTCTGTAAATGCGTTAGATCAAAAACAGTGAGTGTTTAGAAGAATCCTCAGAAAAAAGAACTAAGAGAAAAAAGTGCGAAAAGGAACGAGTGAAAAAGACTAGGATAGGATATTAGGTGTATTTGTATATGCCATTGTCACTAGCCTAGTGTTTAGGAGAGCTAGAGATATGTACACGATTATAATTTAGTAGAATCTTCTGTAACTAAAAAAAGTCCGATTTTCATAAATAAATGCTTGTAGTGTCCAATACCAAAAAGAGAATGTTACATAATCGTCCGAGCTTCGACTAATGAAGAACAAGGGCCCGGTTATACAACTATGCTAAATATTAGTGAGTACGTTAGATAGTATACATATTAGCTAAAATAGATTTTCGCAGATAAATCTGGCGTGATATTGAAAACAGGAAACATTGACAAGGAGTTCAAAGGCTAAACCTTTATTGTATTAGTTAAAATTCGTGAGAAAGAAAGTCGATATTATTTGGTCGGATATGACGTCAAACATACGACAGAGACGAGAGCGGGAGCACTTCTGGTAGTTTGGATAGAGCGGCTGAATTGAAAACACAAGTTTTAAGATGCTCTAACTCAACGTTAAATAATTATACGATGAGATTGAAATAGGTCTCTTATTCTTTCTCCCACCTTTGCCCATGCCAGGTTGCTTTTGATTGCAGGTAATGAAATGTACCCAGTCCTCGTAGGAACAACACACGCGATGAATATACTTTTGAGAACTAAACGATTACATAGTGACAACAATCGGGATGTGTAACAATTATTGACTACTTCAAAGTCTGTTAAAATATGATTTCAATTTTGTTGCTAATTGTATGTTTGTTCTGTTTTGCTTAACGACATATCAACTCTTTTGAGGTCACTTAATGCTCCATTTAGTGATTTTTATACATAACCTTTCATATAGATTTGTAAGAAGTTAAGTGTTAAGTGATTTTATGTATTTTTGTTTTAATAAAAAACTAGTAAAATATCTATTTATAGATGTCGGATACTTTTTCATGATCATTCACTGACTTTATCTGGACGTCACGTTTAGCCGCGTAGCAATCCTAGGTTCCGTTCCTCGTAGCTGGAACTGATTTCCGTGTGAATGAAAGAACATGTACCCGCTAAATATTCACAACATCAATATATGTCATTTTGCAAACCATTTTCCAGGCCGGGCGCGTTGCATCATAAATTTCTAGGAACTTTCCATTACCATTTCCTTTTCGAGTTCGCCATGAAGAGAACCCCTTTCTCAGCCAACTTGATATTTACATTTTCTTTTCATCAACTAACTACTTTATTGATAACTATTTCAAATATGCCTTATCTCTCTTTTCTTTTTCTTTATTCGTTATCTTGCTTAACAGATTAAAGTATTTGGCATCGCTTACCTCCTTTACTACATAAAGATGTATTCGTTAGTATATAGGCTAGATTAAATAGCGTAAGCGATTTCGTTATAAAATGAAGTTAATATTCTCGTTTGTTTACAAAATGAAGTGAATTTGGTAGTTCTTGTTTGCAGAACGTTGGAAATGTAAGCTGAAATTAAAACTTGATGGAAAAGACGCAAAAGACAGAGGTGAATAATGTATAAGTAATGTTTTGCAAACAATGTGTGTTTGACTCTTAATTAAAAGACTTAATAATACAATACTGTGCTTACAAGTTCGATTAAGTATGAAAGCACTTGAGAAAGGAGTTTCCTTTTAAGATCTGGACGAAACGGCCGTATAAATCTACTTAAAAAAAGGGCGGAAGGAGATTTTTGTCTTTATCCCGCCAAAATTAAGAGTCTGGTATTTTCCAAAAATAATTGTCTTTCCCAGTCAAATGGAATTGTTTTAGAAAACAAGGAAGATAATCTATTAACACAATAGACAACGAGAGATAATCTATTAATACAATAGACAACGGGAGATAATCTATTAATACAATAGACAACGGGAGATAATCTATTAATACAATAGACAACGGGAGATAATCTATTAATACAATAGACAACGGGAGATAATCTATTAACACAATAGACAACGGGAGATAATCTATTAACACAATAGACAACGGAAGATAATATATTAATACAATAGACAACGAGAGATAATCTATTAACACAATAGACAACGGGAGATACTCTATTAACACAATAGACAATGGGAGATAATCTATTAACACAATAGACAACGGGAGATACTCTATTAACACAATAGACAATGGGAGATAATCTATTAACACAATAGACAACGGGAGATAATCTATTAACACAATAGACAACGGGAGATACTCTATTAATACAATAGACAACGGGAGGTAATCTATTAATACAATAGACAACGGGAGATAATCTATTAATACAATAGACAATGGGAGATAATCTATTAATACAATAGACAACGGGAGAGAATCTATTAATACAATAGACAACGGGAGATAATCTATTAATACAATAGACAACGGGAGATAATCTATTAATACAATAGACAACGGGAGATAATCTATTAACACAATAGACAACGGGAGATAATCTATTAATACAATAGACAACGGGAGATAATCTATTAACACAATAGACAACGGAAGATAATATATTAATACAATAGACAACGAGAGATAATCTATTAACACAATAGACAACGGGAGATAATCTATTAACACAATAGACAACGGGAGATAATCTATTAATACAATGTAACTCATTGGCTCATGTTTAATCAAACGGTTAGCTTGTTCAAACAGTTTGAGTTATTTTCGTTCAGTTAAGTTTATTTTCTACTATTTTCTTTTTTAGATGCCAATTATAAAGATATATTTCTGGTTTGAGAATTTCAAAATACATATTTCTTTTTGAATAGTTCATTTTGGTTTCATTCGGCTATTCATTCACATTTTCTGTTTTGTTGTTGTTATAATATATGCGGTGTGATTACAGTCAAGCTGGAAAATGGCGTTTATTAGTTAATTGTCTACATGGTAGTAACACCGGCAACCACCAATCAAGCATAGATATTTTGTCACGTTTTACTATAGGCGAGAAATGAACTAACATCTGTAAGATAAACAGATAGAAATTGTGCTCGTATTCTGCCACTATTTATATGTATAAGTATCAAGTTTGTAGGTTCTAAAACTTTCTGCTCTACTTTCGCATGTTTTTGAAATGGTGGAACTGATGCATCTCTAAGAAATGAAGAAAATTAAATCTCGGGCAATCACCAAGTATTTTCACCTTAATCTAAAAGACATGTCTTCATCTGAAATTCTTAATGATATGGTGAAGACTTTAGACGAGAATTGTCCTTCATATGTAACCATTAAGAACTAGGTGGCCGAATTCAGACGAATATACTTGATTACTGGGAGTGTGACATTGATTAAGTGGATAACGACGCGTACTAACGACTCGGTTTGCCAAGTTAAAATCCAGTTGGTTTTATAATGCCACTCTAACTTAGGGATGTTGGCAACCTTCACAATCGCTAAAATGTTAATTAAATATATAAAATAGATGAATCGGTTGTTTGAACTCAATCATATTTTCAAAAATTATATATACGTAAAAAAATGTGCTGACTGTTTATATTACTAAAATAAAGTATAAAAAATTGTTTGAAGAAAACGGATTTATCTCAGTTGGTTTAAGATAAATTGTTTTGTAATCCATTGCATCCTTGAATTTTCTTTTAAATTGTCTTTCATGCAAAAAGAATAGCACGTCAGGCACCTAATATTTATGAATCCCGCTATTTTGAATTGACTTTTAAATTTACAAAAAAATATTATTAACAAGAAAATTCGGTTGCTGTCTGTGTGACTAAATGTTGAAAATAAACATTGATAGTATGGAACTACTCAGAACAGTATTCTTCTAATATATGAATATAAATGCATTGTTACTTTACATACAAGGAGGGCGATTAGTTATACTAGTATAAAAAGAAACAAAGTTAGGGTAATTTTGGGATGATAACTGCATCGCTTTAGTTGGAATAAACTACTTAAATGTTGAACTCGCCTTGTGATCTGAAGGTGGGTAGATTTATAGTACCTTGAAACCAGAAACTATACTATAATTTGAAGTTGTTTTTTTATATGTACTTAAATTTTGATTTTAGTTCAAATGTGTTTTCTTTTACTCGAGAATGGGGTAAAACATTAAAATCGAAGTAACGTTAAAAAAAGGAAACTTGTTAACAATGTTCAGCGATACTTTAATGATTGACTACCATTGTAGTAAACAAGTCTTTTTCTCAGGAAATAATTAACTTGAATTTTTCAAGGCAAAAGATGTGCAACACGTCCTTCATATGAAATCGTCTGCGTTCTTAGTTTTTGCCACGTTTTAACATTTTCTGTCCATTAAACTATTTGAATATTTCTTCTTCCTCATTCTTTTACAAACATTTTTTTTTTCGTTTATGTTCATTCATTAACGTCGGCGTATTTCTATCGCAATTTACCGATCGCAGCCGCGTTTTCGAATTAAGCGTTTGCTATTTCCGGCCGCAGCCTTCATTCTACGAACCCTGTAATTGTGAAGCGTGTTCCATTTGCGAATGGTGTCAGATTCAAATTGAATATCGATCCCATTGATCTCCTCATTAATGCAAGAGATGAAAACTTTTATACGGGGCTTTCTTTTACCATTATGGTTGTAAGCGGAGAAAAACGCACACACGAAGCTTTCTTCACAAAGCTAAAATAAAAAAAATAAAAGATTATATATATATATATATATATATATATATATATATATATATATATATATATATATATATATGTGTGTGTGTGTGTGTGTGTGTGTGTGTGTGTGTGTGTGTGTGTGTGAAAAGAATTAAGAAAGAGAGCAAGAAAAAAAAAGAAATATACAGATTGACTGACGAGAAAGGTGTGCTGTTGGCGCAAATACCCCATAAACATATATATATATATATATATATATATATATATATATATATATATATATATATTGATATGGGCGATCAATCGCACACATTAAGATAACTTCATCGGACTTAAATAAGGAGATAAACACACGCACCAACATACACACACACACACACACATATATATATATATAGAACAGTTTTTATTATATTCCAATAACCATGGTTTGTTTTATTACTTTTATTTTTATTTTTTCACATTTCCAAAAATTTAAAATTTCTGTGAGATATATTTAACGGTCTATTTCATTTGTCTTGTGCCGAACAACATTTGTATGTCAATATCGTCTCTGCAACACTACAAAATCATCAGAAAAAGTTCACAAATAGATCTATATTTTGCTCTGTTATCAATAATTGACAAACGTTGAGCTGAATCTTCAAAGGAGACGACAAAGTAAAAGGATCTTATGACAAAATGTATAAGCAAGATTGAAAATGAATTGGACAAAATACATAACGAAGTGATCTTTATGTAACAAAGTAAAATTTACACAAAGACATGTACGGAGAGATCGATATTTCGTCTAAGAAATTTATTTAGACTTTTTCGGGATAAAATACATGTTTCAGAAAAAATAATTTATTCGGGGTGGGAAATCAAGACAACAAAACAAAAGAATATTAACATTCTATCAGCTTATTCACTCAACGAGCACATGTATACTGTCTGAACTAAATACGGTTTCAGGACCGACTTTTCCACCTCTCTCACCATTAAGAATATTTTTAACAATATAATAAGGCTTACACTACCTTTGTTTAACAAGCAGGTATCTATATATAATACTTACTTAGAGCCAAGCTTGAACTGATTGTTTTATGTATAATTGGTCTTGGTGGTCAGCTGTGAAATTGTTATCTTTGATGCTTTTCTCGATTAGCTGATATCTTCGTAAACACGGAGACATTCACAACGATTTAATCTTTAACTATATTTTTTCAATTGTATTTCTTTAGCTATGAACTGCTTCTGAACTCGCTTCAGGGAAGCACGATGAATGTAAATTTTGGCTAAGATCAAAGTGTAGTATCTGTTCCGATGGATACTGCACCCCATAGATAGACTGGTATTGTCTTGTCCTTCGGGACTTGATTTACGCCGGTCTATGGGATTGTCCTGTGCAGTTCTAGGAGGTCCACCCTCCCAGGCTTTGCCTCCCCTCTTTGGGGAGGAGTAAGTTAATTGCTTACTGCTTGAGGCGCCCCTACCGGTGAATGCCGACGGGGCTGCCCAGGCAATTTTTGATGGTCAGAGTGCTCACCTCTCGGGCGCTGGCTTTTCAACCCCCACTTTCCGACCCGACCTTGGGTCACATCTTACTTGTGGGAGTAGGATAAAACTGGCCTTGTGCCTAACTCCTGGAGAGGAGTAAATAATACATTACGTATATACTCACTAAAATCTTGATCTTAAATCTCTGATTAAACTAACCAATTTTTAAACATATTTATACGCCCCGGCAGCTACCCCAATGTCACACCCTGTCAACCATACCTAATAACCTGTTACACCATGACAAATTTCTGCACTTAACTTTAAATTTATAATAGTACCAAGTAATATTTGACCATTAGAGCATTTTTTATATTATTTGGACTATTCGGACGAGTATTATCATCTTAATTGTTATTTCCCCAACGGTTCGGCCGATAGAAGCTCCGACCTTATTCAGATGCATCTTTTCGAACTTGGGATTTTTTTGGGCCGAACTCATGAACCTGTACGAAATTTCAAATTGAATGATTCATTTAATTAACGGGAGAGATTTTTCTCGTTCCGTCAGCCACAACCGGATAGAACTCTTACTTAATTATCAAGTTATTCTGAATTAGTATCGCCTATACTAAAGATTGAACCTTCAATCTAGAAAACTCTCAATTATAACTTATTGTTAATCAACACTATTAACCTTTATGTCTCGATTGACCTTTTTTTTACAAAGTCATCCTAAATAAGTAAGAGCCTCTCGTTCTGGAGTTAATACACTTTACTAATCTAAGCTTATTTGAGATCAACGATTCAATATAAACGCTTGCACAGTTGTATCAATAATGTCTATTCGAGCTGTAATCAACAAGGGGTTCAACTTGGACCGTGCCATTAAACTTAGACAAATCATTAAACTTGGACAAAATCATTAAACTTGGACAAGATCATTAAACTTGAAAAATCATTGAATCTGGTGCTACTAGATCAGGTTGTCTGAAGATGCCGGCCTCCTGGCCTAAAATCCACCAAACATTGATGTTATTGCTTTTCTCTTTTCTCTTTACAAAACTCAATCATGTTCTGTAGAGTCTAAAACAAAAACAACAAGTTCATCTACAAAACGACCAAACCAAACAGCATAAATAACTATTTGAAGATATAAAGAACTTGAAGCATAATATTTTACAAAATGACTGGATCCGGCATTAAGTAAACCGAAAAGGATTGATATGACGTAAAATGAAAAGAACTAAACCAAACACCATGAATAAATATTTAAATAGGTAAAGAACTTGAAGCATAAAAAACTTTTATTAAAATAGCCGGATTAAACATTAAATAGCTCGACAAGGGTTGATATGCCGTAAAACAAAACAACCAAACCAAACAAGATTATTCAAGAATATGTACAAGAGAAGCCCTTTTCTTACAATAATGATTTTTCCAAATTAATAATCTAATGGTAAAAATGAAACTCACGTTACACATAGCATTTCAGTATTCTATTCCATATGTAATCATGTAACATGTGCAATCTAATAGTAAAAATGAAACGCACGTTACACATAGCATTTCAGTATTCTATTCCATATGTAATCATGTAACATGTGCAATCTAATAGTAAAAATGAAACGCACGTTACACATAGCATTTCAGTATTCTATTCCATATGTAATCATGTAACATGTGCAATCTAATAGTAAAAATGAAACGCACGTTACACATAGCATTTCAGTATTCTATTCCATATGTAATCATGTAACATGTGCAATCTAATAGTAAAAATGAAACGCACGTTACACATAGCATTTCAGTATTCTATTCCATATGTAATCATGTAACATGTGCAATCTAATAGTAAAAATGAAACGCACGTTACACATAGCATTTCAGTATTCTATTCCATATGTAATCATGTAACATGTGCAATCTAATAGTAAAAATGAAACGCACGTTACACATAGCATTTCAGTATTCTATTCCATATGTAATCATGTAACATGTGCAATCTAATAGTAAAAATGAAACGCACGTTACACATAGCATTTCAGTATTCTATTCCATATGTAATCATGTAACATGTGCAATCTAATAGTAAAAATGAAACGCACGTTACACATAGCATTTCAGTATTCTATTCCATATGTAATCATGTAACATGTGCAATCTAATAGTAAAAATGAAACGCACGTTACACATAGCATTTCAGTATTCTATTCCATATGTAATCATGTAACATGTGCAATCTAATAGTAAAAATGAAACGCACGTTACACATAGCATTTCAGTATTCTATTCCATATGTAATCATGTAACATGTGCAATCTATTAGACAAAACGAGCATTGTATTTATTTAACTAATAAGCCATTACACCTGTCAAATCGTTTCTGCACTTAACATTATTTTTTATTGTGTTTAGTTTACGTTATTTATAAGCTTCGAACTGTTTTCATCATAGTCTATTTTGATTCCATTTTCATACCGTTTCCATTGTTGTATTATCCGATCTTATTTAGTCGGTCACCTTCTGTGAATTTCGTACTAAACCATGTTTTTTTTTTATATTAGAAAGTCACACCCGGGGTACGTGATTTCCACGGCTAGTGGCCGATATAAAATACGAGAATTAAAATCAGCAGCAACAACTAAACGTTGTCTCGTTTTGTAATATAGAACGCCTTCTACTGAACACGTTGTTTCATTTACTAGTTTTGATTACTCTTATTTTGTGTTCAATGCCGTTCTGGTATAAATTACGTTGTTTTAAGTTCCTTAAGGAATGGAAAGCCTGAAAATTTGCATTTTCTGGTATTAAAAAAAGCAATTACGATTTTGAAGAAGTTTCACACTTGTGAAATTTATTTTGGCAATTAATCTTTTTTGTTATGATATTTTTTTGGTTATAATATTTTCTGGCGAATGCACCAATTATAAAATGCCATAGATTTTCATCACTGCAGCTTTTAACTTGAATTTATTTTTCAGATTCAGCAATATTATCTTCTTTAAATATAACAGGATTGCCACTCGTCATTCTCCCATGTCCAATTCTATCGATGCGTCAATTGTGGATAATTCTTAATTTTAGTTACATGCCTTTTTACATATCTTGCATCAGCTAATGTTGGTATAAAGCTTCTTTACTTGGGATTGAACTCATAACCTCTAGGTATAATCCACTCTATAATACCTTAAAAAAAACACCTACATGTTCAATAGACCGAAATGTTGTGAAAATAGAGGAAACGAAGACGAGAACAATAGTTCGAAACTTGTAAATAATTGTAAATAACAATAGGTAATCGAAGTGATATTATCTTGTGCTTGTTTAGACAAATCTGTTTTAATCGATACATTAAACATTTTCCATTATGCTGTACGAATAGAAAGAAAGAAAAGTTCACAGTAAAATTCCATTTTGTACGTGTGTAAGAAAAAGAAAGAGATACATTTTGATTTTTCTTTTTATCTTAATTTTAAATTAATTTAATTTGGCGGGTTATTTCGCGAGATAATACGAAATTTTCGTGTATTTGGAAAGCAATTAACTTCATATAAACGTCATTCGTAACGTAGTTTTATTTTTTTACCAATTAAATAACATTTTCATCATTGGGTTTCGCACGGTGTTTTTCTTTAAAGAAATATTTATAATATTATTATTATTATCATCATCATCATCATCATCATCATCATCATCATCATGATAATAAAAACCTGGGCAGTATCACTAATAAGATACTCTGGCCCATTCATAGGCTGAACTCAGGCACCTTGACCAGAGGACTAGTAAATTAATGACCATGCACAGCGCACTACACCCAAAAGACGATACGGACAGACACTACGTGAAAAGAAACGAAGGGGGAGAGGACTGGTAAGTATAGAAGACTGTGTGAAAAACAAAAAAACAAAAGCTGGAGAAATACATAATAAAAAGGCTAATCACCGCAGCATAAAACGCCGTACCAATGACTAACTTGAGAAATACCGAAACCCAAAACAAAAGGATAAAAAAAGAAACGTGGGAAGAAAAACAACATGGACGCTTCAGAAGACTGACAAGAGAAGAAACCAATGAAAACAGCTGGGAATGGCTAAGAAAAGGACATCTGAACAGAGAAACTGAATCTTTACGGATGGTTGTACAGAACAATGCGATAAGGACAAACTACATTAAAGCTAAAATAGATAAAACCCAGGAAAACAGTAAATTCAGACTGTGTGGACAAAGAGACAAAACAGTAAATCATATAATAAGTGAATGCAGCAAACTACCCCAAAGGAATATAAAAACAGACATGACTGTGTGGGGAAAACAGTACCCTGGGAACTGTGCAAACGATTGAATTTCGAATACGCAGACAAATGGTACAAACATAAACCACTAACAGTACTGGAAAACGAAAAAAATAAAATACTCTAGGATATAGATGTACAAACAGACAAACTCATACAAGGAAGGAGACCGGATGTTATAATAATCATTAAGAAGGGAAAATCTTTCAAAATTGTAGACTTTGACGTTACAACAGACCACAGAGTGAGGATCAAAGAGACTGAGAAACGAAGCAAATACACAGAATTAGCCAGAGAACTGAAAGGAATATGGAGCATGAAGAAAGTCAGTATAATACCAATAATCGTAGGAGCACTAGGAATAGTCAAAATAAAACTGGAGAAAAGACTTGGAGCAATTGGAATCATGGGGATCACTGAGACATTACAAAGAACGGCAATGATCAAAACAGCTGCAATCTTAAGGAAACCCCTCAAATGCGGAAACCAACCAGCATAAGCTACGAATGGTAACCAGTCACATGGAAGTACAAAAAGAAAAAACACAGGGAAACAGCAACGCATAAACAGAAGCTGCAAGAAATATCATAAGCTGCCCCCCACACACAAATGGTGCCGGTCTAGGCTGACACCACACAATATATTTGTAGAGGGTCAAGGAGGATTAGAAGACCGATGAGGGACAGCACAAACCAGACGTCCACTGGAAGAATGCGGAAAGTGTTGGGACCTTGGGGAAGCTTGTTACAGTCCAAATCCCAGAGAAGACCAATGGTCATTACCAGCGATGAATCAATGGTAAGCGGCTCTTGCGATACCGTAAGGTAATTTGCGGTGGTTATCGAAAAGAGGTGGAGAGAACTGGAAATCTGGGGAAGCTTGTTGTCACTCATACTCCAGGGAACACCACTGATTGTTGTCGTGAGCAATCACTGACGATGACCTGTGTGATCACTCCTAGTGAGTAATAATAATAATAATCGATTGTATTGTCCGAGAACCATACTGATACTGATTATTATTGATACTGATTTTCATCGATAGATACCTTTATTAATGTAATATAATCGTAGTAGAGTAACACGACGGGACGACAGACGTTTAATTTAACATCAATTACTGTCGAAAAAACGCAAAACCATAAAAGTAAAAAGTAAAAGAATTATTAAAACACAATTTGGTTAGATATTTTTTAATGCAATTATGTTTTAGCACTTTGTTTATGGTGCCAGTCAACGGACAATGTCCAATAAAGATTTGATAAATCTAATGCGAATTTAAAAGTAGGTCGGATAGTTTATTAGAAATTTGATAAACAATGGTATTCGTAAAAATATTCAAATTGGAATTAAGGCGAAGAATGCGTATGACATGAATCATGACGGACGGAAGCAATATAGCTACATAGATAGACAGACAGAGATACAGCTGAGAGAAGACAGAACCTGTAGACCAACAAGGCGGGAAAGAACAAAAACTGACAAGTTTACATGAAGTCAAGTATAGAGACAACCGTTCGCCGCCTACAAATATATACAGATGTCTTCGCAGGTACTTGAGTAACAATCGAATCCGTTGTGTTTTTTTTACATAAATAAACAGAAAATAACTTTTTTCACAACTAACACCATATGTTACGTATTGTGTTCTCTTGGTGTCTTCTATGTACTTAACAACGAGTTAACCGGTAACTATCATCGATCAATAAAGCAATTAACCAAGACACAACAACAAAAACAACAAGCTACGGATAGCCTTTCGAATATTAAAACCATTGTATTAGTACCATACTAAATAACAGTAATAAACTAATAAACGATAACGAAACAGAGTATTGTTTAATTGTTTATTTATGTATTCAAGTATTGCATAAAAGTAGTGATACAATTGTAGAAGTCGTAAGGATCCAATCCATACAAATAATGGACACTAAAGTTTTGATTAGTACACTAAGTAATAATAATATACCTCGTTAATGATTTATTAATGTGAATTATTTTTACTTTGTTAGAAATCAGAACTATATCTATTTTTTTTTGTATTAAAACATATGTAAGTATTAAGCCTTGTGATACAAAATTAAAATATACAGTTTATGTTATAATGATTCTATATACATTATTAGTGCGACTGAAATGGAGATAACTCCAATCAAAGTTACCTAATTTGTCCCGCAGTTCTTGAGGTCAGTCCTTCTGGTGTCATACATTATTGCTAATCAGTTCTAGGGATACGTACCTTCCTCAGGCATTTTACTTTTCATTGCGTCAAACGGTGTATCCTTGATTATACTGAAAATTAATGTACGATCAAACATTCTATATATTAGCTATATATTTTCTGCTTTTAATTAACGTCATGTTTTAAAACACGTAAGCTCTCATGCACGTGCGTACGCTACTTTATATATATATATATATATATATATATATATATATATATATATATATATATATATATATATATAAGTATAAGGGTACACTCAAAAAAGAATGAAAGGGAAATACCAGCAGAGTGCTCAATTAAATTAAATTAAGAGCGTAATATTTTTTATTTATAAATACAGATTTTAATCAGACATATGGACCAGTGGTTTCTGACAGGAAAACGGTTGAATCCCCAATTCCCACTTCGTCAGCACTGTCTGAAATGGTAAAATGATGGAATGTCTTCAAAAAACATCTGTGAACAGTCATTACCCGTTATGAAACGCTATGCTCAAAGAATTTGAAATGAAGAGGCGGTGAGACGCTTAAATCGGAGAAATAGCCGTTATGTAAGAGATTCTATATTTAGAAGTGAGGAAAAGAAGGAGAAGAAAAGAGAAGAGAAATAAAAATAAGAGAAATTAAAATAAAATAAAATAAAATATAAAAATAAAAAAATTAAAAAATATATAAAAAAATATATAAAAATATAAAATATGAAAATATATATATATAAAAATCGTATGGTTAAAGGTACGTAACTCTATTTAATTAAATTATCTAAAAAAGGGAGGCAATTATTATATATATATATATATATATATATATATATATATATATATATATATATATATATATATATATATATTTCTACGATGGTGTCAATTAATAAATAAATCAAGAAAGTAAATCAAGAAAGGTAATCACGTTATCTATTACATTATATTATATTATATTACCATATATTATTATTATTATTATTATTATTATTATTATTATTATTATTATTATTATTATTATTATTATTATTATTATTATTATTTATTAAAACTGTGTTCTGCGGCTACGGTAGTCAAATGACATCCCGTAGCTGCAATCAGTCCTCCATGCTAGTCCCAAGCCATCTGGCCTTGTCATGCGCAAGTTGTCGTAGGTAATGAAGTTGTTTCGCTGTACGTAGTGGTCCGAGTCCCGCCTGCTTGAGGCCAGCACGTAGTGTGGCCAGCAGATTTGGGCAGTGCCATCCTAGTCGCGGTTGCGAACCAGTAACGGCAAAGTCTAGTGCCCTCTGTGCGGGAGTGCCAGGGTCTATTCGTAGGACATGGCTTAACATATATATGTGTATTAATTGGCATATATGTCTTTGAAGAAGCTGGTAATGCAACGAAACGTTAGTAACGAAGCAACGCCCACGTAAACCCGTTGTCTGTTACCTTTTCCTTGCATTGGCCTCTTCCTCCATATCTCGCTTTACTTTCTCTATCTGTCTACTGGCTGATTTTGTAAACGTGCTAGGTTGAGCTAGCTAGCGGCGCTTTGTTTGTTTGTATTTGAACCTTTCATCTTTTCCGAATCGTAAATTAGATTCTATTTTCGAACCAGAAGGTCATTTTGGACAAGCTAAACTAATCCAGACTGAGAACGGCTGCTGGAACGAACCCGAGCCTTTACCTGGTCCAAATAGATCGATTTTACGAGCAGTCACTGTTTTTCACCGCTTTGTTTTCACTTCTCTTGATCTAATTTTCCAGAGAAGAAAATCTATCTTTTCTCGATTATAGTTTTATAAATATTTGGTTCAATTAATAATTTAATCGCTAAATAATATCGTAATAATGTAATTTAACTTTCAAAATCGTATTAAAGATTAATTTGGTAAAAAAACGGCATAGATTTTAAAAGAACTAAAGTTTTTATTAGATTTAAAAATGTCCGATCGATTTTATTACAAAACTGATTTTCTTTAATAACATGTGTTCCTTCATTAAATTCTCTTTAAAAATTCCAAATATTTTCTTATAAAAATGAATTAAGCAAACAGGCAATAAGAGAAACAAAAATAAAAGTAAACAAAATCTCCCGGGCAACGCTGAGCAGGAATATATTGTTACAAATTAAATTGTGAGATAATGTCTTCTCTTTTGCACTGAATGTACTTTATAAGGAAATGACACTTTTTTATAACAGAAATCGTAACTTCTGGACGATAGTAGCAAGACCTTTTCTCAAACGATACGAGAAATTTATTTTCTTATATTTTATTTTCTTCTAAAATATAAATCTTGTAATGTATTTCAAAGAAGAATCGAAGAACGACGACCATAAGAAAGTTCAATACGTTAATGCAATCTTTCTATTTCGGGAAAAATCTCGACCAAAAATGTTCGACCAAAAATGTTCTAAAAAGATTCATATAGTTCTTTTCATATAATTCTTGAACAGCTTAATACTTTAACGGCATTATTTGTATATTTTTTTTAAATCATATTTTTGTTAATCATATTTTTGTTAATCATATTTTTTGTTAATCATATTTTTGTTAATCATATTTTTTGTTAATCATATTTTTGTTAATCATATTTTTGTTAATCATATTTTTTATTAATCATATTTTTTGTTAATCATATTTTTTGTTCAACATGTTTTTTGTTAATCATATGTTTTATTAATTATATTTTTTGTTCAACATATTTTTTGTTAATCATATTTTTGTTAATCATATTTTTTGTTAATAATACGTTTTATTAATCATATTTTTTGTTAATCATATTTTTGGTCAACATATTTTTTGTTAATCATATTTTTTGTTAATCATATTTTTTGTTCAACATATATTTTTTGTTAATCATATTTTTTGTTAATCATATTTTTTGTTAATCATATTTTTTGTTAATAATATTTTTAGTTAATCATATTTTTTATTAATCCTATTTTTTGTTAATCATATTTTTTATTCAACATATTTTTTGTTAATCATATTTTTTGTTAATCATATTTTTTATTAATCAGATTTTTATTAATCAGATTTTTTTGTTAATCATATTTTTGTTAATCATATTCTTTGTTAATCATATTTTTGTTAATCATATTTTTTGTTAATCATATTTTTGTTAATCATATTTTTGTTAATCATATTTTTTATTAATCATATTTTTTGTTAATCATATTTTTTGTTCAACATGTTTTTTGTTAATCATATGTTTTATTAATTATATTTTTTGTTCAACATATTTTTTGTTAATCATATTTTTGTTAATCATATTTTTTGTTAATAATACGTTTTATTAATCATATTTTTTGTTAATCATATTTTTGGTCAACATATTTTTTGTTAATCATATTTTTTGTTAATCATATTTTTTGTTCAACATATATTTTTTGTTAATCATATTTTTAGTTAATCATATTTTTTATTAATCCTATTTTTTGTTAATCATATTTTTTATTCAACATATTTTTTGTTAATCATATTTTTTGTTAATCATATTTTTTATTAATCAGATTTTTATTAATCAGATTTTTTGTTAATCATATTTTTGTTGATCATATTCTTTGTTAATCATATTTTTTGTTAATCATATTTTTTGTTAATCATATTCTTTGTTAATCATATTCTTTGTTAATCATATTTTTTGTTAATCATATTTTTGTTAATCATATTCTTTGTTAATCATATTCTTTATTAATCATATTTTTTGTTAATCATATTTTTTGTTCAACATATTTTTTGTTAATCATATTTTTTATTAATTTTATTTTTTGTTAATCATATTTTTTGTTAATCATATTTTTGTTAATCATATTTTTTGTTTATAATATTTTTTATTAATCATATTTTTTGTTAATCATATTTTTGTTCAACATATTTTTGTTAATAATATTTTTTGTTAAACATATTTTGTAAGTCATTCACAGCAAGAACCATATTGCTACCACAACGAACAAAGATTTTCTATTCTCCCTCCATGTGCCAAGCGACAGTCGGAATTCCCATATGTAAGATATTAGAATCATATTTTTTGTTAATCGTATTTTTTGTTAATCATATTTTTGTTAATCATATTTTTGGTCAACATATTTTTTGTTAATCATATTTTTTGTTAATCATATTTTTTGTTCAACATATATTTTTTGTTAATCATATTTTTTGTTAATCATATTTTTTGTTAATCATATTTTTTGTTAATCATATTTTTAGTTAATCATATTTTTTATTAATCCTATTTTTTGTTAATCATATTTTTTATTCAACATATTTTTTGTTAATCATATTTTTTGTTAATCATATTTTTTATTAATCAGATTTTTATTAATCAGATTTTTTTGTTAATCATATTTTTGTTAATCATATTCTTTGTTAATCATATTTTTGTTAATCATATTTTTTGTTAATCATATTTTTGTTAATCATATTTTTGGTAATCATATTTTTTATTAATCATATTTTTTGTTAATCATATTTTTTGTTCAACATGTTTTTTGTTAATCATATGTTTTATTAATTATATTTTTTGTTCAACATATTTTTTGTTAATCATATTTTTGTTAATCATATTTTTTGTTAATAATACGTTTTATTAATCATATTTTTTGTTAATCATATTTTTGGTCAACATATTTTTTGTTAATCATATTTTTTGTTAATCATATTTTTTGTTCAACATATATTTTTTGTTAATCATATTTTTAGTTAATCATATTTTTTATTAATCCTATTTTTTGTTGATCATATTTTTTATTCAACATATTTTTTGTTAATCATATTTTTTGTTAATCATATTTTTTATTAATCAGATTTTTATTAATCAGATTTTTTGTTAATCATATTTTTGTTGATCATATTCTTTGTTAATCATATTTTTTGTTAATCATATTTTTTGTTAATCATATTCTTTGTTAATCATATTCTTTGTTAATCATATTTTTTGTTAATCATATTTTTGTTAATCATATTCTTTGTTAATCATATTCTTTATTAATCATATTTTTTGTTAATCATATTTTTTGTTCAACATATTTTTTGTTAATCATATTTTTTATTAATTTTATTTTTTGTTAATCATATTTTTTGTTAATCATATTTTTGTTAATCATATTTTTTGTTTATAATATTTTTTATTAATCATATTTTTTGTTAATCATATTTTTGTTCAACATATTTTTGTTAATAATATTTTTTGTTAAACATATTTTGTAAGTCATTCACAGCAAGAACCATATTGCTACCACAACGAACAAAGATTTTCTATTCTCCCTCCATGTGCCAAGCGACAGTCGGAATTCCCATATGTAAGATATTAGAATCATATTTTTTGTTAATCGTATTTTTTGTTAATCATATTTTTGTTAATCATATTTTTGTTAATAATATTTTTTGTTAATCATATTTTTGTTAATCATATTTTTGTTAATCATATTTTTTGTTAATCATATTTTTGTTAATCGTATTTTTTGTTAATAATATTTTTGTTAATCATATTTTTGTTAATCATATTTTTTGTTAATCATATTTTTGTTAATCATATTTTTGTTAATCATATTTTTTATTAATCATATTTTTGTTAATAATATTTTTTGTTAATCATATTTTTTGTTAATCGTATTTTTTGTTAATCATATTTTTTGTTAATCATATTTTTATTAATCATATTTTTTGTTAATCATATTTTTTCTTCTCACAGAACAGATGTTGCTAGTCTCTCTCTACTCTATCGTCATTTCCATAGAATGTGCTAGACTGATCTCCAATCCCTTGTTCTTCCTTGTAAGTCATTCACAGCAAGAACCCTATTGCTACCACAACGAACAAAGATTTTCTATTCTCCCTCCATGTGCCAAGCGACAGTCGGAATTCCCACATGTAAGATATTAGAACTTGGTCGTTTTCAAATCCAACGTCGACAAATTCTTGCCATGGAGCAATCCAACGCAGTTCATGCCATTTATTATACCACAGCGTTCCTCATCTTTCGGCCAGCATTTATTACCATCTTATCAACACTTATCCTCGAGTAGCTCTTGGCCTTGATAATTGGTAATCCCGATAGTAAAAAAATAACACTAAGGAAACCGAGATTCCAAAGGACCTATTTTAAAATATGGAGAATGACTTTTTCGAAAAAGAATAACATTGGGAAAACAAAGGATTTTACTCGCTTAAAAGTAAGAATTGTTTTTCTCGCTATTGGCTTTACGTTTTTATAATACTTATTAATTTTTCATCGGATATTATTTTTTTAAGTGTTAGAGAGCTAAAGTACAAACGAGTATGATTATTTTTTTAAATAAAAAATAAAAAATAGAAATGCATTTTTGCGTTCCTATTGTTTGACTTGTTATATTGTTTGCACTACCAAGAAGGAATTGTCATTTAATGCCTACAAAATACGCCTTCATAACATGATAAGTAACACAACTAGAGATGTCAAAACTGTTGCGATATTAGACTGGAGTGTGTAAATATAGTGTTAAAAACGGAAAATTCCACGTAAGGTTAGTTAAGCAAGAAAATGGAATGTTACATTAGAGGTCAAGTTAATGATTAGAACTACGTGTACAGTAAGTTACGTCATGGGAGGAAAACTGCGTCAGAAAAGCGAGAAAATAAACAGGTGAATATTCCAAGGCTTCAATAACCCAACAGGGGTCGGAAGAGGAAGATGCAGTTCATCTGGATGTACTTGCTACAAACTACTGTAAGAAGTAAATCAAATCCCAGAGCAAATAATGGAGTTCTTTTTGTTGTTTTTATTTGCTTCTATTATTTCAGTCATAATGGCAAAATGAAGCAAACAACATTCATGATAGGTTCTATTATTATACATTTCATGGTGTACGAGCTGTAAGACTTAATATAGGTAGGTAAGCAGTAGAAGCCAGAATTGAAAAGTCGGAAGTCATAAGGTTCGACTCCGACTCTCAAAATTCCAAAATATCTAACTCCAATTCCAACTTCTTATTTTAAAGTTTTCCAATATTCAGACTTTCTGTTGATTAAAAAATTCGACTCCGACTCCGAGCATTCTTACGAGTCCGACTCCAGCTCCTTCCAAAACCTCCGACGGGTAACAACGGCATTAGTGTGGCGATATAGAGTATAGATGTGTAAAAACATTGCTAAAAACGGAAATTTCCACGTAAAGTTAGAATAAGTAAAAAAAGGGAATTTTTCATTAGTTTAGCCTGACATGTACCGAAAGTTGCGTCATGGGAACAAATACGTGTCGGAGAAACTGTTGGATAATGGCCCTATGAGGCCGGACGCATGTTGAGTGGACGTATATGGGGGGGTCGTTTTGTTTTGCTTGCGCGATTTATTGCGGGTGGACTCGTACAATCTAGTGCAAAATAAAGCTTTTTCTCACAGTCGGATCTTACAAGCGTTGATAGGACCACCACATTTGACGATACCTCAGGTCAAGGGTCAAAATGCACCTGCTCATAAGGGTTCTGTGACGTCACGGGTTCTTGTGTGGGAAACTGAGATTTGCCAGTCTGGTCTTTAGAAGCAAGCTGAACAGACGTATTTCTCCATGTAGTCCGCAAATGAAAAGGGGAATTTATTTCCCTAAAAGAATACAGGCGTGATGAAATTCCTTCCCCCCCCTCCTCGAATGGTTAAGGACTTAATGGACCATAGATAGCTAGGAATTAACTACGATAAAAGTGGTAAATTGATCTCTTTCTCTTCGTTAGTAAAACATTTCTAAGAGCGACAGAAAATTGACGCCTAAATAAAAGTAATTAAATTTAAAAGAGAGAGTCTGCCTATCTTTCGCTGTGTATAAGAATCTTTGTTACAGCCCAATACAACGATGATGATACTGATGACGCGCAGTTTGCGAGTATTCGGGTGGCAGCAGGATAGCAGGACACACCGTTGCAGCGAGGATCGACAACAACAACAACAACAACAATTATAATGACACCAGACGGTTGGTTTGTGTGTGAGTATGAACTGGGTGAAAATATCGAACACCTGAAGTTTAACGTACAAGTAGACAGCTTAAACGTTACAAAACAAGATTGATTCTACTTCTTGGATGTTCGGGTCAAAGTGAAGAGACGCTTGTTTCGAGGCTTCCACCGCCCTATGGGGTTTGGAAAGTTAAAATGCAAATCGTCTAGATCGACTTGCTGTATATTTTTGTAGAAAGTAAACAAAATTCCAGCGCAAATAATGAGGGTATTTGTTGTTCTTTTTAATTGCTTTTATTATTCCAGCCACAAGGAGAAAAAAGCACACAACATCGTTACAACTGCTATTGTCACCACTGCTGAGATACGTTACTATCTATTGAGTTGTCTGATTACAATGTATCAGTGACAGACTCAGTCAGTTTCTGTCAGCAAAAAAGATTACTGGCCACCTGGAAGGGTCGAAGAGCTCTCTACACTATACTACACTAACAGTTGTAGTCTCTTGTCAATTGTTGGCTTTTATAGCTCTGGCGTGCGTGTGTGCATGCGTGTTACAGTCTCGCGTATGACGCCTGATGACTATAGTTTCTGTTTGGCTTATTTACTTTCAGGTTTGTAATAAATGTATTCCTGTTCTTCTTTTTTACTTCGTCAATCCATAATAACTATTTAATCTCTATTGTCAAAATTCATAAAATAAATCACGTAGAATAAAAAAAAACACAATTACTAAAGTATATATCTTCCATTTAAGCCATACGCGTAATCTATATTGGCCAGTCTAGGCTAGATGTTACTGACATATACTTTTAAAGCTTACCGAGACCGACAAAAACAGATAAGCCGTCACGGAAAGACTAACAGAAGAAGCACAGAGCAGAACCTCACACACAATCTTATAACAGAAGTTTCCGGGTTGGTCGTTGGTATGGATCCATAAAAGGAATCATATTCTTTCACCCACAGCTGTTCGAGCATAAATACTTTTCCTCTCGTTTTATTTGCAAACAGTTTGCAATAGTAAATAGAGAGAGTTACATATGTACAATTCTTTCTAGAACGAACCGACATTTATTAAGGCGTTAAAATGGTGGTGTAATGTTGAAATAAACAGATTAACCGATTCAGTAGAAGGTAAGGTAAGATATTGCTTAATGGCACATCAACCCTAAGGGTCATTTCATTCCATGAATGTCGAAGGTAATATCCTTCATTTGAGTCTTAAGTCAGTGGGTTATTTATAGTCATTAGTTAAGAGCTTCGGTATTTTAAATTGTTGTCATTTTGATGAAGGTTTTTATGCTTCAAGTTCTTTATATCTTTAAATGTTTACTCATTCTTTTTGGTTTGGTTATTTTGTTTTACGGGTTATTTAATGCTGAATCCGATCATTTTGGTGAAGGTTTTTATGCTTCAAGTTCTTTATATCTTTATATGTTTACTCATTCTTTTTGGTTTGGTTATTTTGTTTTACGGGTTATTTAATGCTGAATCCGATCATTTTGGTGAAGGTTTTTATGCTTCAAGTTCTTTATATATTCAAATGTTTAATCATCGTTTTTGGTTTGGTTGTTTTTGTTTCACGGTATATCGATCCGGTCATTTTGGTGAAGGTTTTTATGCTTCAAGTTCTTTATATCTTTAAATGTTTACTCATTCTTTTTGGTTTGGTTATTTTGTTTTACGGGTTATTTAATGCTGAATCTGATCATTTTGGTGAAGGTTTTTATGCTTCAAGTTCTTTATATATTCAAATGTTTAATCATGGTTTTTGGTTTGGTTGTTTTTGTTTCACGGTATATCGATCCGGTCATTTTGGTGAAGGTTTTTATGCTTCAAGTTCTTTATATATTCAAATGTCTAATCATGGTTTTTGGTTTGGTTGTTTTTGTTTCACGGTATATCGATCCGGTCATTTTGGTGAAGGTTTTTATGCTTCAAGTTCTTTATATATTCAAATGTCTAATCATGGTTTTTGGTTTGGTTGTTTTTGTTTCACGGTATATCGATTCGGTCCTTTTGGTGAAGGTTTTTATGCTTCAAGTTGTTTATATATTCAAATGTCTAATCATGGTTTTTGGTTTGGTTGTTTTTCTTTCACGGTATATCGACCCGGTCATTTTGGTGAAGGTTTTTATGCTTCAAGTTCTTTATATCTTTAAATGTTTACTCATTCTTTTTGGTTTGGTTATTTTGTTTTACGGGTTATTTAATGCTGAATCTGATCATTTTGGTGAAGGTTTTTATGCTTCAAGTTCTTTATATATTCAAATTCTAATCATGGTTTTTGGTTTGGTTGTTTTTGTTTCACGGTATATCGATCCGGTCATTTTGGTGAAGGTTTTTATGCTTCAAGTTCTTTATATATTCAAATGTCTAATCATGGTTTTTGGTTTGGTTGTTTTTGTTTCACGGTATATCGATCCGGTCATTTTGGTGAAGGTTTTAATGCTTCAAGTTCTTTATATCTTTAAATGTTTACTCATTCTTTTTGGTTTGGTTATTTTGTTTTATGGGTTATTTAATGCTGAATCTGATCATTTTGGTGAAGGTTTTTATGCTTCAAGTTCTTTATATATTCAAATGTTTAATCATGGTTTTTGGTTTGGTTGTTTTTGTTTCACGGTATATCGATCCGGTCATTTTGGTGAAGGTTTTTATGCTTCAAGTTCTTTATATATTCAAATGTCTTATCATGGTTTTTGGTTTGGTTGTTTTTGTTTTACGGTATATCGATCCGGTCATTTTGGTGAAGGTTTTTATGCTTCAAGTTCTTTATATATTCGAATTCTAATCATGGTTTTTGGTTTGGTTGTTTTTGTTTCACGGTATATCGATCCGGTCATTTTGGTGAAGGTTTTTATGCTTCAAGTTCTTTATATATTCAAATGTCTAATCATGGTTTTTGGTTTGGTTGTTTTTGTTTCACGGTATATCGATCCGGTCATTTTGGTGAAGGTTTTAATGCTTCAAGTTCTTTATATCTTTAAATGTTTACTCATTCTTTTTGGTTTGGTTATTTTGTTTTATGGGTTATTTAATGCTGAATCTGATCATTTTGGTGAAGGTTTTTATGCTTCAAGTTCTTTATATATTCAAATGTTTAATCATGGTTTTTGGTTTGGTTGTTTTTGTTTCACGGTATATCGATCCGGTCATTTTGGTGAAGGTTTTTATGCTTCAAGTTCTTTATATATTCAAATGTCTAATCATGGTTTTTGGTTTGGTTGTTTTTGTTTCACGATATATCGATCCGGTCATTTTGGTGAAGGTTTTAATGCTTCAAGTACTTTATATATTCAGATGTCTAATCATGGTTTTTGGTTTGGTTGTTTTTGTTTCACGGTATATCGATCCGGTCATTTTGGTGAAGGTTTTTATGCTTCAAGTTCTTTATATATTCAAATGTCTTATCATGGTTTTTGGTTTGGTTGTTTTTGTTTTACGGTATATCGATCCGGTCATTTTGGTGAAGGTTTTTATGCTTCAAGTTCTTTATATATTCGAATTCTAATCATGGTTTTTGGTTTGGTTGTTTTTGTTTCACGGTATATCGATCCGGTCATTTTGGTGAAGGTTTTTATGCTTCAAGTTCTTTATATATTCAAATGTCTAATCATGGTTTTTGGTTTGGTTGTTTTTGTTTCACGGTATATCGATCCGGTCATTTTGGTGAAGGTTTTAATGCTTCAAGTTCTTTATATCTTTAAATGTTTACTCATTCTTTTTGGTTTGGTTATTTTGTTTTATGGGTTATTTAATGCTGAATCTGATCATTTTGGTGAAGGTTTTTATGCTTCAAGTTCTTTATATATTCAAATGTTTAATCATGGTTTTTGGTTTGGTTGTTTTTGTTTCACGGTATATCGATCCGGTCATTTTGGTGAAGGTTTTTATGCTTCAAGTTCTTTATATATTCAAATGTCTAATCATGGTTTTTGGTTTGGTTGTTTTTGTTTCACGATGTATCGATCCGGTCATTTTGGTGAAGGTTTTAATGCTTCAAGTTCTTTATATATTCAGATGTCTAATCATGGTTTTTGGTTTGGTTGTTTTTGTTTCACGGTATATCGATCCGGTCATTTTGGTGAAGGTTTTTATGCTTCAAGTTCTTTATATATTCAAATGTCTAATCATGGTTTTTGGTTTGTTTGTTTTGGTTTTACGGTATATCGATCCGGTCATTTTGGTGAAGGTTTTTATGCTTCAAGTTCTTTATATATTCAAATGTCTAATCATAGTTTTTGGTTTGGTTGTTTTTGTTTCACGGTATATCGATCCGGTCATTTTGGTGAAGGTTTTTATGCTTCAAGTTCTTTATATATTCAAATGTTTAATCATGGTTTTTGGTTTGGTTGTTTTTGTTTCACGGTATATCGATACGATCATTTTGGTGAAGGTTTTTATGCTTCAAGTTCTTTATATCTTTAAATGTTTACTCATTCTTTTTGGTTTGGTTATTTTGTTTTACGGGTTATTTAATGCTGAATCCGATCATTTTGGTGAAGGTTTTTATGCTTCAAGTTCTTTATATATTCAAATGTCTAATCTAAGTTTTTGGTTTGGTTGTTTTTGTTTCACGGTATATCGATCCGGTCATTTTGGTGAAGGTTTTTATGCTTCAAGTTCTTTATATGTTTAAGTATTTATTCATGGTGTTTAGTTGAGTGAAAGGGGTGGGAGAGAGAGGGGAGAGGGAAGAGGGAAGTAGAGGGAGGGAAACTGTTTTTTGTTTTGGATTTTGCAGAACATGATTGAGTGTTGCAACGGAAACACAATAAAGCATCAATGTTTGGTGTATTTCGAGTCAGGAAATCAATAACTTCAGACAGCCTGATTTGGTAGCGCCAGTAGGTTTTATTCGACCCATAGATGGGGCCTTACAGGTACTACCACTCTGGGCCAGAGTGGACCTGGGAGCAATGCCAATTAAGGAGCAACTCCACATTCCCCACAGCTCCCAAATGGAGGTCTCACCACTGGATTTCTTTTAAGGTCATACCCAGGACCGATTCATTAGAAAGTCAACCATTTAACAGGACTTATTTTACAATGTACAACTGAACGATTTAACTATGATGATGATGAATTTAATTGTCTGTGGTTAAACTGTGATCAGTAGCATTCCCCATCTGGATTTATGACCATGTGATATGGTAATGTGATCTGTCAAGAGAAGACCACTCTGACCTAACCTCTCTCGCCAAGGACAGATAAATCCTGCTTCAAAATGTCTTCAAATATCTCTAGGCAAAATAGATCATTTTAAGGTACAAAAAGAGTTATCTAACTTTAAACATAGAAATATTATAGATGGATCATTTAACTAATGTTAGGAAAATTAGACTTTCATAAATACAGATGGATCTAATATGCTATTACACTAAAGTTTACTTAATCAACGTTTATTTCCCTACGGCTTTTTTTCGATATATTTCAATAACAGAAAATGTACGCTAAGATATTCCTCGGTTGTGCGATTAAGTTATGTTTGAAAAACCTTCCATTTTAATTCTTCTAATTAGCCGAAATTAGGAATTAACCCATGAAGTTTACCATTTCTTAATAAGTTTCTATCTATAACTCGCATCCTCTCTCACCGTTTGTTGTTTGAACCTGAATCTTTATTTTATACATTATGTATAACTCATCCTTCAATTTTTATGTTTTTTTATGTTACAGTCAAAGGTAATAAAGAAAGGAAAGAATAAAAAGATCGGAATAGTGCATCATAAACAAAAGGGAACCACAAGTAGTCATACTGTTTAACCTGTACTTGCAGAGAGAAAGAAAGAATGAGTAGGGAATATAACTAGCAGAAAGAGACTAATTCAGCATTGCTCCTTGTTCATTTTTTATATCTATGTGGCTTTGCACACTCACCTTTTCTTGATTCAAACAATCAAACCTGAGCTCTTATGAACACTAGTCCGATTTAATAATACTATACCAGCAGTAACAATTGGGGTATAGGTATAGAATATAAAATATAGATATTAAATCAGTGATGCTCAGACAGGCGTCCATAAAAACAGTGAGTGATGAGAGAAGCCAACATAAGAAGACCGGACGAGGGTAACGCAGTGCGAAAAGGAATGAGTGAAAAAAAAAGAATATGACATTGAGAATAGATGTTGTGGATTGATCCGGATTTACCCATAGTGACAGGATAGAACAGTGGATTTGAACCGTCGATGATAACATTACAAAGACACAATAAATCGCTTCTCAAGTAAGAACACATTTTTGTATTCTTAATACATTTCTTATTCCTTCTATTCCTGTCTTGTGTTCTTATTTATTTATTGTTATTACTACAATATAACAATAGATGTATATGGCATTGTCATTATCGTTGCTGATTTAGTATTTTTCAACAGGATTATTATTCAGGAAAGCTGATAAAAAAGCCAATTGTTATGAATCAGTATGATACAACATTTTTGACCAGCTTGATTCTGTTGTCCGCATCGGGTTTCTCTATTCTTTCTACTATCAGATATTTACAGGAGAAACCAAGTGAAGGTTGCCAACATCCATAAGTGAAAGTAGTACTATGGAATCGCCTGGATTCGACCTTGACTTACTCAGGTCGTCAGTCCACGTCGTTATCCACTTCACAACTTACAGTGCTGGTTATATCTCTATATGACAGATCAAACACTTTCTGAGACTTAATGTATTCGTACATAAAATATATGTCACGGTGGCCGAATGGGTGATTGGAGTTATTCTGGTCTATGGTTCAAATCATTTGAAAGACAGTTATTATTAAAGGTTCGTATTATTTTTCTCACATTTAATATGACTGTCACGTGGCCGAATGGTTAAGAATGTTGGATTGGAGTTACTCCAAGGTTCAAATCGTTCGAGCAGCGGTGCAATTGTATAAGCCAACCTGATGATTGTTAGTATACACGAAACATATATATGTCTAGATAATGAATATTTATTTATAAAAAAATAATTATTAAAAGCTCCGTTCAAGTTTAGCACTTTGAGAGAAATAAAAAAAAGTTTCTAATTAAGCAATATTGTGAAAGTTCTCTCTCTTGGAAGATCGAACCCTTTCTGAAGCTTACTATATTCGTAAATAAAATATAGGGTTTATTAATTCCGCATTTATTATAACTGTCACGGTGGCCGAATGGTTGGATTTAAGTTACTCTGGCCCAAGGTCCAAAGCGTTCGACCGGCGGTACACTTATATAAGCTAAACTTGTGATTGTTAGTGAACGGGAAACATATATGTCTGTGGATAATAAATATTGCATATATATATATATATATATATATATATATATATATATATATATATATATATATATATATATATATATATAATAAAATTTGACAAAAGATCTTCGAAGAGATTTCTTAAAGATGCTTACAATAACTTTTGTCAAATTGTATTACCACATAAGCGGCCACGCGCTCCAAGAAGTTCAAAATTAAAAAAAAAGACTTTGCTAATTCTCACCACCCTGCGACGAAGTTTGACCACCGCTCCGGCAACATCGAAGCAAAAAGCTAAAATCACGGTACAATAATGGTATTGCCTTTAATCTGATGCAGGCCCCCTTTATCTAAAGAAAAATGCGAAATTAATTTTTAAAAAAGAAAAGAAAAAATTTAAATGATTTTTAATAAAATATTGCATCTGAAAACGTGGTCTCCAAATACATTCGTTTGTGTTTTCAATTTACACACACACACACACACACACACACACATATATATATATATATATATATATATATATATATATATATATATATATATATATATATGTACTAAAGCCTTTTTTCTTTAATGCAACTTTTATTCTTATATAATTTTATCGCAAAATGGTTCTTGGGTGTAGTGTTTGGATATTGTTATTATTATTATTATTATTATTATTATTATTATTATTATTATTATTGCTGTTGTTGTTGTTGTTGTTATAATTAATGTTATTTGATATGCAAATTACCATATCACACGGTAGTCTTAAGGGTAATATATTATTATTATTATTATTATTATTATTATTATTATTATGTATATATTATGAAATCAAAGCTGAATTATTTCTACAGTTGATTATTGGGGAAATGGTCGTTTGATCAGTACCATTGGATAGCCATAGTTATATTATAACTGTCCTGTTTTTAAATCTCCGAAACAGTTACATGGTAAACAGCTGATGATCCCCGTTTTAGTATTTCACGCTTAAGTTAAGGTTCCCTTTTTTGTTTCACTGTTAGAAACTTGAATCCCCCCTTTTTTATTTATGAATTTTCCAACGAATGCTAAGTCTGCGATATTTTGGATTTAGTTAGTTTCTCTGAGAATTTAACCTGCATTTTCCTTTTTTTTCTTTTGTTTAAAATGACTCAAAGCTTCTTTAGACTATATATATATATATATATATATATATATATATATATATATATATATATATATATATATATATATATATATATAGAGAGAGAGAGAGAGAGAGAGAGAGAGAGAGAGAGAGAGGGGGAGAGAGAGAGAGAGATGCACATTGGTCTTTATTATCAAGTGGAGGATAACTAAATTAGCTTTTTCTGTTCAATATTCATAATTGAAAATAAATAGATAGTAAACTATAAAATTGGAAGAACGGTTCATCAGCTTGCTTGAATGAGTGCTGGTGCCACGCTGCATCGGCGCGATACAACCCGAAAACCCCCAAGTCGGAACTTGAATCGGTTCTACTACAGTATTACGGAAAGTGCCTCTTTCCGTTCACTAGAACCTGCCATATTAATCATTTGCAAGCCGCTCCCAAGATGCCGCCATTGATACAGTCGTCAGCTGTGAACGGCCAACTGACACGGTGTTGCCGTCGCCGCCCTGTTTCGAACCACCTGTGGGGTGTGAGACGATAGATCGCTCGTAGACGAAGACTTTCGGCGCTGTTACCCGATGGGATAATAGTGTGTTTGTCAATGTATGAGTATTTTAAAAGAAACTATTTTGTACGCGATGACCTTAAGTTGAAAAATGTTTTGTAATGTCTTTTTGGTCTGATATTGGACCCTCAGTCAACACTAAATCAACAAACGAAGCAAGTCTTATGAAGTCCTTTAAAATTGACAATAATTAAAATTATATTAAAACTCCTTGTTAAGTTTCATCTAACAATCCTCCACTCTATAATAAAGACGAACGTGTATTTATTTGTATATATATATATATATATATAATAGTAAATTATTTTTAACATTTTTACCTACGCCATATATATATATATATATATATATATATATATATATATATATATATATATATATATATATATATATATATATATATATATATATATGCGCGCGTATATGTGTGTATGTCTATGTACAGAATACTCTCTTCAACTAGTGAACAGATCATCATGAATTTTGGAATATATTGGAATATATTCTAGCCAACACGACGAGTAACATGAGTACATTATTTTTTGTAAATATGTAAATCTATATATAAAGTTAGGTATATGTATAATAGAGTGCCGGAATCTTGCAAGGAATTCGTTGCGTTTAGTAATGTCGGGAGGAAGAGCGAGTGGTTGTCGAGGAGGGTCTAGCTCACGAGGTCGACTGATGTGATTACCAAGCGAATCAGATCATAGCATTCGGCCGGATGACGCCGAGTGACCTTGCATGGATACATAAGACGTGACAGAGCGCGAGTTTATAAGATCAGTCAGAATTTTAAGTGAGTTTGAGTCCGTTGTCAGGACTGTCGTGTGCTCCCTCGAATGAATTGCTTTTTTCTAAACCCGAAATTAGCGAGTTAACGAGACACAGTTGAAATCCCAAATCAATAACCAGAGGCAATTAAGCCCCTTACTCAAGAAAGACTTTGAGTTCTTGTAATACAAGTTTCACGGTAATATGTATTCTTATATTGGATTTAAATTAAACATGTTGCTGTGTTGTTAATACCCTGAAGTGTATGTTTCATTTATTGTTTTTCTTCAAGTGTACCTCTACTGCCTCAGTTGATGAACAACCTCGAGATAAGCTAGACACAGAATAATTAACAGAGAGAAAGAACGGTGTGTACGAGTGAGTGTCAATAACATGTATGTGCTTGCTAAAATCCGAAACTACTGAACTTATCATTATGAATTATAGCATCTATATTCTAGGCAACAGGGTGATTAATGTGTGCATATTTTTTTAATTTTTGATGACACCGAAACCGTACCATACTCCCAAAGAAAGAAATTACATTAACATTTAAAACTAATGCAAAATTTATTACGTATATACTACGTTCTGGGGCAGGTATTTTATAAGTATATATATATATATATATATATATATATATATATATATATATATATGCAGTTCCACCCTGTCATGTAAAAGTATGCGAGTAAAACACGTATCCCTTTATTGCCCTCGGACGAAACCATTTGAAGTGATGAGAGGGGAACAAGAAAGCAAATAGCAAGTCAGATAGCCATCGGAAATTTACCCCGTCGCCTGAAATGAATGCGGAAAGGAGTCCTTAACTCCATAATAAAAAGTAAACGCTAAGTGTTTTGTTTAGGTCATCTGAAATAATATAATTAATTTTTATAGTTAAAATTTAATTACTAACATAATTCTATTATTTTATATGAATATTTTAGTAATATAGCTAGATATTATTATGAACACTGGCGAAGCATGTTTTTTCGACGGGGTGTGTACACGAATATCAATAACAGTTATGCAGTCGTTCAGTTGTCATTAAAAATCATTTTTTAAAACTTTTACTTCATTATCATTATCTTTTTGAAATTCACCCCTTCAGAAATCTTCTTAATTTAATCTTAAAAATAATAAATAATAATATATATTACCTTAATTGAACAAAAGGGAGTTTGAAAAGAACATTTTATGCATTGAGTGTTCAGGTTAATAGAGTTAGTTCGCTTGAACTAGAGTTACCTATATTGGGCGAATCTTCACTGTTAGGATTTCTTTTACTATACTAAAAGACAATAGTGTCATGATCTGAGTAGTGAGACGTAAAGGGAATTCTTTTAACTATTTTATCTGTATTCTCAAAATATCCTCTTCATTCTCCTTTTCTCTATTATTTCTGAATTCGTCCAATTCGATCTTAAACGTTCTACGCCGTGGCCGACGTGATAAGCCCCAACGTGGCTCGAGTAGTGCAAATAGTATTGACTTACCTTATCTCTGCGTGGCTGGTAGAATTTTGATGTGAGAAAAAACAAGTACGCACCGGAAAGAGGGTATTTATGCGAATCGTTTAAACGTGACCGGCATGCTTTGCCATCTATAAAAATATGGGTTTAACTGAAGTCGTCAGAATCGTTTTGCCACTTGAAGGGCTAAGATCATTGAGCGATAGTGATCAGTATTGGAACCGGTGTTGCTGGAGAAAAATGCACCGCGTAACGAAATTCCAGTGACGAACACATTCTTCCCGAACTCAGTATTGAAAACTATGTTGTTCACGAAAAGTCTGCTTTGTAATGAAGATCTAATGGCAAACATGTTATTGCATTAATACGGTGTCACCTGACAAAAATATACCACCTAACAAAGTCCCAGTGATGGGCACGTTATTTCCATCAACAGGGGCCATCTTTCTTTCCTTTTCTATCATGTTTTAAAAATTGTTTTATACGCTATGTTAGCAAAAATATTCACACTACTTGACATGTGATAGAAAATGGTGTCCTCAAAATGTTTACGTACAAGGTAGCCTGTGGTAGCAGCACGGAGAAAATAGATGACAACTATGAGTATATACGTGTAGTGGTTTACTCTTTACGCTTCTTGGCCACAAAGAACCGATACAAAAAATACCGTATGGTTATGCATACGGTATGGATCGTATCAATATAACATAAAGATTGTTCAAACTGTCGGCTAAAACACATCTTTTTATGTAATATTATTCATTCTTTGAATGACGTATTTATCTTATTTACTCGACTTATGTGCACACGCCAGAGAGCTTCGCCACATGCGGGAGAACAAAATTCCGCCATAAATATTTCAGCTGTCATGAGCGGCATACCAGTCTCAATCCTTATCTAGTGGTCGTCCTCTTTTTATTTCTTCAATGAAATCTTATTGATATTATTTATTTACATAGCTGGAGTCTGGTGGCTAGGACACATGTCCAAACCACGTTAATTTGTTTTAATAAGGTGTGAAAATATGCACACAACTAAATAGTAGAAAACAAACCTAACGAATCTAAGCTTACACGAGTTCATTACTACAGACTAGCAGAGCGCTACGTAGATCACTTAACTTTCCTTCCTTTAGTATACTTTAAATTTTCCTAACACAAAGATTCACTCAGGGTAGGTAACACTAGTTCGAGTGAACTAACTTCACCTACCTGAACACCCAATGCAAAAAATGTTCTATTTGAACCCTATTTTCTTCAATTAAGGTAATATATATTTATCGCACGACAAAAGTTTATTTAGTCTTTTTTTTACCGATGTAAAGGTCGTGGCGGTGAGGGAGGTGACGGTGGTCAAGTGGATAACGACACTGACTGACGACCTGAGTGTATCGAGTTCGAACCCAGTCAGTTCCATAATATCTCTTTCCCTTAAGGATGTTGGCAACTACAACATGATCCCTCCTGCAAAAATGCCAACACCAGAATGAAACCGTGTTGATTCATACAAATTTACTTTACTTTTTACCGATGTATGCAATTTAATTATATCAAAAAATCAAAAAAGATAATCTGCAAAAAAAAATATAGGTAACACTGTTTCGAGAACAATATACACACACCTAGACTATTTTATATTTACAGAAATTTATATAGATTTAAATCAATTTTTTAAAATTCTAGTTAAGCATAGACATTATTTGTTATTGTGTCCTATAATTTTGAAATAAGTCATTTCAATCCCTAAAAATAGTTAAGAAAATTGAACCTTTCCTTAGTATACTTGATGTTATAAGCATATCACTTAAGGACACATCCAGGGGTTCGCAATTGATCAAATCGATACCCTCGCGGCATATGACGATTTCAAATCCTATCGGATCTATTATAGTCGTTTATATGCTGATACTATTGGGAAAAACATGAAGCCGCAATTTTCTAGTAGTAGTACTACTACTACTACTACGACTACGACGACGACAATTAGTAAAAACTAGTTGTCGTCCTAGTAGTAGTAGTAGTAGTAGTAGTAGTAGTAGTAACATTTTATCAACTATATCAGATCCAACATCTCAAGGATGCTGTATGTCAATTTTAGTGCAATTCTTCCGTGTTGTTTTGGAACCAACATACAAACAGTCAGAAAGATCAAGGTATCAGCGTTCGTGTCGCGTTTCCTGTCAACTAGTGCCTACTATTATCTGCGAATTCTACCAAATACTTTTAATCCGAGCCAAAATACAAGCGATGTCAGGAAGCTGAGTCAGTAGAAAGAAATCAAAAACGTCTAATTATGATAAAGAATCAGAAGAGACTCTTGATTTTGCTTCCTATAATAATCACCACATTTTCAACTTTCAAGCGCTGTAACGTCGAGCCGTCTTTGGACGTCCGTCAAAATTAGCGAAACCCTCTTTGATAAACATGGACAATTAAACATGAATCTGAATGTGATGCCTCTATGAATTAACTAGTTTGGTTCGACGTCTGCTTAATCTTACTAATTATATAAAATAAAAACGTGTGAGGTTGGAGAGGTTCAAATATCGTGAATATCAAACTATATAAAGAAGCAGCAGAAAATATTTTAGAGAATTTACAATGTGAAATAAAATGAATTTAAAAAAAATACAATTAAAAAACGTTTCTTGGAAGTCGAGACTATAATGGTGGTTTATTGCAGTGTCAACACGACCCTGAAAGGTTGGGGTGGTGGTGTAAGGAATTATTAGACATTCTTTGGCGATGCCTTGTTTTATTGTTTACCCGCGAATGACTCACAATGCTTTCAGGGGAAAGGATCGAAGAAATGGGAGTGCAGATTTGACCTTGAATCACTGCACAAATGGATAAAAATCAATGACAAATCAGTCGACTATCTTAAATAGTTAATATCCTCGAAATTCCGATAGAGAACACATTTATATATGCTCACACACACCATATATATATATATATATATATATATATATATATATATATATATATATATATAAGAGAGAGAGAGAGAATATATGTGTGCTAAGAGTCTGAACTATTATTACATTATATGCATATATGTCCGTAAATTTTGATTATATATCGATATAATATAGGTACATGCAACATCTGACACACACACATACATACATACATGCATACATACATATATATATATATATATATATATATATATATATATATATATATATATATATATTATAGTTGTATTACAAAGACCATTAGAAGAAGTGATCCATAACTTTCATCTTTTCTTTCTATTTTTTTAATTTTCATATATTGGCGAATACCTGCAATTCCTCTTTGTCTCACAAACAATTTTTTTTATGTATTTATATTTTATTCGTTATGTTTATTTTTTTCAAAATTCAAAATGCAATAACATGAAGAAGATGTATTTCTTTTGATTTTGCTGTGAAATTTCTCATACATGGTCCCTCTTCATAGATTCAATTCTAAATGCCGCAATCTTTTTGTAAAGATTGTGTGTTCCTCATCTGTAACCATTCATTTTCAAATAATAAAATTGTAGTAATTTTCTTGACACAACGAACTGGAGTTTCCGCATCTTTTGAAAGCACCGGTATCAATACAACTTAGCTACAATAAATAACTTATGCTCTTACAAACGTAGTTGAGACTTTTGTGTTTATTCCTCCTAAACTACATACATATATGTTTATAATTAACCAAATAGAAATGAAAAAGGTAAAAATGAAAAAAGAAACGTAACTGTAAAATACAATTACATTGCATCCTGTTTAGCAAGGAGTATAATCTACCATAGCATACTCTACGCCGGATAACCCGGATACCAAAAACTATTATATAAGTGAAACTGCACTAGAATTTATTAAAAGACATTATAATCACAAAAGCACATTTAATAACAAAAACCACAGATGTATTTAACCATTATCAGACTATCATTGAGAATTTATAGACAGCGGACGATCAAAGTGAATTGGAAATATTAAGCTGAGCAAGAACACTTAGATATTTGGATGATCCGTGTAGGTTATGCTTCAGTTAGAAACTAGAAATTTTAACTAACTGAAGCATAACCTACGCGGATCATCCAAATATCTATGTGTATGTATTTTTATCACCTAATTCCCCCTCCCCCTTTCCTACGTTTCTTCTTATTCCCCCCGTTCTAACGGTTTCCTTTCTACCCTCATGACATTAATTCATTCCACAATTGATTTAAATTTCTTCTCAAATTTCAAATCTCATTTCTAAACATATTTATTCTAAGTTATCCCCCTTTGTCTGCACATATAATAATAACGGCTCACACGTAAATTTAAATTTAGAATTGAATAAATAAAGAAAAATTAATAAATCATATAAAATAAAATATAATAAAATTAGAATAATTAGTATATAAATAAACAAATGTTCATGAGATGTTAACTTTAGCTGAATAATTATTTAATTAAATTTTGACGTTTTCTGCGTTCCTACTCCCAATAGTCTGCTGCGGTGTTTCAATGGTTTGATTCCGGGTTTTCCCGTTTTTTCGACCCTTTCGGCCTTTTATTGTTGTCTTTTGATAATGAAAGTTTTTCTTTCGAAAATTTAAGATTACCTTTTGCCGAACTTTTTATTTACCTGTCAGTATTTACTATTCTGGTACTTAATCAGTTTTTCGTGAAATATTAATAAATCGTTTTGAGATTCGTTTTCTCTTCTCGTTTATTTCTGTTCACCTTTTCAACCTTCCGGCAACTGCATCGCATTGCTACAGCCTCGGACTACTAACCTGCACTTATATTTACCAGCAATGCTTCAAGCAAACTACAATCTCCTTATATATATATATATATATATATATATATATATATATATATATATATATATATATATATATATACTACCGGTCCCAGGACGGATATAAGCAATCAATATAGCATTAGTTTAAAATTTAAATATTTTTCTTTCTTTGGGATATAGTACGGTTTCAGTGGCACTACTAAATGCTAAATGGTAAAGTTAACAAAAAAATATGTACTCACGTTACTCACCTTGTTGCCTAGAATACATATTCCATAATTCATAATGGTAAAGTCAATAGTATAAGATTTTACAAAAGAACATATATATTATTGATGCTAACGCGCGCGCACCGATCCTCTTAAAAATGTATTACTTAATATAACTCAAAATTTGATGTAGAGCAATACTTTTCTCTGTTATTTCTTTATCTAACTTTTTTATTTAAATTGAGGGGGAGAGGGGGACTTTAAATGAGCGTACCTCCTAAATTGTAAAGTTTACAAAAAAAATGATATAACCACGTTACTAATCGTGTTGACGAGAATATATATTCAAAAATTCGTAATGATCGGTTTATTAGTTTAGGAGTTTACCTGTACAACAATATATATATATATATATATATATATATATATATATATATATATATATATATATATATATATATATATATATATATATATGTACCACTAAATGTAACAATTTACAAAAAAAATATAATGGGCCCATGTTACTCACTGTGTTACTGAGAATATATATCCTAAAATCCATAATGATCCATTCCTTAGTTTAAGAGATTATCCTGTACATATAAATATACTATCTGGCTTCGCAAAGTTCGCTACTTAAAATACTTGAAACCAAAATTTTAAATAATAAACATTTCACTCATAAGTTTCTTGCAAACACAACACTAACACGTTTGTCATTATTCGTAGAAAGATTAACATCTTGGTGAGGATGATTTTTTATCTTTTAAATACGTCCCTAATGAGATCAAAAGACAGAAGAAATAAATTCGCTTAAGTAAAATACGGCGTCATTAACGATAGAGAGAAAATGAGTGGAGAGAAGGAGAGAGAGAAAAGGCGAGTAAGACAGCGATTTAGCCAACCAGTCAACCAGCAACCGTTCTCTTCATTTTTCTCTTCTCGCTTTTGCCTGTCGGTAAGAATTCTGAGGAGCAATGTTAGATGAAAGGTTTTTAGTAAGTTATGCATTTTTTATTAAACTATTTTCATTAATTACTGTTAATATCGACGAAATTATTGCATATATATAGACGAAATGTCACACTAAAATTACAAATGTATAACACTAAACATAATTAATTATTGACTGTTTAAAAATAGTAATGCTAATTAGGGATTCAAATGATTGTCTTTGAATCGTTCGTCCGTACTATATATAAAGAGTATTTCTAAATATTAGTTTGTATTATCGACTTAAATAACAGTAACATGTCTTGATGGTAATATAGGAGCGATAAATGAAAAACAACTTTCGCATTTATTAATTTAGATAAATATATACACATATTTAACTTTATATATATATATATATATATATATATATATATATACATAGAGAGAGAGAGAGAGAGAGAGAGAGAGAGAGAGAGATATTAACGCAGAAATATCTGTAGTCATATGCAAATCTCAGCATATATGTAATTTGGTATATTACAAATTGAAATTCTTGACATTCCGATAAACATATTAACATGTTAATAATCGCACGATTCCGTATTATATACTGCTTCTTCTAAAAGAATGTAGATTTATCACTCGCAGAAATATTTTCTTCCGTTTTTTTATATATGCATATATACATGCATATATATGTATATATACAAACACATACACATATCTAACTTTATATATATATATATATATTTATATATATATATATATATATATATATATATATATTGTGTGTGTGCAATTTCGAATGATTTCGATAGGAATCCGAGTAATAAAGCTCAATGTACATTTAAACAGAGCATGAATAAAGGTTAAAGGGGGTAAAACTATGCAGACATTCAGGTTGTACACATTATAACTTATTTCAACCTAGATCGGTCTCATCAGATGTATAAGCAACCGCATTAAGAACATGAACATGTTCTGAATGCGGTTGATTATACATCTGATGAGACCGATCTAGGTTGAAATAAGTTATAATGTGTACAACCTGAATGTCTGCATAGTTTTTCCCCTTGAAAAGTTATATATATATATATATATATATATATATATATATATAATGTACCCCTAAATGTACAAATTTACAAAAAAATAATGTACCCAGGTTACTCACTGTGTTGCTCAGAATATATTCTAAAATTCATAATGATCCATTGAAAAATAATCAAAGGTTAAATATGTGTTAAGCGTATTTTACTCGATATACAAACATTCTGGCGTCATGGAAAATGCAGCAAATTACTAAAAATAATTTATTTTAATTAAAAATGCAGATTTTTTTTATATAAGATTAACACGTTATGAAAACTCTAACCAAAAATGTCATCTATTCTATGTTGAAAAATCTCAATTTGAAAACAAGTAAAGCGCAAGTTGTCTCCCCCTACGATAGCTACTACTTGAATATTGTAAACAATCATTAATCACAACTTTGTTGGATTTAGGGTAAAAACTAATGAGTGTAATTTAACATATTAATGAAAATAAAGTTCAATTTTTGCCAGATTGGGGGGGGGGGTCATTTTAAGTCATGCTAATGGAAGACATTTTAAGTAGTTCTAAAAGAAAATCAATTTTTGGCCATTTTGGAACATTGAAACCAGATTTTTACCGCAGAATCTTCCCCGGTAGCTTGCACTGTTGATAGTCATATAGTTACATGTAAAAGGTTCATGAAAAATTAATGAGTGAATTCTAAGAACATCGGAAGACTAAAGAAATAACGGACTAATGGAATAAAGGAATAACGGAATAAAAGGCTAACGGAAAATGGACGACCGGAATAACAGACAAACTGACAGTGACATAGTAGTTATCGTTTTATATAATTTAAAAAATACACAATTAAATTAATATAAAATCATATATTATAAAATAATTGTTATAATTCATTATAAAGATGTTATATAAAGTTAGTATTGGTTGCATTTGTGTGTATGAAGGCAGACATTGCATCAAATATCTAAGGTTTTCAAAGAAAAATACTATTTCATATAGAGAAAAAATTCTTAAATCAGTTTTATTTTTGACCGTCGAACTTGTTAATATTTAAAGTGCAAACTTTAAATTAAAAATGGAATTAAGGATAAGCCAATCAACAAACTAACAAAAATATTAACTCAAACACATATAAAAGCTCTACCAAGATATTTCAGTTGCTAGATCCTCTTTTTGAAGTGAGAACTTTAAAATACTAGCTTCTGTTTATTCATTTTCTGATCCATTTTTTCCCGTCGTCGAACGACCGATTTGGTGTTGTTATCCATATTTTTGACGAACGTTTTTAACCGACACCGGTCGTCTTCAGGCGGATGAATGAGTAAGCAAGATAAAACTGGTGAACCCACTAATAGAACGTTCTTTTAAACATTTCAGCAATATTTCAACATACCTTCAACCCCCCCCCCCCCCGTCATAACGAGAATGGTTGATGCTAGGTTTATGTATGCGAATGAACAACGCTTCCATTATGGGGAGGCGATTACTACAATATGAAACCGCAAGAATGGACGTGTTACCAGTTAAAATACTCCTAAATCATTTTTGAGGATGTTATGTTTCACTAGGTGTTCGTGAATGGAGCTCTGATGGGAGGGGAGGTGAAGCCTAAGTCTGATACAAGACAATTGAACTTATTACTACAATGACTTTTAACAAGATAACTATGAAATTCTACAGCTGAATGCTTGTTCTTCGTTATACCTCACGTATTTTCTGATCTTGCGAATGCAAAAACAACCTACTTGATTGTCCCGCACCTATTATACGCTTCTCTGCGTCAAACATAAATTAACTGAAAGGGAATCTGATTTAATACGTTTTTTTTTCTTTTTTATATCAGCATGCAAATGTAAATACTGTGCCCAAGTGTTGTTCATTGATAATGTCTTCAATCTCCATCGAACTGAACTATGAATATTTATAGTTTAGAGGAGTGGAAAATTATGTACTTTACAGACAGTAATTGCATGTGTCTGACACACACACCTGTCACTTCTGTTATATAAATGCATTAACGGTATCAAATACACTTCATGCATGCATTATACGTACACACACATACACATACACACACACACACACACACACATATATATATATATATATATATATATATATATATATATATATATATATATATATATATATATATATATGTATATATATATTATTTAACAATATATTTATTTTAATATTATTTAATAGCTGGTAGGAACGGATCGACTCTTCAGCACCGTTCATAAGCGAAGACTCCTTAGCTCTTGTAGAACCTACGATTGAGTACTTTAGTGTTTTTTTTTAATAACTCGTGATGCAATATATATATATATATATATATATATATATATATATATAATACTTTCTGGTATCCATCTTGGTGAATTCCACACAGTCGGACTCTTCTTTTGTGTCTATTTTTGACAAAGGATATACACAGCCAATGCCATACATGCTGTTTATGTAAGATTGAAAAGAAAAATAAATAGATAGTTGTAAGTCCTGTCCTTCGATTGTTTATTTTTGTTCTTTCCAGCTTTTCATCAATCCGGCTCTCTGCATTGCCTTCAGATTTCTTAATACATTTATTACAATTCCCAGCAATTCTTCACGCAAACTACCATTCTCTTTTAATATATAATAAATATTTATCTATACATATTTTTATCGCCTCCTTCTAAAAACAAAAGATGGGGCTTTTAGAAGAATTCATAAGCTGTTAAACTATGCATAATGCGATGTTCTGGCCTCTGCTGTTGGAGACTATATGACTAAGTTTACTGTATATGTCCGCCGATTCGACAGTATATAGAATTTAAATTATCTTATTGTCCACGTTAACTGATAATGGCCTAGGGTTTGAATACCAGGCTACAGATTTCGTAAGCATGAAACACATGTGTATGTAGGTAAAAATAATAAATATTTATATAAAAAATATTCTTATCGCCTCATTCAAAATAAAAGAATTGGGCCTCTAGAAGAATTTATGATAAGCTGCCAATCAATGCATAATGAGATGTTCCGGATTCTGCTGTTGAATACGATATACTAATCTACCGATTCGACATTATATAGAATTTAAATTCTATTCGTTCCTATGTTAATTGATGGTGGCCTATGGGTTGAATACCAGACTACAGAGTCAAAGATGACTTTGCAACTGAGTTCAAATCCTTCGACCGGTAGTTATTATCATCTCTTACACTAAAAATTGTGTAAGTATGAAACACATGTGTATCTAGGTAAAAATAATTCATATTTGTATAATATATATATATATATATATATATATATATATATATATATATATATATACTGTTGTCACTAATTGACAATCATCGAGACTGCAAAGTAAAAATGCACTGATAGTATATGCTAATACATATATTGTCATTATTAATTATATATATATATATATATATATATATATATATATATATATATATATATATATATATAAATATATATATATATATATATATATATATATATATATATATATATGTGTGTGTGTGTGTGTGTGGGTGTGTATATATATATATATGTGTATATATATATACGTTTATGTTTTTGTCTTTTAAGGGATCACCTCTGCTGGGAAGCCATGAAATTAAATACTGTCTTGTTTTTAAATTCCAGAAACAGTTTTTCATGGTAAACAACTGATGATCCCTTAAATAATGTTAGAAGCAAACTAATATAATAACTGAAAAAGTTAAATTGACTTACATGAGTGATTTTCCACTGAACGACTTGGGACTTAAGGTTTTTTGGGTTTTTTTTTTTAATATTGTTTTAATGGTTGAGAAACTTCCAATATATATATATATATATATATATATATATATATATATATATATATATATATATATATATATATAATTATTAATGACAATAAATGCTAATACATATAATGTCATTAATAATTATATATATATATATATATATATATATATATATATACTGAAGCTTAGTAAAATACCGTTTATTTATCAAACTTTGTACATTTTTTCTCATTGGGATGACTACTTAACAAGGTTAAGAGCAACATGAAGATAAGGATTAATAAGACGGGAATGATTGCCATTCGAAAGATGATGAACATGATGGAAGTACTAAGATTGATCAATGGTATAAACTGCGTCTGAGGCGCTCCATTACAAGGATTTGATGACTACGAAGTTGTAATCAGCAGGGAAGCAGTCCCACGGTAATTTGTTTCACAGGTGGGAAACTTGACTCTAGGCACATAGAGGAAAGAAAGAAAAGTTTTTTTTTGTTTTTGTTGAGGTAGTAAGCCGAATTCAATTTTCTTTTTCTAAATTGTTTATTTAGTTTCCAGTATTTTTTCGTTAAAAAATATGTAAGATACATCCTTACTCATTTATTGAATACAAATGTAATTCTTGCGTATACAGTGCTGTTTCGTGGTAGATTAGTTTGACAACGGTAACCCTTTAGCCCAATTTGTGTTTTAAGCGCAAAAAGAAACAACACAATTATAATACAATAATTAATTTTAATAAAAGAAAAGGTTACTGTAGTATGAGTGGGTTACCTGAAACAAGAAAATAAAGGTTATAACTCCGATCCTAGGAGGCTATCCTCCCAGACAATACCTCCAACGAGAGGTGCACGTTCACTGTCTATCTATCGCATAAGGCGCCTTCACTTGGGATGGGAATTTTAAGAGGTAATTGTGCAACCTTGTGTAACATCTAGTCCTCGTGGCGCGGCAGATAAATAATGAGGTATGATTGGCAAAATTTTACTTTAGTTCCACCTCTATCCATTTGGTCATCTTACTAGATGTTAAAGGATGTGAAGACATAGCTATTTGCGTTTTGAAAGTTAGAAATGAAGAGCTTTCGTGTAATGTCCGGATAGATAGGGGCGTTTATGCTTCTTCTGTCCACTCTGACAATAGCCAGTATTAACTTGTAGTTAGGGAAATGGATTCATAAATGTTAATAAATAAATGTTTATAGTTTTAAATGATTTTTTATCTATTTCTTCGTTTTATTTATCTACTTACCATTCGAGGAAACACACGATTATCAGTTAGGAACAAGTAGTTAAAGTGAGATAACATATAAATCCTAATAAAATGGAGCAATGTATGATTATATGCAACTCTAACATTAGGATTAGGGTTCAAAAGATAATCAAGTTAAAATGATTGTCCCTATTTACTCGCCTCTCTACAAGAGAATAGTTATACAAACACGGTCGATATTAATATAGGGACACTTTAACTCCCCAAAATTGAACACGCTGGATGTGAAAATAAATACCTGTACAGTCCCCTCTGTTCTCCCTAAAGAACGAGAGCGCCTCAGACAACTGGCAATAAGCCCGTCCTCTCTTCGAAAGTAAGAGATAATGCCTGGGAGAATGATTTCTTGAGATCGAACAGATAATATACTTTAATTCTAACGATGTTTGACTGCTTTATGCATGGATATATTCCAACGTTCATCCGGTGAGCATTGTCAAATCTTGGCACTGAGAGACAAATAACATCCATTTCCCATCCTCCAGCCCCATTACTTGCTTCCCACTGCAACAAAACAGAGCCCAATGTCGGAAGGTGGCGAAACCCAGCTCGCCAGAGGGAGCACTCTGGTTGGGTACGAAACTAGTCTTGAACGGACCCGTCAATATTCTATAGTACGATCAGCAATAAACTAACCCCCACTCCTGAATAAGAAAATAATGGCTGGGTGAGTGCACCTCATAGCCGGACAATACCCCATACTGGTAAAAAAAAAAGGTCTGGTGGTTAAAGTCAACCCCTAGGTTGCCAAAATAATGCCAAGGACGGACATTGTCCGATATGACAACTGACCAGTTGTTACCAATTCAAAGTTTGCAGTCGACTAGCAATATCAATAGAAATCAGGTAGCGGATGCCCCGCGTGTGAAATCAAACTAATACCAATATAAAATAAAACAAAAGAAAAAAAGCATCTTACCATATAACACAGATTCGCCCCCCCCCCCTAACATACACACGCACGTGCGAAGGCTATATGACAAGAAAATAAATTTTAAGAAAAAACGAAACAGAGAGAATCATTAACGGGGAAGAGAGTAAAAAAAGGCATGCACTCGTTTCATGCTAAGGTAATAATTACAGGGTCGAGATTTATCGGAAGTAAACGTGTTCATCCGACTGCCGCTGCTATTGTTACTGTTGACACAGATTTAGCTGCACCCACCGCTGCTGCTGCTGCTGCTAAAGTCGCTATGTGCAAATTGAATTTACGAGTGCAACTTTTCACGGACGCTGGATAGTCATTGTATTTCATTCTTTTTACTTTTTTTTCTCTCATATTTTTTAAATGCCACCATTCGCCATGAAAACAGATAGTTTTATAGATTTTACAAGGACAAATGCATAAATGGTGCAACATACTAAGTCAACTCATTATTTTCTTTCTGACAATACATTAAATATGTATAGTTTCTATTGCTTTCTCTCTCTTTCTCTCTTTCTCTCCCTTTCTGTCACTATATATATATATATATATATATATATATATATATATATATAATCTTTGTTATTCCAAAAAACATTCCATATTTCCTTCCAAAACACTTTATTAACAAACAATTGTTTTTCCAATTTCGAAAATATACATATCTATGGTATACAACATTTACCAAATATTCACGAAGAGGCTTCATCAGTGTATAACTCTCCATGGTCAAGCTCAAAAGTCAAGATGCATCCAATGTTCATTTAATTTATATATATTTAATATCAATATTCCTTTTTTCTTTCTTTTTATCACTCCAATCAAAGGGAAACATTTCTTAGGCTGTCTTTTTAAGCATTTAATATATAGCATTTAATACGTTAGCATACATACATACATACATACATACATACATACATACACATATATATATATATATATATATATATATATATATATATATATATATAGAGAGAGAGAGAGAGAGAGATGTATATGTATATGTATATATGTATATGTATATATATATATATATATATATATATATATATATATACTATTAAAAAGTTATGGCGTTTTTAGAGTTTGTCTGTTCGTACGCAACAAGTAGAAACATGTGAACAATAACATTAGTTAGCAAAAAAAGGAATAGGCAGAGTATACATTACTAAGGCAGTAGTCAAATCCTCAAAACACTTAAAATTAAATGTTTTTCCTTTGTTTGTTCACTAAGATGCTTCATTTCCAGTATTTACACTTGTAATACCCGAGTTCGAATCTTACGTAAATCTCAAAGATTCTTTTTTAACTGGATACCTGTTTTATAAATTTAAAGAAATTAACATAACATAATAACATAAAAACATTGCATGAATATTTTAAGACTAAATACATTTAAATAAACAGAGAAATTGATCGTAATAACTCACATGTATATACTAAGTAGCGTATTTTTTTCACGAAATTTCACAAATATTAAACGAGTTTCGCTCCCCTTTTGTTGAACTTTTAGAAATAAATAACGACTAGGAATTTCTATTTTAATTTAAATTATGTACGTTTTAGAAGATTATAAATAACGTTTTAGAGCAAAAATAATTATCTTTGAAGTAATGACGAACAACGTTGAAGTCTAAATAAAAGTAATGCAAAACTAGTCTTTTTGTGGAATTAATTTTCCCCCGTCCTGAGACGGATATATATATATATATATATATATATATATATATATATATATATATATATATATATATATATATATATATATATATATATATATGAAGAGAGAGAGAGAAGGAGAGAGAAAGAGAGATGGGGGGGGGACTTGTGAGGATTCAAATCTGACAAAATGTACAGGTAAAAAGAATAAGGCTAAACAAAGACATTTATATGGGACACAATAACATCAACACAAAAAATATGTGTGGAGAGATCGATGTTTCGCCTAAATATTTAATTAAGGCTTTCTTCGGGAGAAAAGGTATGTTACAGGAAAAAAGTAATGGGTCACTGATTATTAATGTCTGGGGGCCGTTCGAAGATAAGGGTTAAACAGATTGTCAGTTGGACGATGATCGCCACCATGAGAGGATTTGTAGCAATGGGTGGAATTGGCACAAGATTAATTAAGGGGAATTGATTATTCAAGAGGACACCCTATCAAAAGAATTCGTTTACATTAGACTTGGAGACATCTATGTAGTAGTCGGTTTGGAAGCAGCCTCGTGGTATTTTGTTTCACAGATTGGATGTTTTAGGAAAGAAACTTTGTTCATGGAGGTTACGTTTCGTTTTTCGTGCAAAAAAAGGGAAAGGAAAGTTCTTTGCGATAGTTGTAACAGGACGAGTTCTTGCTTTAAAATTTTTTATAGGGGACAGGATCGGAGGTCAGTCGAGCACCTACCATTTGTGCGAGAATAGGGGTAAGCCAGAGTAGGGCGTGGATACCAAGACAGGCAGGTAGCAAGGAAGTAAGACACACACACACCTTGAAAGTTTAAAAGTTGTGCGCATCCTAGGCACGTACCACCGTGCAAAAGAGACGCGCACTACTTAAACAAATAATCGATTTTCAATAAATGGTTCCATCGTCGCATCTCCATTAATGATCCGCTGTCCACGTGACCCAGGACATATACGGGGAAGAGGTTCAAGTTACACATGAGGTGGGGAGGAATTGCCTACCGCCTCGAGACGAAAAGCGCATACATGTCTTTTCGCAGATTCTAGTTCTTTCTTTTAGAATGAGCAGGAATTTTGTGGTTAATAACACGGTTAAAAGACTAAATTTTGAATAGCATTTAAAACAGAAGTCAACAAAGAATTTCTCCAGATTGAATAAAGATTTGTATCCAGCATCATGACTTGTATATAGAGGATGAGGATGATATTGTTCGCAATCGTCAACTACCAATTTTATGTAAATATTCTTTTACTTTTATTGCCAGCCTCGTCTTCATGAAAACGGTGACTATGTTTCTATTCTTTTTTTTTCAGAATACTTATCTCTAGATCCGGCACTAAGTTCTCTTTCGAATCCCAACCGGAAAGTTAAATAAAGAGATTTCAGACTTCCTCAGCGTCAGTAGGAGGATAGTAGAAAGGGTCAGGAGAATTAAAAGATTTGGGATTCGACTACGACGCGACAGCAGAGAGAGAAACGCGGTGTCGACGATCTGACATCGATACAACGTCGGAGTTCAGGAGATTATCGACAATTAACCTAGCCAGTCAATGCATGTCATTGCAAAGGAGAATCGTATACGAAAAACTCATTAGACTGATAATGTATGAAGACATCCGCTATGTTTTATACAAGATGTAATTGCAAGGAAAGCTAACGAAGCACCCAACGAAGCTGATCAACAAGTTGAAACACTAGATATGCTGTGGTTCTTCCGCGACGAGATAAAGTTCGTGCCAAGACCAGAAGATCAACTTCCAGAACCACATGTGGCTTGCTGCCTAATCCAAACCCCCTGCAACGACCAGATAATTCAGGTAAGACATATCTGTTGCAGCAAGACTCAGCGCCCTTTCACACTAGCCAGGGGGTGTCAGGTCTGGTTGTCAGAGCACCTCGTCGACCACACTTCACCTGACATCTTGCCTACAAACTCGCTTGATTGCAACCCTTTCGATTTATTTGTGGGGTGTAATGGAAAGAGACACGAACATATCCAGCTGCGATGCGAAGGACAAGCTAAAGGTCCGTGTCACCAGATGGTTTGGGAGACAGTAATGAAGGCCTATAGACGGTTCCGAGGCAGCCTCGAACGAAAACATAGGCGCGTTGGACCGGCTTCCCCCGAAGGAGGAAATTCCAGGGAATGTCAAATTCACAAGCGGTCTTCAGTCGCATGTATATCTCGGTCAGGGAAGATGACAAGTAAGGTGTCTGCAGTTCTTACCGGCAGTTGTCGACGTTCTCTTACATACAGCGCCTGGTATTCCCAAATAGTCACCCATCTGGTATGACCAGGTTCAACGTTGCTTAACTTCGATGGCCTAACGAGAACCGATGTGTCAACGTGATTATGCCTCGGGGATAGCATTAAACGCAAAGGTAGGTTCATCGAGTGAAATCGACAGAACAAGTCATGAAGACAAACTGAGCCAAGTTTGATGAATAAATCTCTAAAAATGAAATTACCGGTTTATTTTTGCTTACACGATAATCTTGCGAAAAAATATCGTCAGCACCTGTAAATACGTATGACACCTTTTCAGATGATGCCGAAACAGTGCTGTTCTTGTAAGCTATGCATACATAGAAGAGAAAAATAAACACATACAGTGCTCTCCGTCAGCAGCTCTGTGTTCGGTTATGAAGATGCATATCATTAAGTTATGACCATTGGTGGCTGTCGTTTCGGCTCCTCTCATCACAATGAACATCAATTTTGGTGAGGTATGCATACTTCATACTGAGGCGGTTAAGATGTTTGGTAGCTATCTCCATCATTTCGGTTTCCAATCATCCTCTCTTTTTAGCCAGATATAGTTGCTCGCCTTCTCAACAGTCTCTTGTAGTTTTGATAATGGAACCTATACTTGTTGTATGTAAACAGTATGTGCATACATTTACACCGTATTATCGTTCATATTTCTAAATTAAGGTGACTGACTCTCTCTCTCTCCTTCTCTTTCTTTTTCTCTATCTATATATCTATCTATCTATCTATCTATCTATTTATTTATATATATATATATATATATATATATATATATATATATATATATATTTACCTCTATCTATCTCGCTCTTTCCTTTTCAGTTTTACTCTGTTTCTGAATAAAAGATGACAATGTTATTAATTCTAATAATACTCTGATTTGTAGTGATTTTTTTAAAAAGAGGCAGGGGAATACATTGTTTACATATAAAATAGTGATGGTTGTCAACTCTAACCATATTATTTACATCCTTGCTCGGGGGTTAGACACAAAGGTCAGGTGTGGTTTGAGAAGCCAGCCCACTAGGGTAAGCTTACCCTGGCCTAAAAAAACTGTCTTAGCAGTCTCGTCGGCATTCTTCGGTAGGAGCGCCCCAGGCGATCAGCAGTAAACTAACCCCTTCTGAAAGAGAAGGTAAAGCCTGGAGAAAGGACCTCCCAGGACTGAACAGAACTAAATCTCAGCACGATAGCAACAAAGCCACTGTCGGACTGAAGAACCTTGTATCATAATTCTATAAACTTTGAACACCCCTAACAAGTTTAAACCGTGGAGTAGGCAATCACAACTGTATCATCATAAAGATGCAAACGTCAGCACTAAATAACCTACAAAAAGCGTTGGTGCGTTGATACAGTGAGAAGCGGACAAACCAAGTGAAGCTTGGCAGAAAACACATGTTTGTATTTTCACTTCTGAAAACCTTTTGTAAGCTGGTGTATCAGTCATGCCGTGGCAGGCACCGATAATTAGTCAGTCAGACATCCTGTTTACCGAAATTCATTGAAGCACCTATTTTTCCCCATCGATCGACTCCGGGGAATATCATCTCGTGCGAAAAGAGTTCACATCGTGCTATCGACTGATGATCTTTCTCCAGTAAATCAAGTTCAACCGTTCGATCAATATGTGCCTTGAACAGCAGCAACCTTACACTGATCTTTAGAGCCTTCAAGTTGAGTGTGAAGAACAACCAGACAAAACCGACTTTTGCCGACGCAAGAATACTTTACGTATTTCAGCCGGAAAAAAAAACGAAGCAAAACGAACTAGCGTCAAAAATCAAAACGAGGCTGCTTTTTAACATGAAAGAAAAGCACTCATCGTGTGTTTATTTTCATGACAATTTTTTTAATTTTTTTATGAAGAAAATCAATTAAATCATTTTTTTAATGAATAAACCTATGATTATAAAGAACATAATAAAACAAATATTTTTCGTTATTTTTTTTCTTCTGGTACAACTTCTGAAATGAACAACAAAAAAACGACTAATTTAGGGTTAAAAAAAAACAGTTCAAGTTTTTGTCCAGTTCAAAAGCTGTACAAGTTTTTTGATTTTGTTTTTGCGATAATTTCGTTTTAGTCATTTTCAAATATTTTGCAAATTTTCTTTTGGAGTTAGCAAACACGTAAGCAGGAGGGTTTCGGCGATACTGTTGGATACTGTCACCAGGAAACCCTCTTTCTCTGTGGGGTTAATACCCTCCGAAGACTCAGAGTTGTCGTCTGCTTCCCGAGACTTCGGCATCTTCTGGCTGTTTGCATTTATTTATTAACCCCAACTTCTATTTTTTTGTTTTAATCTGAACAAAATATATTGGAGTCAAGCGAAATTCTTATCTATTATATACAGAAAGGTCGTAATTCTATTTCTGTTTTTCTCCGGCTAAAAGTCAGAAACTACACAAGATACACTTAAAAACGTTACATCATCGGATTTTGTGTAACCCCGACCTAGTTATAATGAAAATAATACTGCAATATCAATTCCTTTGGGGTGACCAGAGAACAAATTAGTGCTTGAGGGATAAATAAATACCTTTGTTTTCATTTGTACTAGGAGTTGTTTAGAAAACAACACTGAAATAAAAGAGTTCGTAGAGCAGCTTCTATTTCTTGAATTAGTTGAGAGAGTGTGGAGGTAGAGAGAGGTAGAAGGATAGAGAGCTCAAGAAAGTGGGGAGCAGTAGAGGGGATATAGATAGGTCAGTTTTTTAACTCCTTTATTTTGTTTTGACGATACCTATCCGGATCAAACCGGGTATACCTGCTCGTGTTATATAAACTAAAAAGGCTAAAAAGTCATATATATATTTTTAAATTTTAAGGGGCCATACTTTTAGTAAATCATGCGTGAATTTATTTTCTCCCAACTTTCGGCCTTGTGCCGCATCTTTCTACGATGGAAACCAATTAAATACTGTGTACACTAGTGAAGTTAGATATTATAAACCTTACAAACAAAATATTCATGAAAATCGAACTTTTATAGTTAAGGATGACCCAAATAACATATTATTTGTATTTAGCTCCTCTGAACACTCTCCTGGTATAATATTACATAACCAGCAGTGACAATAAAGATATAGGCGTAGAATATAAAACATATACTTAAATAAGTCATACTAAAACACGTGTCTTTTATTTACTGAACGGTCACCAAAAAGGCTACTCGAGGATACGGGTTAATGAGATGGAATGATACCCTTTATCCCAACTTTATGATGCGAAGTGTTTAGCAAGGGGGCATCAAGTATAATTTTTTGTTCTTCGGTATGACTTGACCAAGGATTGAACCCTAGTCCCCCGGCCACTTAGCGAACGCTCTCACCATTACGTAGAATGGGCCGGTGTTAAGGATATAGATATCCAGTAATTAAGTTGAGTAAGTTATATTTTACGTTTAAATAGTCATCGTTATTATTCATGAATATATGCCGTTTTGTACTAATAGGGTACAACTTATCAAGGCACAAGGCCACTCGAGGATAAAAGATGAAGAACCTCATTAAAGGATTGACGATGATTAATCGAATGAACTTATTTTGGTTACATGTGGGGACGGTATGAGACAGGAATCTGTTTGTATTGGATGTAAAGACGACTATATTGTAGTATGCAGTGAAGCAGTTCCTCGGCTATGTTTTCCCCAGAAGTTGTGTTTGTGGACGCAAGCCAAGACAGTTCTTGTTGTAAATGTTTTAACAAGAAGGGACCGAAAACACCGAAAACACCGAAAACACCGAAAACATGTTAGATAAAAAAAAAAGAAGAAAGTGTTCAGAAGAATTCAAAATAAATCTAATCGTTTGCATTTATGAAAAATAGCCGTAAGTAAGCGGAGTTTGTATTTTAAAATAAAGTTGTTTTTTAATTCAAAATATTAAAAAAATATGAAGTTTCTCTATTAACAAAAAACTATACGTTTAACAACTTGTATTTTGGAATGTACAATATTTTTGTACTCATATTCACACCATAGAAGATAGATTGTCACTGAGACGGAAGGGCTAATGAGAATTAGGGACCAGATTTATAGGGGTATGCTAAGCGGGGAATCAACATCGAATGTACAATATCAATTGTCATTAATTGTAACTCTTTGAACTGTTAATTTATGTTGCGGTCACTATTTCCAGACGAAACCATGTTCCGCTTTACTTGCCCCCCTCTCCACGATGCCAACGTAAGACACAATGACGGTTTTCTAATGTGGTGGAAAATCCAGCTCTTCAAAAAGGGGCACTCTAGATTGTGACAAAAATAAAAATTGCTAAAGTCTTGAAGGATTTCTCCAGATGAAATGTAGTATCAGAACAGATACTACACTTTGATCTTAGCGAAACGGCGTCTTGTTTAAGTCAACTTTCTTTAATGCAAAAATAGGTGTGTGTTCGCCAAATAATTATGACAAAGGAGTTTGAACTATATTGAATATGACAGCAATTGCGACTATTATTGTGACGATGACATAGAATAAATTCGATGGATATTCGTTTTCGTACTCATCTTAGAGACTTTATGTGGTATCCCACATGTGGACCGTGTCCCCATCTTGCATTATATCTTCGTGGCTGGTATCTGAATTTGAATTAATTGATGATTAAGAACGTCAAAGAATATTTAGAATATTCATTAATTAATAAAATTCAACAAGCCAACCAATTGGTTACTTAATATTCTCTGAACATTTCCTTTTCCAGATCTCCATAAATAGTAGTGTCTTATATGAACACCTGTAGACGTGCTTTGTGTATCGTCAACTACTTAACTGACTCATTGCAATAAAACCACTAATATATCAGATGATATGCTCGGCCAATCACAGATTCTTATGACATTTTCTTGATTTCTATTCTTTTTTTAACATAGTTTACCCCAAACAAGGCAAGTTGCAACAGTAGACGAAAGGGACTACTGAAAATTGCTGGTAAAGTTTTTTTTTGGGGGGGGGGGTCATCATTAATTGGGAGCTGTGCAGCGAAATGCTTGTTCACATTAGTTTTAAATTTCTTCATGTCGGTAGAGTCGGGGAAACAGGGAGCAAGGAGTGAGTTCCAAAGACCGGCAGCACGAGCAACGAAGCTATTGGAGTAGAAGTCTCCCGGTATCTGGGGAGCCAACAGTGAATAGATAGGATTTAGCTAACTGTCGGGTTGGTCGAGTGTATTTACATCGCGGGGAATCGAAGCAGCAAGTACTTCGGAACACATTTAATTGAAATCTTTGTAATACAAGCACAAATATGCAACATTGCGGCGATTGGACAGGGGCTGTAGCTTGGTGAGTAGTGAAGGACCTATTAGATTAGCGACTCTTTTTTAAACCTTGTCTAAGAGGGAGAGACTAGTGGATGATGCACCAGCCCAGATGTGACAATGATATAACATACATGGGCGGATGGTGGCTTTGTAGAGATATAGAATACTATCAGGTGTGAGAAGTTTTCTAGCACGGTAGAGGGAGCCCACTTCTTTGTAGCAGTCATGGTAATGTCTTCTATGTATTTGTTTCAATTCATGTTACTTGTGAATGTAAGGCTGAGGAGTTTAAACGTTGGACTCTCGGGTATCGTGTTATTTGTCATGGCAATCGGTGGTTAAAGTAGTTTCTTGTAGTTGTAGAAATGAAAAAAGAGCTTTGTCTTAGCAGCATTAAATGTTACAATTCATTTATAACCCCAGTCTACTACAGACTGGGGGTCATTTTCTAAGGATTCAGCCATTTTCTCGGATATGTGCGCGTCCGTTTTGCCCACATGACGAGAGTAGAGCTTTATGTCGTCAGTAAATGTACCCATCTCAGACACAATGTCGTCAGGGAAGTTTATAAAAATCAGGAACAATAAAGGTCTAAGGATCGATCCCTGGTGTACACCTGCATTTATGTCATGTTGTTTATATGAACGACTATCGAGGACAACCTAAATCTTTCTTTTGGTTAGGAAGGATCTAATTATATTAAATATTCGTCCAGTACTACCATATGAATAAATTTTTATGAGAAGAACTTTATGCCAGATCTTGTCAAAGGTTTTGGATATATCAAGCGCTACCGCTCTAGCTTCAACTGCCTTGTCTAGTCTATGATGCGTTCGGAGATGACCGTTAAGATATCCGCAGTAGACTATACTTTCCTAAATCCATACTCATGGTCAGAAAGAAGTTTAGCATTAACGAGGTGGCGGACTATCGCTAGATTGATTAAAGATTAAAAGATGTTAGCATAGTAGACTGATGGAGCGATAATTCTGAAGATCAGTTCTATCTCCAGAATTCTTGAAGACTGATACCATAGGGGCACTTTTCCAGCTAGATTAAACAAGTTATTTTTTGTAGAGTTTGGAGAGGAGATAAGATTTCTTTATTATTATTACTGGTATAAGATAAGGTCCACATGCTTTGGAAGTGTCAAAGTGTTTATGATATCCTGGACATAAGATGAGGTGATAACCAGGTCATCAAGTGAGGCTGAAGCCACCGCAATGAGAAATTTGGGAGGAAGTTGTTTGCGGAGTCCAAAGTGGAGTTTAAGGTGAAACGCTGGGCAAGTAGTTCAGCCTTATCAGTAGCCGTGCAAACCGCATCATTGTCTATTCGTAGTTGACTTATTGACGGCCGAATTGTCGGAATGCTTGCTGCCTCTGAGCAATAGCAGCTGCACATTTCGAGGTGAACCATTATGGAGAGTGTGGCTTGCTCTAGAATTTTTGCAAGGGGACATGTGCTTCAATGTCTGCTTTAACCTATTCGGTTATCTCATTTGCGCACTGATCAGCAGGGAGAGAAAAGTTTCATTCCATGGGGCGTCACTGATGGAATCAAAATCAGCCTGCTAGTATCCCGTCGTTTTGAGCAACGGCTAATCAGCTTTGGGACAAGATTTTAGGGTGATATCAATCATTATCACAAGGTGATCCGCGTTCCTGAGCGGTCTATGGGCATTCGTTACACAAACCTTGGACAGTGATGTCAAGAACAGGTAGAGAAGTGAGGCTTGCTGGTCACACGATCAAGGAGGCAGGTCGAGAAAGTTACAGTCTGTGAGAGGGAGTGCGCTTTGGAAAAACTATACGTGGAGTTACCAGCTGCGTCTGTATAGCTAGAGAATCAAAGCACCGTCACGGTCATGTGCATTAAAATCTCCTAATACATGTATTTGGGCACTCGATTAAAGTGAGAGTGCTGTATCTATGCTTTCAAAGACAAAGTCCTGGGTCGAAGGAGAATAGTATAAAAAATATAAGTAACTTACGCTCTGCTGTAAGGTTAATCTAAAGCACATGTAGGCTTGCTCATCTAATTCTAGCCTCTGTTCTTTAGTCAAGGGGAGGGTGTTCCGAACATAAACTCCTATCCCGTCCATATGTTTGTCAGAGTCTTTACGGTAGAACAGGAGTATTCAGACATGTCAAAATGGTATGAGGAGATTGAGGATTGTAGGTTTATTTTTATGCTAGGATATCCGACGAGTTTACTTGGAGAAAGGTTTCTACGTCACTGATGTTGGTTCCAAGCCCTCGGAAATTTATGAATGTTAGCCTCAAAAGTGAAGATGTTTCCTGGTGTTTGTCTGGTTTAGGTTTGTTTCTATTTCTTTGCATTGTTATTTTGGTTTTAGATAGAGTGGGGAGGGCAAAGCGGGGGCTTGTTTTGTGCCAATAAGCTTACTCAACCAGACCATTAGTTGAGACTTGATCCATATGCTTGTGTCCTCTGCAAACACATCAGTGATAACTGTAGGTCCCTTTCCATGCGCGACATGACACGTACAGTAACCCACGATATTATACAACTGTTGATGGAGCAGCCGTTCTTAGCACTACATAAGAGTTTGGGCTCCTGCACTACTAGTCGGAAACATCAGCTAGACAAGCTGTCTAACCTGTACCCTCAACCTGTCGGAAGAAGAGCGACCCAGACTAGTCATATTATAGACGTAGTGACGAATAATTTTCCCTAAGTTGCCCAGATTGAGAGAAACAGAAACGGCGTTCATTGTCTTAGTCAAGAAACAAGACAAAGCGCTTGTTGTCTTTGAGGTGTTCTTGCGCTAGTACCTTTTCGCCTGGCTAATAGACAAAGAAGGAGTGCAAAGTCCGGACGAAGGCAGAGCCTATCTACTAAACAGAATTCCCAATATATATATATATATATATATATATATATATATATATATATATATATATACTAGCAAATATATGCTCCCTCCGGTCGCATATTTTTGCTAAGCTGCCGCATCAGAAATTAACGCTGACGTGTAAACTGATGTAGCCTCAGTCATATTTCTTGGGTGGTTAGACGTTGATATTATTTACTTATGATCAAGTATATTTGTAGATGTAAGTAAAGAAAAAAGAAATTTCGACCACACACCGATTTTTATGTTACCCTTCTCCATAAATAGCAATATTTTTAATAATTTTTAAATAAATATTTATTTTAATAAAAGAATTTGATTCAGTGAAATTGTCAAAATCAACAATTTAAAAAACTGAATACAGCAAACAGTATATTTTGAATTGGAAGAAAGGTGTACATAAAATAAAACAATAAAAAAATCTGTATTTTTTACTGTAGGATCTGTGCTGAATTTGACGATGACCCAAACACTAACCCTAACACCCACTTTGACTCTGACCCTAACACTAACGATGGAGTCAAAGTTAGCGCGGGTCCTAAAGTGTAAAAGCACAAAAAAATCAAATATAGTGAACATGGTTACTTATGTAAATGGTCTCGGAAAGAAAGTTTATCTAATTAAATTTGTTAGAATGTGTGTGTGTTTGTGTGTGTGTGTTTTTAGTAGTAATTTTTAAATCGATTTTTATTTAAATTAAACAATTTGATTCAATAAAATTGTTAAAATCAACAATTAAAAAAAAAACTAAATACAGCGAACAGTATTTTTCGAATCGGAAGAAAAGTGTTTATAAAATGAAACAATGTAAATATCCGTACTCTTTTATGTGTGTGTATGTGTGTGTGTGTGTGCGTGTGCGCGCGTGTGTGTTTTTAATGACCTTTTTTAATTAAACAATATGTTTCTAAAATCAGTTATATTATTTTTGTTGTTGACAGAAAAGAAAAAAATCACATCTTTTATTTTAATAAATAAAACATGGAATAATTGTGAATTAAAGCTTAACAGCGTTAGTTGAAGTAACACGGTAATACCAGCGTTTGTTTACAAATTACGCGCTTAATGTGTGTAATGTGTGTGTGTGTGTGTGTTTTAATAGTAATTTTTTAATCAATTATTATTTTAATTAAACAATTTGATTCAGTGAACTTGTGTTTTAAAACATAATGGTTTATAACATTAAGAAAATAAACTAACTTAGAACGGTTTTTTAAAAAAAGCACGGTAGCGTTAACGATGGCTGTTTATTCAGTTGCGCCATATTTAATTACCGGACGGAGGGAGGACACCACTGATTAAACAGCCAATGACTTTGCAATTTTAACGGTACTGGCCGTTGAAATGGTTTAGAAAACACGCCGGTTATGATGAAAATAGATTTAATTAATTGTATGAATAATGTTTATTAATATAACCTTATCGGAAAATATTGTAAATACATATGTAAATTTGATAATAGCAGTTATAAGTGTATATTTGTAAATATGAATTTAATTGAAGGTTTAAAGGAATGACTTATGTTAATGGAAACACCCATCTGGTGTCTGAACGACTTTTGATGACAGTATATAAAGAATTTCAAAAAGATTAGTTTCAGTAAAATAGTCATACTGGAGTTTCGGCTTCAGACAGACAGACAGACAGACAGATACATAAACTCCATTATTAATAGATATAGATAGATAGATAGATAGATAATAAGACAAAGACGCAAACACTTTGAAAATAGCATCTAACTGAAATCAGATTTGATAGTGCCAGGCAAGAGGTTAACTTGAAAACGTTTCTAAGAAGGAAACAGTAAATTTTCTCAAGAACGGCTTATAATATAAACACAATATTTTCTGGATTTCACAAAGACTACATTGTTATAGGATGACCCCGAAAATATCAGCCATGCAAATCGTTAATAAAATTCACTATCATATTTGGTACAAATAAACTTCAGACTTATCCACCAATTTTCAGTCATAGATATCCAACAGTCTGTGTTTATCGCCGTTCAATGATATGCCGAGACACTTTTGTGATCGTCTCATCAGTAGGATGTGTAATCCTGAATGGGTTTCACCATAACCAGACCATAACCTCTCCACATCTTTATTAGATAGGTTATATCAAAGATAATGCATATAAAAACAATTTGCAGAACCGAAAAAAAGCTATATCAGCCAACATTAGTCGTATCCGTGTGTGCTTGCCACGAAGAGGTACACATTTAGAGCATATAATTGGACGGCGATAAAAGAAAGACTATTGGACTTTCATGACTGAAACTTGGTGGACAAGTCAGGTATAAACTTAAGTTTTTTGTACCATAAATTGTTTAATCGCAGCAACGATTTTGGATTTTATCAACGATTTCAAGGGGTTGCATTTAATTTGAGTCACTCTGTAAAATATCAACCCTTAACCTCCAGATAAATAATTTATCATCACATGTTTTAAGAAAAGTATATGAAAACAAATTGATTCACGGATGTTAATTTGTAGAATAAGTTACAAACATTGATGCATATATTTATTTATTTTTGTTTTCTTTATACAGAGTGTTATATTGTACTTACATTCCTAACGTTTCTTGACGGTCGCTAACATAAACACTTCCATTTCTTCAGCAAGATTTGCATCGCAGATAATTACACATTTTTGAAAGCACTTAAGACTTGTTTTTCAATACTGATCAAACAAGGGCAAACGAATTTAGCACTTCTTTACAATGAAACATAAGAATTTTCTAGGGTGTTAATGCTAGAAAAAGCTTTCTAAAAAGGGGTTCAAAATACATCGTATTTTTGTTGACACGAAACTAATGAAAGCGGACATTTTGTAATTTGATGAATTATCGTTGGAATGTTTAATACCAAACTCGTTAGTTACGAAGGAAGAAACACGACACTGTTTTACAAAATAAAACATAAGTAATTCTTTATTAACTGTTTTTGCACATTTACGTAGTAAACAATACGAAAACGGAACAAACAAATTGCATACTCTCTCCGAAGAGCATCACCACATGATTAAGAACAGAACTTCCGCCCAGTGGGCGGTTGTTCCGTTGCGTTATCACATGAGATGATTAGCAGATTACGCTGATGTATTTGCTAATGGCATCTTCAGGGCTGTATTTTATTTTGCAAGGAGATTTCCCAAAATGGTCACCTATTCTATACTGACCAGGCTCAATGTCTCTTAACTTCGCTGATCTAACGAAAACCGATGTATCAACGTGATCAACATATATTTGGGAAAAAGGATTGTGCCTGTAACTCCCGTTCCTTTCCCTCTTGTCCATTATACCAGTTCGTGCACAGGTCTGACTGAATATCGTCTGTGAAACCAATGTTTGTCCAACTTGCACTTAAAGTCGTTTATGTCTGTTGCGTCGATGACCCAGTCTTGCAGAGAATTCCAATAGTTCACAACGCGTATCCCAAAGGAATACTTTCTGATGTTTAGCCTACTATGCTTCTTTTCCAGTTTCAGGTTGTGACCTCTTGTTCTGGTGATCTTGCTGAGGGGTAACCCTCTCCTGGTCAATGCTGTCTTTGCCTGTGATGATCTTGAACGTCTGGATCATATCTTTACGTTCCCTTCTATAGTACATGGACGGGAGCTTCATGTGTCTCAGCCTATCTTCGTATGGCAGGTCCACAAGTGTAGGGCACAATTTGGTAGCTCGACGCTGGACTTTTTCAACCGTGTCAATTTTTTTTTAACATGGTTCACCTCAAACAAGGCAGGCCGCCACTGTAGTCGTAAGGGGCTACTGAGAAAAAGAAATGGGGAGAAGGTTGGGGGGGGTCAGCCTAAATTGGGATCTGCGCAGCGAGATGTTTGTTTACATTAGTTTTAAATTTCTGCAGGTCAGTACTGTCGGGGAAACAGGGGACAGGAAGGGAGTTCCAGAGGCCAGCAGCGCGAGGAAAGAAGCTATTTGAGTAGAAGGCTCTCCGGCATCTGGGGACCTCCACAGTGAATGAATGAGATTTAGTTGATTGTCGAGTTAGTCTAGTGAATTTACGTCGAGGGGGTACCAGAGTAGCCAATTCATCGGAGCATCATCCATTGAAGTATTTGTAAAACAAACATAAGGATGCTACACGGCGATGGGACAGGGACTGGAGCTTGGTTGACAGTGAGGGACCTATTAGGTTGGCGACTCTTTTTTGGACCTTGTCAAGAAGGGAGAGACTAGTAGATGATGCACCAGCCCAGATGTGACAACAATACTCCATGCATGGGCGGATGGTGGCTTTGTAGAGATACAGGATAATGTCAGGTGTGAGGAGTTTACTAGCACGGTAGAGGGAGCCAACCATCTTTGCGGCAGTCTTGGCAATGTCTTCAATGTATTTCTTCCAATTCGACAAACTGATGGCCGCGTGGTGCATTTCCGTACTCCATTGAGGTGTAGAGCTTCTTGATCACGGTCTTGTCTCTGCTAACAAACGTTCGTTTTATTGTCCCAAGTGTACGGTTTGCTTTCTTTACAGTTTAATTGACATGGTGATGAAATGACATATCGTTGTCTACGTATACACCCAGGTCTTTTTCAATATCTTAAGCGATTATGCCGTATATTTACGTAGTAGAGTTTTTCGTATCTCTGTTATTATTTTAGAGCTGTGGTGGCTTCTGAAGTTTAACGCCGGTTGAGAGATAAATTAGTGTCAGAACCTTTTCACGTGCCCTTACTCCCTATTCTTATAAACAAGGCACAGCGTGATACGTCCATACGTGTTATTGATTCGAATATGTCCTTTGGAATTTTACTAATGCTTAGAATCAGCTGTTTCTTCCTTAACACACTTGGATAGTCCTAAAGCATCCAACATTCGGATTAACTTAGTTTGGAACAAAGTCATTCAATATTTTGCAGCGACGTAACTGATTCAAATGACATTTTAATGAATGGTACAGACCTTATAACAGATTTATTTGTTTCTTGCAATTAACGCTATACTGTTATTAATTTCGGAGACTTCGCATTTTTCTGAGTAAATTTTTTAAAAATGATTAGAAAAGTTAATACAACTAACTGTAAAATTAAAGATTAACATAGTCTATTATAAACAAAAAGAAAATATCACTAGATTTAGTAATCCTATTTCACCGTATCTGTAGAGAGAAACAGAGAATAAGAGATCGAAATAGAGTGTGTGTGGGTGATAGAGATTGTGAGCAGTAAAATACTTATTTTTGATTTTGTCCTTGTATTTTTACAATTTAACTGGTTTTGCAAACTCACTTTTTCCTGATTCAGACGATCTAACCTGAACTTAACATTTGTTTTCTAGTAGTTATAAATGAAAGCGACAGTTAATCTCGTTTTTAACGGATCAGATTCGAGATTTAGATTCACCATTTTTTTTTAACTGGAGAAGATCATAGAATAAATCAACCGAGACGTCATGGTGATAAAAGAAAGAACAAGATTAATTGTCCATACAACGTTTGAAAGTATGCTGGCTGATCTTAAGATTACAGAACCGGTAAAATTATTATCTCAATTATGCGGTTCATCGTAGTACGGATCATAAGTAAATCAATAGAAATCTCATCGAAGGAGAGATTCACTAATAATAGATTGCGAGACGAGCTTGATATATGCCACGTTTTTACTGCAAGTGTGTCTCTCTTTAAGTGGCCATCTTATTATGATGGTGTATATTAATAATCTGGACTTTTTTGCGATTTTCCTATGTATTTACAACATTCTATTTTTATTGTTCTAATTAACCTACGTTATAATAAAGTAAAGACGTCACGTGTCTCTATTTTAGAACGTCGATTCGATGGTTTCAATGCATCTTAGTTTTTCGGTATTTGTAGAAATAATAACCTCCTTTGTTAACCGTCGTCATCAAGTCTCTATATTTGTGTCAGTACACATTACATACACATGTGAACATAAGATACCCATTAATAATCTTATTATGATGGATATATGGTGTATATTTGTAATCGGAACTACCTCACATTTCTCAAATATGTTATGTCGTATTCGTAAATATTTTGTTATAGTTTTAATAAACTGCGAGTTGTTGTCCTATTTTCCTATTAACGTTTCTATAATTGTAATACGGTAAAGCCTCCATTTTTATTGCTTCTCTTATTAATCCCAAGTGTCGGATGCAAGGGAAATAATTTAATCTATTTTCCCGTTTCTAGTTGGAGCAAAGTTGCCTACCTTGTTAAACAAAACACGACAGGCGTTTTGTTATAAAATAAACTCTTTTATTTCTTTTTAAAATTCATTTATAAATGAAAACACAAACCTTGGACTTTCGCCGGTTTTGACACACCGAATTTCTCCTCTTCTCCACGGGTCTACCTGTTTGTCAGACTCTCCATCTCCTTGGCGCCAAATCAACCTGCTAAATCAGCTTGTTTTATGTCATCCGACGTCAATACCTTCGTCAATATCTGAGACCTCATTTACAATCACCACTTTTTCGGCCAATAACATTCCCTTGTCGATCGTGCGTTCGACTTACTGACTTCACAAACCAAGGAATGTTTTCTGCTTTGTCATTTCTTTCCAAAATAATTATTTGTCATTTTGGGATATTTATTTTGACCTCAAATCCGTCTGCAGATGTCTCGGGTTCAAACGCGCGTTCCACCTGAGAACATTAGATAAGGTTAAGGCTGGGGGAATGTTTTCGACCCCAACAGACTGCTGATCCTTGTCTCCTAGTTTTTCACAGCAAGCTAATCTAGATGATTGCATGATTGTAATCTCTTCCTGGTCATCACTCGAAGAGGGGTGAAAGAGCCCATGAACTACGTCCGCTCAATTCGAGACTCGATACCCAAAAGAAAGAACTTACTGGCCTCGTTGCAACGCTGAATTCCTGTCATGACTCAAGTTCCTGTACTTAATCACCAACTTACTCTCCAATGGAAAATTCCTTTGTTTACTTAATCTAACTTTCGTGTGGAAAATTCCGTTTTTTGCATTATTTTAACACATCCACGTCCAACTATTGCTACATTGCTTAGACGCTGAGATAAATTTCATCCATCAATACATATTGGAATTTATCAGCTACACTACAAATAAAAGATGTGACACAGGGTCGTTTTAAAATGGGGGTGGGCGCTTTGCGGCACTCAGGGTCTATCCCCCAAATAACCACTGTCTCTTTTCCATTCTTCCGCAAGGGGAAAGGCTTCCAATGCAAGGTCTAGTTGTTAGAAATAAACATTAATATGTATTATCAATCTGCAATGTTTATTATACATATAAAAATCAATGACGCTTATCAGAGTAAATGGGATGTCTAATTTGTAAAATGTGTTTTTTAATTATTTGCCCAGATTTGTGGAGTTCAAATTTCATTGCTTTAGTTTAATATATATATATATATAGTAAGCAATGAAAATATATATGGCAATCAAGCTACACAGAGGCTCCCGTGTTTCATCCCCGGGGGGAATCGTCAGGCTAAATCCATGGAGTTATTTTTGTCAGGTGTTTTTATATACATGGCTTGCTAGTTAACCAATCAGATTCTTTGTTGTTCCCTCAGCCAATCGTTGGGCTTCCCGCGAACAAAGGCTGTGTTGGTGACGCTCCTATCCCTATCCTATTTTTTGTTAACAATGGATTTTCTTATATCATGTTTCCTTTGTTTTGTCAATACAGTGGGCGAATTTATTTAAACACGTGCTTTCTTGTATTTCTATTTTAGGTTTAAAATTTTAACTTGTTCAGTTTTTTATTTATTTATTTATTTATTTTTTATTTATTTATTTATTTATTATATATCATCCTAAGGTAAATTTATTTCTGTGTAAACAGCTGTTTGCTATTTCACTTCAAGAGTTTAATAGGTTTCGGGGATCTTTAAAATTTAAGATTTCATATTTTTCATTCAGGCATAATCTACACGGGTCGTCTAAGTTTCTACATGTACTGGCTTGTCTTACTATTTTCCATTCAATTATTGGTGAGTGTCCATTTTCTTTGAGCTCCCAATAATGGTTAGCTAGTGCTATTTTAGTTCGACGTTCTTTGTTTTTAAATGTGCTTTTGTGGTCATAGTATCTGGTCTTAAAGTCTAAGGATGTCATACCCACGTAGTATTTCTTATTATTCGATCTTTCGTTGGCAAATATCGTTGCTTGGTATACAACACTTTTAGTTAGGCATTTATTTTGTAGTGGACAAAGTTTACTATTTATGCAGTAACATCTTTTCTTTTCATTGCTAACTTTTTCGTTTCTATTCGGGTGGTTATTATTAGTGTTTTGTTTATTTCTATTAGTATTGTTTATATTTTTGTTCTTCGTAGTGTTATTTTTGTTATATTTTCCACTTTGTTTATTTTTTTCTTCCATGTTGTTGTCTTTTACTATTTGGTTGTTGTGTGCCTTAATTATCATTTCTAGGTTTTCACAGCAGCCGTAGGATAGTTTTAGATTATTTTTATTGAATATTTTATGTAGAGGGTTGGTTACAGGGAAGTGTTTTTCAATAAGATTTAGGAACTTTTTTCCTAGTTTAGTTTTTAACATCTGGTTATAGGGAGGGGTATAGTAGATTATATTTCTTTTTCTTTTGTTTTTATTTTTAATTTTGTTGTAATTATTGGTGTCCTGTTTCTTATATTTAATTTCGATATTATGGTAACCACTATTTTTTAGAGCTGTATTGTAAATGTTGATTGAGTTTTTAAAAACGCTTTCCTTGCTACAATTGTTGATAAGCCTACTTTCGATCGAATTCGGGATATGTTTTATGATTGATGGGGGGTGATTAGACTTTGGGTGTACGTATATTGGGTTGGCGTTATCTTTTAGGTATGGTTCGTAAGTGTTTTTATCTAAGTTTAATGTGACGTTTGGAAAGTTCGTTGTTTTTATGTTAGCCATTACTTCTACTTTTAGGCCTAGTTTTTTCATTTCCATATGTATAATTTTCTTGAAGTTTTCTCCCTTGACTTTGTTGGAGTCTCTTATTATCGCTAATCCATCATCTCTATAAAGGCCGATATCCGTATTATCGAATATATTTGTGAGTGTATATAAAATGAATAACCCCACAAGATCAGATGCCTCCGCAAGAATTTTCATCGCTAAACTCGGACATTGAATAAACGTATTTTATTCCATATGCGTTCAAGTAACTCTCTTAACTCTGTCTGTCACGTTTAAGTCTCAAGTAACATTTCCCTCGCTAAACGCGCAGATCGAATGGATGCATCTTAAGAATAATTGTTCTTGTTTCTGTCACCTCTCAGTTTTTTCATTCCACTTTCTTTTTCTTTCTTTTTTTTCCTTATTGAACGGCATTGATATGCCCTCCTACTCACTCTTCCCCCTCCCACCCATCTGATTCTTTGGTCTGACCTCAACCCACCACCACCATCACCTGTTTCTTTCTTTATCCTCTTTTTATTCTCCTCCATTTCGATATTTCCTTTTCATATTTCGCTTCTTCTCACCCTCCCACCAGGCCTGTTAGTCTCGTATCGTTTTAGTGCCTAAGTACATATCATTTTATATGACATCACTGACAAGTTTCCCTTTACTTAAAAAAAGATCGATACATTCCCATAATAGCTTCCTTTTATTTTTAATCAGTTTACGCGTTGACACACACACAACACACACACACACACACACACACACACATATATATATATATATATATATATATATATATATATATATATTCAGTCTCGCGAGACAATGGATAGCCCCTGTAAAGATGCCTGTACGCGGAGTCTATAGTGAAGAAATTTCAAAAAAAAAAACTGGAAACAATGACGAGAAAAGCAGAAAGCGACTACTGTTATTTCGTGTTATCTTTTATTTTGACTAATTGCATAACCAAAGCTTAAGAATTCAGTGGGCCATACTATTTCATTTATAGCTGGAGGGATGATATATAGATTCATACCTATCTCAAGGGCCTTCACGAAAACACTTCTTTTCCATCTAAATCTCTTTTCATTGGACAGCTTATCGACGGGATATTATCAACTGGACAAACCCCACATCTTTTTCACACGAACATTTTTCACTCTCCATTACTTAATATTTTTTCAAATTTTGAATTTTCGCTGTTCCACTGCCAACTTATCTATTTATGTAATTCCTCTGATGATAAGATTTTGATCTTTGAAAAGCCTTGGCTTAAGGAAGAATAATAAACATAATTTTATTACCGAGTATACCTTGCATTGAACAATCGAAGTTGGAATTCGTACATGTTTATCCCTCTTCTTTCATCTATCTTTATAATTTCTCTATCTCGTATATTGAGCTTAAACCATTTCACTATAGGTTCTATCTACTAAAAGTATTCTTTTAGTGTCATATTTTATTATATATATATATATATATATATTATATATATATATATATTATATATATATATATATATATATATATATATATATATATATAGGAGTGCGAAAATATATGTCCTTGTATTCTTTATGTATACCAACCTCTTCCGATTGAAAGCTAGATGATTGTCAACTTGTAACAACAGAGCATGTATAAATAAACAAGATTTTGTTACATTCCAAAGGCCAAGATTTTATTTAGCTTACGAAATATTTTTCTAAACAATCACATTTGGTACAATTTACGTTTCCGTTTCGTTCAGCAGTGAACCAACCAACATTTGTAAGTCAATATCGGATCTTCCCTCCGTGAAATGACCAGAAAGACCAGAATAGTTTACGATTCGAAAAATATTATACATTGCGATGTGACAAAAATAAAAGTCCGAAAATCAAAGCAGACTCACATCGAATCCCCTCCAATCTACAGCGTATTTGAATCACCACCCCGCCAGTCAGCTATATTTTAATTAGAAGCAGAGCTAAGAGAAATACGCACGACCTAAAATCTTATACGGGACTACTATTTAACATTACGTTTACGCCTGCGTACATGTACATTAAAGAATAATTATTGTTTATTTATAAAACAATACTTTTATTAACCTGTAAATAAATTTCATTATTTAATTTACGTAATTTAAATTGGGACTATTAATTTCAGAAATCGTACTACGAAACTAAGGGATAGCACCTAAAACATCTTCACTATTTAAAAAAAAAAATTATTTTAATTCTTTTTCGATGCCACGTGTAGGAACCCCAAATATTTTGCCTAGTTTTTACCTCGTAGACTATTAATAAACTGAAATTATCATTTAGAATGATGAGAGGAGAGGGTTTTTACTTTTTTCTTTTTCACATCATCATCATCATCATCATCATCATCATCATCATCATCATCATCATCATCAAAACAACAACAGTAACCAATTTAGTTTAAAAAATAATAAAAGTCTGTATTTAATTATGAACAGTAAACTCTTGTTAGCCATTGCGTTTTATGTAGAGTTTTTTTTAAAGTAATTATTCCAAAGGAGTTTAAGTTTTTACTATGTGTACATGTACGCAGGCGTAAACGCAACGTACATGTACGCGGGCGTAAACGTAACGTACATGTACGCAGGCGTAAACGTAATGTACATGTACGCAGGCGTAAACGTAATGTACATGTACGCAGGCGTAAACGTAACGTACATGTACGCAGGCGTAAACATAATGTACATGTACGCAGGCGTAAACGTAACGTACATGTACGCAGACGTAAACGTAACGTACATGTACGCAGGCGTAAACGTAATGTACATGTACGCAGGCGTAAACGTAACGTACATGTACGCAGGCGTAAACGTAATGTACATGTACGCAGGCGTAAACGTAACGTACATGTACGCAGGCGTAAACGTAATGTACATGTACGCAGGCGTAAACGTAACGTACATGTACGCAGGCGTAAACGTAACGTACATGTACGCAGGCGTAAACGTAACGTACATGTACGCAGGCGTAAACGTAATGTACATGTACGCAGGCGTAAACGTAACGTACATGTACGCAGGCGTAAACGTAATGTACATGTACGCAGGCGTAAACGTAACGTACATGTACGCAGGCGTAAACGTAACGTACATGTACGCAGGCGTAAACGTAATGTACATGTACGCAGGCGTAAACGTAACGTACATGTACGCAGGCGTAAACGTAACGTACATGTACGCAGGTGTAAACGTAACGTACATGTACGCAGGCGTAAACGTAACGTACATGTACGCAGGCGTAAACGTAATGTACATGTACGCGGGCGTAAACGTAATGTACATGTACGCAGGCGTAAACGTAATGTACATGTACGCGGGCGTAAACGTAACAACAAAAGTAATAAAACGGAAGTTATTTTGAATTTTAAACTTTTAAAAATTAAATCGCTTTAATTAATATTACTACTGATGATAATAATAATATTAATATCAAGAAAACTATTGCGTATATATAATAAAATAGGAGAATAAAATTATAAATGAATCGTATAGAATATGACTTTATTCGACATTGTTTAAACAATAGATATGCAAATGAATTATAGTCTTGATTGTGTCGTGTAAGGTTTTCTCTCAGTGTATATAGCGTATTTGAAAAAGTTTGGTTATATCAATGAATTAAGAACACCTAAGGTGTTTTAATATAAATATAGTTCGGATGAATGAAAAATCTTTCGCATTTATTCATTTCTCTCTCTCTCTCTCTCTCTATATATATATATATATATATATATATATATATATATACCTTAATGTATTCTCAACAAGGCACCTTGTTACTGAGACGTAATGGGCTACTGTGGATTAAGGGCCAAATTTATAGGAAGCATCCTAAGTGAGGAGTTGAGCAGCAAGATGTTTGTTGACATTTTTGCATGTCGGTAGAGTCAGGGAAACAAGGCGCAGAGAGGGAATTCCAAAGGAAAGCAGTTCGATGGCAGAAGCTACTAGACTAGAAAATCCTCCGGTATCTGGGAATCTTCACAGTGAATGGATGGGATTCAACTGATTGTCAGGTTTCTCAGATGTATTTACGTCGAGGAAGCATCAGACCAGCAAGTTCGTCGGAGCATGTTCCATTAAAGCATTTGTCTAACAAACACAGGGGCGCAACATTGCGACAATGGTACAGGTGCTGTAGCTTGGTAGATAGTGTGGGGCCTATTAAATTACAGACTCTTTTTTGGACCAACTCAGATGTGACAACAGTCCGTGGGCGGATGATGGCCTTGTAGAGATATAGGCATGGCAATCGGTGGTTGAAGAGGTTTCTTATCATTGTTAAAAGAAAAGAGTTTTGTCTTCGTAACATTAAATGTCATCGTAACATTAAATCTCATTTCTACAGTTAAATAGGTTTGGGGGGTCTTTAAAGTTTAGGATTTCAAATTTCTCAACAACAAAGAATCTGATTGGTTAACTAGCTAGCCGTGTATATAAAAACACCCGGCAAAACTAACTCCATACATTTTAGCCTGAAGATTCCCCGAGGATATAATGCGGGAGCCTCTGTTTAGCTTAATTGCCATAAATATATTTTCATAACTTACTACCTAGCACTAACTATTATCGAGCACTGTTTAAGTAAATACTGAAAACTGAAACATAAAAAATTATATCTCCTTATGAAATTTTATGTGAATACATGAAATAGTAATATATATATATATATATATATATATATATATATATATATATATATATATATATTTGTGTGGATGTGTGTGTGAGTGTGTGTATTTCTAAGAGTATCTTGCATTGTAATGTTCAATATGTATTACAACCTTTGTTTATATTAACCATATACTTAGTGAATAATACTTATATTTTACATATCCATATAAATAAATTTTATTTTTATTTTATCTATATTTATTTTCAACCTGTATTTTTGGTCTATTTTTAATCTTTTATTTTCATTATTATTTTGTATCATCAGTATTATTATTTATTTATTATTATAATTTCTGTATGGATTATTGTTTATTTGTATGACTTTTTACAATTTTTTAAATGTTTTGATTCTTTAATATTTTTAATTTTTGATAATTTTTTTTAAAATTTAATTAATTTAATTAATTTTTAAAATCTTTTTAATTTCCTATTTCTATATTTAGATGTTCTGTTTTTACATGATGTTTCTTTTTATGTGTGCTTTTCTATTGTGTGTTGTGTTTTGAGGAGGATTGAATTTATGAAATCCCCACTCCTTACCGTTCTCTGATTGCTGTGTAATTGATGCTGAATAATATTGAAATTTGTGTTGCTTTAGTTGTACTTTGAACTTCTGGTATCTATATCCGGCGTTGATGAAGAGAATTGGTATAAATAAAGGTCCGTTTCGTCTCAGAAACGATCATACACCTAATTGTTGTAGTTATTGAATTTTTGGAACGGACATAAATAAATATGTCATCAATTTGTTTATTTTTAAATTAATATATATATATGTATACATATTACTATTTCATGTATCCACATAAAATTTTATAAGAAGATATAATTTTATGTATCAAGTTTTAGTATTTACTTCAACATAAAGCTAACATAAAAACAACTCACGTTCTAGGTGTCACGTTAAACTTAAATCAAAATTCTTACGAACCATACCTAAAAGATAACGCCAATTCAATATACGTAAACCCAAAGTCTAATCACCCCCATCAATCATAAACCATATTCCGAATTCTATCGAACGTAAGCTTATCAATAATTTTAGCAACGAAAGTGTTTTTAAAAAGTCAAGCAACATTTACAATACAGCTATAAGAAATAGTTGTTACCATAATACCGAAATGAAATATAAGAAACAGGACACTAATAATTACAACAAAATTAAAAACAAAAGAAAAAGAAATATAATCTACTATACCCCGCCCTATAACCAGATGCTAAAAACTAAACTGAGCAAAAGATTCCTAAAGCTGATTGAAAAACACTTCCCCGTAACCAATCCCCTGCATAAAATATTCAATAAAAATAATCTAAAACTATCCTATAGCTGCTGCGAAAACCTAAGAATGTTTATTAAGGACCACAATAAGAAAATACTAAAAGAGAACAGCAGAGAGGAAGAAAAAAATAACAAATTACATAACACAAGTGAAAAATATAGAAAAAATAACACTAAGAAGAACAAAAATATAAACAATACAAATAGAAATAAACAAAGAAATAATAGTAATCACTCGAATAGAAATGAAAAAGTTAGCAATAAAGAGAAAAGATCTAACTGCATAAATCGTACACTTTGTCCACTACAAAATAAATTCCTAACTAAAAGTATTGTATACCAAGTCACAATATTTGCCAAGGACATACCGAATAACAAGAAGTATAACGTGGGTATGACCTCCCTAGATTTTAAAACCAGATATTATGACCACAAAAGCGCATTTAAAAACAAAGAACGTCAAAATAAAAAAGCACTTGAAAACCACTATTAGGAGCTCAAAGAAAATGGACGCTCACCAATAATTGAATAGAAAATAATACAACAGGCCAGCACATGTAGAAATTTAAACGACCCGTGTAGATTATGTCTGAATGTAAAATTTGAAATCCTAAACTTTAAAGATCCCCAAAATCTATTAAACTGTAGAAGTGAGATAGCATACAGCTGCCTACACAGAAATAAATTTACCTTAGGCTAACAATAAATAAATAAATAAATAAATAAGTAAAAACAAAAAAAATTAAAAACTAAAAATTTAAAAACTAAAACCTAAAATAGAAATACAAGGAACCACTTGTTAAAATCAGTTCATCTATTATATTGAAACAACATAGAAACAGGATATAGGCCACTCTATAGAACACAGAACAATAGAACAGGATATAGGAAGTAACACTAACCGGATCTTTGTTCGTGGGAAGCCCAACGATTGGCTGAGAGAACAACAAAGAATCTGATTGGTTAACTAGCTAGCCGTGTATATAAAACACCCGGCAAAAAAAAACTTCATGCATTTTAGCCTGAAGATTCCCCCGGGGACGAAACGCGGGAGTCTCTGTGTAGCTTAATTGCCATAAATATATTTTCATAGCTTATTATGTATATATATATATACATATATATATGCATATATATATACATATATATATATTCATACATATATATACATATATATACATGTATATACATACATATATATACATACATATATACATATATATATACATATATACATACATGTATATATACATATATATATATACATACATGCCTGTATATATACATATATACATATATATACATACATACATGCATGTATATATACATATATACATATATATATATATATATATATATACATATACATGCATATATTTATATATATACATACATACATATACATGCATATATTTATATATATACATACATACATATATATATATATTATATATATATATATATATATATATATATATATATATATATATATATATATATATATATATATACTAGAAGGGTAGCCTTTCCGATACGGGTAAAATTAATTCCCCGAACAGAACTGTTTTGTACCATTTTTACGTAAGTTTACGAAGATTAAAGTCAAGATTTAATATTAGTAAATAGTATGTCTAGAATTCTTATTCCAGTTTTGATCAAAATGTGTTACATGATCTTTTAATCTAACAAGTGTCTAAAATCTCAGGCTTGCGGTGCCTTAAGAAGAAATTGAAATTCACGGAATCTTGCTTATTGGTGTCTAATGACTATGAATAAAATTCGATGAAAATCTAAAATATTTGAATTTTCAAATTGATTGTTGTTTCCATATCATGTCGCCTATATTGAAATACCTAAAACTGAAATTTAGAGGAATATTTATTAATCGATGTCTATTACCTATTGTTTAAATTTCACAAGAATCAGAAAAACATAAATTTTTACAGAAGACTTTCAATCTCTTTTATACTCCCTTTTGCACAAAACTGAATCAAACAAAATATGACCCACACTACGATCCCTTACGCGTACTGATCAGTTAATTAGTTTAGAAGTGAATCCTGTACTTACAAATATATAAACATATCCGTATATTTTATCCGTATACATAAGTATATATATATATATATATATATATATATATATATATATATATATATATATATATATATTAATTGAATGACATAATAAAATGAGAAATTAATCAGATTGTATTAAAGTTAAAAAACAAGGAGTGACATTGCGTCCATATTTTGTTTTTGAACTTTAATAAAATCTGATTAATTTCTTATTTAATTATGTCATTCAATTGATATTATTGCTCTATACACTATATTGAGCTTTGTTTTTATCCTGATTGTCTACTGGTTAAAGATATTATTCATATCTTTAAAGTATTATGTTACTCTCTCTTTCTCTCTCTCTCTCTCTCTCTCTCTCTCTGTCTCTCTCTCTATATATATATATTATATATAGGCAGGCTTTTGAGATATTTTCATTCTACTTCTACTTTCATTCTGAATTTTAAATCTAGCATTAATTGACACATCTATTAATAGTTTCTACTTCCAGCGTCCATTTCCTCTTAACCATTTGAAGTCACATGCAGGAAGCCGAGTATATTTTTGAGGCATAGATTTATACATAATTTTATTGTTCTCTCAGGAATTTTCAAGTATCATTCGGGCCTAAACGCCCGGTATCATCTGAAAGCATAAAATAGCATTTCTTGGAGCACTCAAGTTTCGAAATAACATAGAACATTGTTCAACTTATTTGTTTGGATCATTTCAGTTTGATACAACATTCTGCCCATAGTTCGAATCGTGCTAGATCTGTTCTAGGACTTATGCTAAAACATTTTTTTCCTTTTAATGTTTTTCAAAATTCTTCACTTCTGCATTTTCGAAATATTCACCTATAATAATCAATTAATATTCAATTGTTATTGGGTAGGCCTTCTGACGATAAGAGCGTTGTCTTTGAAAAGCCATGGTTTAAAGGTCATTTTTTATTTGTATTCCTTGTTTGAGCACTTGATGAGTTAATAAACTTGTAAACTATGCAAGTTTATCTATTTTATCACTTCATTATCTATATATATATATATATATATATATATATATATATATGTGTGTGTGTGTGTGTGTGTGTGTGTGTGTGTGTGTGTATGTATGTATGTATGTATGTATGTATGTATGTATCTATGTATCGGACACGTGAAAAAAATGCACGCTGTTTATTTAAATATCTCAGGTACATTACAGGCACGTAGCCAGACTTCTAACTTAGGGGGGCAAGGCATTTTTAGGTGGGGGGCAATGCATTTTTAGGGGGGGCAAGGCATTTTAGGAGGGGCAAAACTAATATTGATATTCTAATATGAGTGACGTTTTGGTTCAGTGTGTGTGTGTACTGATATATAAATATAAATAAGTAGATACAAAATTTCAATTTCTTTTATATAATCTAAATATATTGTTGTATATTTCGGTAGGTACATGTAAATAACAACATCAGCATAGTAAAGCACATAAAGCATAGTAAACACAGTAATAACAACATAAAGTTCGTAAAATGAGGTAGCTACTTGCTAGCTCTACAGAATTCTATTATAATCTTCTATTTGTACGTGGGGTTTATACCCTACCAATGCTGTTTTTTCTTTCAACTTCATCTCGGCTGAAATCTGGGATTTTTTTCTATGTTAATTTCAAAAATGTTGAATGTAACATTCACAATTTTTTAAGTTAATAGTTGCAATTGACAACAAAAAGAAAAAAACGTATTTGAGATTCGTGATAAAATACAAAAATACTTTTTTAAACTAATTCCCACTTTCATTTGAAAATAATTTAGGTTGCTAGTATTCGTTTCTGTCTTTTGAATGAAGACAACACTTTCTTTTATAAATTAAAAAAACATCTTTAAAAGAAGCTGGCAGAACAACAAACGTGAATTTATTTTGTGTTTATATTACATCATTTGAATTATAATTATGAAATTGATAATTTATGATATTAAATAGTGTGAATTAACAATATTTAAAAATATATATTTGGTAAGTTGACAAAAAAAGACAGATACACTGACAATCTCTTTCACCAAGCAGGAAACAGGTGAAAAGCATTGAGGCTTTGTTTCCCTCACCACTTGATCTGAAACTAGCGAAGTTATGTTTGAGTTTGAGAACACGTACATTTTAATTTTTTTTTCTTTTTACAAGGTAACATGAATTTAAATCATGTTTAGATGTTATTATGGTCAATAGATTTATTTTAACTGGTAGTTTAAAATCCGTAAATATTTATTATGGTATCATTAGTAACAGGAATGGAAAATTAAGTTTTAAACAAAATAAAATCCAAAGAAGCGTTTTTGAAATCGGAAATTATGTTAAAAATTGGTGGGAGGTCCCCTCTTTGTGGTTGGCCCAGGGCCCAGCCCTTGGCCCCATAATCCGGCCCTGCTGTCAAATATATTACACAAAAGTAAATACTGGTTCATAATGAAGAAGTATAGTTGACTAGGAAATATAAGAGCATTTATATTTATAATATTTTTTGGATCACAAATTTCAGAGGGTGCAAATGTAATTGCAGGGGGGGGCTTGCCCCCCCCCCCCTGGCACCCCCTGGCTACGTGGGGGGTACATTACCTGGGCAGATATATAGAGAATGATTCCTCTACTGATTATTTTGAAGAGACACATTTTAACACATATGCTCGCCTCGCTTCTAATCATATTATATCTATCTTCCAGCATGCTAATTCATACTTCCGTTTTGTTTCTTTTATGTCTCTTCATGCGTCAATTCTGAACCCTTCAACTTTTGACACCCTGTCGTTGTCCCCCCCCCTCCCCAATGGCACCTATACATAACAGTGGACCACCATTCATACATAATAGTAGGCGTGTGAAAAGCAGGAAGTTGGTCTTTAAAATCTATTGGTTGGTGCTATAAGAATACGAGACTTTATCTTCAAAATATCTACAAATGTTTCAAATAAAGGAATCATCAATGAACACTTCTCATTTTAATTAATCCAGTGTATGGGTTTATCCTTTCCAATCAGTTCCCGCTAACAGCAAGAAACACAGGGTATCAATATCCATCCTTTTACTAACAGCTGGAAAAATTTCCTGGGATAGCAGAGCTTTGAAACATTCCACCGTTACTTTTGGATGCCGTTCACCACATTGGTACTTACTCTATGTAACAACGTTACTTATTTCTCAAACTGCTAAAATAACAACTTACCATTTCATAGAATTGGTTCTGTTATTTCGCCAAAAAAGGAGAAAAAGAAGGGAAGAAGAGGATGAGCATGATCAGAAGAGGAAGAAGAAAAAGAAGAAAAAGAAAAAGAAGAAAAGTAATGAGATGAAGATAAAAAAGAGGAAGAAAAGTAAAATATAAGAAGACGAAGAAGAAATGGAAAGAAAATTAAAAAGAAGAGATAAGAAAAATAAATAAATAATAATAATAAGAAGAAGAAGAAGAAGAAGAAGAAAAGTAATAAGATGAAGATAAAAAGAGGAAGAAAAGTAAAATATAAGAAGACGAAGAAGAAATGGAAAGAAAATTAAAAAGAAGAGATAAGAAAAATAAATAAATAAATAATAATAATAATAATAATAATAAGAAGAAGAAGAAGAAGAAGAAGAAGAAAAGTAATAAGATGAAGATAAAAAGAGGAAGAAAAGTAAAATATAAGAAGACGAAGAAGAAATGGAAAGAAAATTAAAAAGAAGAGATAAGAAAAATAAATAAATAAATAATAATAATAATAATAATAAGAAGAAGAAGAAGAAGAAGAAGAAGAAGAAGAAAAGTAATAAGATGAAGATAAAAAGAGGAAGAAAAGTAAAATATAAGAAGACGAAGAAGAAATGGAAAGAAAATTAAAAAGAAGAGATAAGAAAAATAAATAAATAAATAATAATAATAAGAAGAAGAAGAAGAAGAAGAAGAAGAAGAAGAAGAAGAAAAGTAATAAGATGAAGATAAAAAGAGGAAGAAAAGTAAAATATAAGAAGACGAAGAAGAAATGGAAAGAAAATTAAAAAGAAGAGATAAGAAAAATAAATAAATAAATAATAATAATAATAAGAAGAAGAAGAAGAAGAAGAAGAAGAAGAAAAGTAATAAGATGAAGATAAAAAAGAGGAAGAAAAGTAAAATATAAGAAGACGAAGAAGAAATGGAAAAAAAATTAAAAAGAAGAGAGAAGAAAAATAAATAAATAATAATAATAATAATAATAATAATAATAATAATAATAATAATAATAATAATAATAATAATAATAAGAAGAAGAAGAAGAAGAAGAAGAAGAAGAAGAAGAAGAAAAACCCTAAAAAAAAACCGGAAAAGAACGGAAAAAGAAGAATGGAAACAGATTCGGTTAATTCTGTGACAAAAACAAAAGCAACAACAACAAAAAAAATCAACGATTTCCGGGTGGTCGGATCGTACATTTCTGGAAAGAGTCCGATCATCACGGATTTTATTTATTTATTTTATTAATGTTCTTCGAAAACAATTCTGTAGGTTTCCCATATGCTCTTCATACGACGTATGCTTAAAGACATTTCCAAGATAGATTTTTAAAAAGTACAGACACACATGTCAAAGGTCATTTATAAATCTCTTGCCATCCACTCTGCCGTCAGATTTTGTTATCTTTTGTCGATATAGTTGGAAACAACACCGATGTTGTTATTTTTTCTACCACCACCAAATGTTTACTTTTTATTCTATTTTTTCGCTTTTAGTCTTCACCGCCGCCGTCCCACGTCCCCCGCACACACACACACACACACTCACTCACTTTCTCTTTAGCTGGCACGTAGGCCGCTGCCAAACATCTGATCTAATATGACCTGATATCATTCTGTATCAATCTATATTATTATGATATTCGACTTCAATTCTGTTTTGTAGAGAAGGGGAGGTGTAATACAGCCCTCAATTGGAAGGAAAAGACGAGTACTGGCATACTGAGGAGACTTATTGTCAATCAGATGCCATTGAAAACCACTGGCCGTTATCCACGAGAAATCAATGGTTAAAGGCTGGTACTTCAATAATAATGAAATGGAACACATAATAATGAAAATTTTGAGGAAACTTACTGTCACTCAGATTCGTTGGTAAGCCACCAGTATCTATCATCGAGAAATGACTGGGAACGACTAGTGTCAGAACATCAAGTGAATAATAATAATAATAATAATAATAATAATAATAATAATAATAATAATAATAATAATAATAATAATAATAATAATAACAGAAATGCCGAATGACTGACAAACATAGAAAAAGACCTTCGGGAAACCGAAATTAATGAAAAAACACCCAAGGCAACATTAAGAAAAATGTCAAACTGGAAAACACCGAGCCACGATGGATTACATGTATAGTGTGTTTTTTTTAATCAGAACCTTGCATGAAAGGTTAATGCAAAATCTGAGATGTATACACGAAACAGACATACCAAATTGGATGACCCAAAGAAAAACTACATTAATACAAAAAGACACCGAAAAGGAAACTATCCCAAGAAACTACAGACCAATAACCTGCATACCAACCATTTAGAAAATCTTAACAGCACAACTGAGACAACATATCTACCACTTCCTGAATAATTAATGAACAGAAAGGGTACCAGAAAGGGAAAAGAGGGCACATGACCTGTTATACATAGATCAAAAGATCCTAAAAGAGGTAAAAAAGCAGAAAAAAACATAGCCATGGCATGGATTAACTACAAGAAATCCTATGACATAATCTATCAATGATGTACAAAATATCGAACAAAAGTATCAACCTTATAAATAAAGCAATGGAAACATAAAGACTTGAATTGACAGCCGGAGGACCACACATAGCTGAAATAAACATACAAAAAGGCATTTTCAGGGAGACTCTTCTATCATCACCGCTGTTTATCGTAGCTATGATGACACTTAGCAACATGCTCAGGATTCAAATTCATAGACACAGGATGTGTATGGACGATCTGAAGCTATTTTTAAAAGAATAAAAGAAAAGGATTGTAAAAAGCTGATAAACACAACCAGAATCTTCAGCGAAGGCATTCAAATGAAATTCGGAATGGAAATGTGTGCACTACTAGAGATGAAAAGGGCGAAAACTAGAGACAGCGGAAGGCATAAAACTACATAACGATCAAGGGATGGGGACACTAGGCGAATATGATACATGAAAATAGTTGGGAGTTCTGGAAGCAGACGCCATTAAATTAAAAAAAATGAAAGAAAATATTGAAAAGGAATACTCAGAAGAACGAGAAAACTATGAGAAACGAAGTTATTTAGTATAAACTTGATAAAAGCAATAAACACTTGGGTCAAATCTCTGTGAACATGTATGTATGCGTGAGTGCGTTCACTGCACTGACCGTAATCGTCTCTACACATCGTGCCGGTTCAAAGGTTGTTGTGCGATCTCATCTCGGTGCTGCATTAAATAACTCTCATGCCAAGTAACAAACATTAATCCAGTTTATCAAGAAATAAACCATTTATTTGTTGGGTGTTATTAAAGATACTCGTGTTCTCAAGTTGAATGGCAGATCTGCAAATGAGATTTCACTATCACGGCTGGACCGTTCATAGGCAGGACAAAAGCAGAACTCGGGCACCTGGATTAGAAGACTAGGAAACTCATGACCATGCACAATACACTAAACCCAAAGGATGATATTGAGCGACTCTACGTAAAAATGAGAGAATGGGAAAGATGACTGGTAAGTACAGAAGACTGTGTCGATGACACAAAAAAAAACAGACCTGAAAAAATACATAGCCCAGAACACAGAAAAGCTGATTATTGCAACAATAAACACCGAAAAAATTAATAATACAGGGGACATTGAAACTGAAAACAAAAACCAAGAAAAGGAAAAAGAAAGAAAAGTAACTACATGGATGATTCATAAAACTGACCCGAGAAGAGACACAAGAGAACACCTGGACATGGCTACAAAAAGGTCACTTGAACAGAGAAATTCAATCACTACTGACAGCCGTACAAAACAACACGATCAGAACGAACTATATCAGAGCTAAGATAGACAAACCCCAGGATAAGAGTAAATATAGACAATGCCGACAAAGAGACTATCGGTAAACTACATAATAAATGTAACTAATTCAGCAAACTAGCCCCTCTAAAATACAAAAACAAAAGACACGGCTACGTGGGAACTATGCAAACGTATTCACTCTGAACGTGCAGACAAATGACACAGACACAAACCAGAGATTGTATTGGAAAGTGAAAATCACAAAATCCTCTTAAACATGGCGGTACAATCAGACAAACTAATCCAAGCAAGGAGCACGAACGTGATAATAGTTAGCAAGAAAGAAAGAACTTGCCAAATCGTAAATTTTTCCGTCCAGCAGATTACAGGGTGAAGATCAAAGAGGTAGAAAAACGAAGTAAATACATGGAACTTGCCCGAAAACTGAAAGGAATATGGAATATAAAGAAAGTCAGGATAATAGAAAAAATTGTAGGAGTACTAGAAACAATCTCCAAAAAACTGGTAAAAAACGCTAGGAGAAATTGAAATCAAAGGGAAGAACCCAGACAACGGACGACAATGATGATAACAGCACGAATTTTTAAAGAAAACTCTTAGTAGTAGTAGTAGTAGTAGTAGTAGTAGGGTCATATGTTTTCACGCCCGAAAACTTTGAATTTCCAAATTTGAAGAGCTTTTTTTTATTTTGCTTCATATTTATTCTGTACACTGGCCTGAAAATAATAAACTATTTTATAGGTTGAAACATGAATGCATTTGTGGAGCAAAATAGGTTTTTATGAATAAAAATTATATATATATATATATATATATATATATATATATATATATATATATATATATGATATAAAACCATTGTTATTCCGTAAAAACATTCCATATTTCCTTCAAAAATACTTTATTAACAAACAATTGTATTTTTCCCCATTTCGAAAATATACATATTTATGGTATACAAAATTTACCAAATATTCACGAAGAGGCTTTATCAGTGAATAGAAATTATATACAGGGTGGGCCAAAATAAGGGTCCTATCTTTAAATTTGAATAACTTGAATTTGAATAACTTCCACAAAATAAAAGTTAAACTCACCAAACTTTATGTGTGTGTAGACTGACCCTTCCGAGATTTTTTGAAATAAACAAAACAAATTTTAGCCGAAAAACACTTCTTAAAACTTACAAAAACTAAAGTATTGTTTTTTACACTGTTTTGAGTTTTTTAAGCAAAAATAATGTTTTCTAAATGAGGGTACGTTCCTTAGGGCTAATACGGCTCATGCTTGCTTCGGAAGGGGTCTTTTACTTATTCTAAAAAAAAATATTAAAAAATCAATAAATAAAAAAGTTATGAATTTTTAAAAATAGGACCCTTATTTTTGCCCACCCTATATATATATATATATATATATATATATATATATATATATATATATATATATATATATATATATATATATGACAAAGATAAAAGTAAGAATGGTAAATGCCTCAAACTTGTGCCAACAAACAGGGCCGTCTTCAGCTGATATCGCTATAATCAACTCGGCTAACGAGATCACATTTGTGAAAAAGTATAAGATTTATATATTAATATATCTAAAGGCAAAATCATGGTCAAGAAATTTGATAAACAATTTCAGAATCTAACGCATTTCGTTCGATTCAGTACATCAGCATAGACAAAATAAGAACTTTGATTGCGCTAAGGAGTCATGTTTTACAACTAAATAAAAGTTAAAACTCTGTTAAGATCATCTTTTTACAAAACGTAGTAGTAAAAAATTCGCAACCACATAGGAAACAAACCATGCAAAAGGGGGGGGGGGACATATTTTTGAAATCGATGAGGCTATTTCATGAAAATATTTTTTTTTATTAACTTCTTTTCTATATAAAAAAAATTAAAAATCTGGCTCAGTAAACAATGTTTCTTCCGAATCCGGTCAACCCATTGATGTAAGGGATAGCGTTGACGACATTATCAGATACCAAAATGGAACTTAGAACTTTAGGCATGTTCACATCAACTACTTCCTCACTTTGAACCTTGGTATTGGTTCGCGTCTCTCGTGCCTTTTTTTTTTTCGATTTGTTAAGAACGTGAAGCTGTTTGGATAGAATGTTCGGCTCGAGCACGCGTATTGTTAAGATGTCCTGAAACGTTCACATCAACGTAGCCATGCGCTTCTAATTTAGTGTCTCCCACCTTTTAGCGTAAACATTAACAGAGCCGAATAAATAATCTTTCTCATGTAAAATCCTATTGAGTTGATTCATATAAGATAAATTAGTGTACGAAGCATGTCACTGACTTTTGATTGCAGCTTGCGAGATTCTCCACAGTCAGGCAAGATCGCCGCCACGCGTAGACGCCGAGATGCCGACCGGAGTAAGACATTTCTAACATCCGCTGTAAGTTTCAAAAAGAACTATATTAAGTTCAAATCTTGCTAGGCGCTTAAATATATTTTTTAGGAAAGCCACTTTTCTTATCGAATTTTCCATTGCTTCGTTTCTAAGGAATTCTATGATCCTTCCTTCCTCCTTTTCTTTTTATGTGCCTCTGTTTGTCGGAAATTATTCCGGTTTCAGAAAACTATGACTTGGTAAAAACAACCCAGCAAAAACAAATAAATAAAATAAAAGGGTGGGTGAAGTGAGAAATAAACTTAAAAGTTGTCTTGTTCGAAATTAGAAAGAATTTTTTTTTTATTTTACAAAAATTCCACGAAGGAAAGTACAATCTTGCTACAAATATTTCCCTTGCGGCCATTGTAACCAAGGCGAATACAACACCAAGTAACAAATGAACTGGTTTTCAAAACAGTTTCTACTAAAAGAAAAATATTGTTTTAGCAAACACTAAAATACAATGTGATAAATGTAAGTACTTCCAGATGTTTAAACAAACAAATAAAATATAAATAGTCTGTACTTATAATGTATTCTCAATAGATGCAGTTGTTTGACAGAAGAAGGTTTCAAAGCTCGCCAGTTAAAACTCTCCTCGGAAGAAAAATTCGTTTTCTTGTGATTCTAGTGCAGCGTTGAAAAGACGCACCGAAAGGAAGAAATTCTATTTTGCCCTTGAAAACTTCAGAGGGATTCTTTCAAAGTTGTTGAAGATACACTCAAATATCTTCGCTCGGAAAAATCATAAAATGCTGCTGCTACCACTATCTGACATTTCGGTGTCAAATTATTTTTCTATTAATTTTCAAATCAACATTTTTTATGCGGCTAACAAAAACTTGAATTTCACAGGGTAGTCTTAAAGAAGGAATCAAAGTGCTTAGAGATTCCACGTGTTAATCTTTTGTTCCGAGAGCTTAAAGAAATGCACCCACTTTTTCCATACGCTAGATTAAAAAAAAAGGCTTAATTTGGTGCTCAATTTTTTTTTAATCAGTTCTACGATGCTGGCGGCAAGGATTATCTCCCTTACAAGCAGTTTCGTACAAAAATCAAAAATAGGAAATAATGGAATATCAAAAGATCAATACAAAAATAATACAATAAATAAATAAATAAAAATAGGGGAGTTGATAAATGTCAGAAATAAATTCCAACATGTTTTGTTCCTTTGTACTTTGTAAATAAATAAATTTCTTCTTATTTAATTTTATCCAAGTAACATTTATTTACTGCCTAAAAAGCATAATTTTCCCACTTATTTGTTAAAACTTGTAGTTGCTTGAGAAAATAAAAACTTAACTCCTCTAAACATATATTACATGGCGAAAATTTCACGTATTTCACAACACTCCTTCAGATACTTAACACAGTGGCCATTTTTGTTGAATACCTCCTATGCTTTGCTTTCTCTACATTCTGTAAATAGACTTACTACAATGTTAAAAGTGAGCGCCATAAAAAAACTTACCTTCACCTATTTACGTCTTTGTAAAACTACGCCCTTTCCTAGCGAATCAGTAAACCAACTACCCACTTGAGAGCTTACTGCACGTCTTATGGGATGATAACATCCCCTTCAGAATCACAGAAGTAAATCGACTAAAAATGTAAGTGTTTCAATAAAAACAATAAACAACATAAAATAGTTCTGTTTTATAACTTAGTACAAAAAGCGTCAAACGTGTCTTTTTTGTAATTTAAAACGGGGTTATGTAACACGGTCCCCTCACTTTTACTTGGTACCCACATCAAAAAGCGTTGCTGCACAAATGAAGAAATCGAAAACAAGAAAGGTCCCTCCATTTTTAATTTTTAATTTTATAATTATCTCAATATCTCGGTGGATGTTTATCATTTACATCTTGTATATAAAAAACAATGTTTTCATCTTTAATCTGTTGCAATCTTACACGTGTTTCTTGGCAGATAGGTACACTAATTAGAGTTTAATAGCCCATCTGTCAATCTTCAGAGAATATTAGAATGTGTATTGAAATTGTAGCAACATCTTATAACGCCAAAAACCAAGAGAAAAAAAAACAAATGAACAAAGGGAGGATATTTAAAATGCGTGTTCCAATAAAAGAATAGTAATTTTAAGTACATAGAAGAAAATTCACGAGTTGGAAAAGTGTTAAAACCAAATGCCCCCCTTCGGAAACAAACAGGATGCGAAAAATGTCTACCTTATGGTGGTTATATATATATATATATATATATATATATATAGCTTATTGAAGATAGAATGTCAATATCCCTTTCTGCACGCCCCGCTTTATTGTTACAGCAAACTCCCCAAACCCCAGATGGAGAAGCAAAAGCGGAACGTCTGCTCACTTTGACCGCGCCTAATTTGCATCTGTGGAGACCAACTGCCTTTTAAAAGACTGATTAAAAGCAGACAGGGAGTTTTATTTTTGACAACTGAGAGAAAACATTACAGTTGATCATTTTAAAAGTAAGGACGGTATAGAAAGCAAAAAGGAAAAAAAAGAAAGTTAAAGTGTTATTGAAATAGTGAGGCGGCGTGTGTCTGAATTCTCTTCCTTTATTCGTCTGACAGATTTGTACTTTCTTTTGCGTTACGGGCGTATATATATATATATATATATATATATATATATATATATATATATATATATATATATATATATAACAATGTGTAGTGTTAAAATAAATAAAATTTATTTTAATCTGAACTTTCGAGAAATAACATTCTCCTTGTCAAAGTAGTGTTTTTCCTTCTTTTTTTCTTTTCATCGTCCGATGGCAATGGACTTTTGGGTCAGAAAATCACGTTATGTATGTATAAGCGCGGCTACACCAATTTCAATCAGTAGGGTGTGTAGACATATTTTTAAAACCATTGTTTGGTAATAGTATTATATTTTTATGAAAAAAAACATAACAATGTGTAGTGTTAAAATAAATAAAATTTATTTTAATCTGAGCTTTCGAGAAATAACATTTTCCTTGTCAAAGCAGTGATTTTCCTTCTTTTTTTTCTTATATATATATATATATATATATATATATATATATATATATATATATATATATATATATATAGCTCTTTATTACAACGAAGGATGTTAACAGGTCTCCGTGTTAGAAAGGCAATAAAAATTTGGAACCATTCTTGCAAGAGAACTTTTTGATTGACCTTTCGCTTTGCTTCATTGCAATTTTCTGTTTTGAAACTTAGAAAATACGTCTTTTCCTTCATCGTCAAGCATTGCCGACATGAGAAGAAGAAGAAGGCGGGAACTAGTTTATCTATAATACCATGACGTCGACGTGTTTCTCTCTTCGCATAGCAACATTGTTATATTTGACCTGGGAAACATAATCTCGTTTTCAACCGCACGGTCACTTTGGCTTCTGGGTTCAAAGAATCGATGAAGGCGTTCAGCGTTTTCTACAGAAAAGAGATTTTCATCTTTTATTTATTTTATTTAAGAAACACACACGACGTTCTTAGTTGCAAAGACAAACCAAAATAGTGAGTTTTTCTCCTGTGAAGGCACTGTTAGTCAATCGGTAACGCTTCAATTCGAAATAGAATGTTCATTTTTTTTTAATGCACAGTTGAATGGACGCATCTATATAAGATGCGTTCAAACCTTTCTATAGAGGGTTTTGTCCGTCGATACTTCGATAATGCTTAAAATTAAAATAGCATCTCGTCGGTGTGTCACGCTTCAGTTTGAAATAGCATTTTCAGATCCAATGGACGCATCTTATTTTAAATGCGTCCAAGCATCTGTATAATATACTCTATACGTCGATCAGTTCGTCACGCTAAAGGTTGAAATAACATTTTCGACAGTCTGTCACTATACCAAACTTATATACATAAGCCCCTCCTTCTCGGGGTGAGCACTGTCCTTAATGATATCACCTGCCACTATTTAGCATAATGCAAAGCTCTTCGTAAATAAACAAATGGAGCAGTCTAGTGGCTGACAATGTTTATATAAAAGCATTGAGATATAACTTACTAACAGCACCCGTTCCGTGGTCAAGTGGTTAGAATCACCGACTATCAACTAGATGGTCGTTTTTTGGATCTTGGCTTGCGATGGATGCTAATCTAGCCGCACTAAAGAGTTGAGATACAACGAAACATCTGTCTGTGAATGACATATATATATATATATATATATATATATATATATATATATATATATATAGTTGTTGGCATCCGTCAGTCGCAACGATTATGAATCAGCGCCGTATTGGGATGTTGCTCATGTGTATCTTCCACGTTTCATCCCCGTAGAGAAGCCTGACGATTCTTTACGGGGATGAAGCTCGGAAGCCTCTGTGTAGCTTTATTGGCATGAATATATTTTCATAACTTACTACTTAGCTCTACTCACGTATTGAACACTGTTGAAGTGAATACTGAAAATCGATACATAAAAGATTATATCTCCTTATAACTTTTTTGTGGATACATGAAATAATAATACACCCCCTCCCCCCCCACACACACACATATATATATATATATATATATAAAGTTAATCCAACAAAAGATATAAGAGGCAACTAATATCTGTAATTAGTGAATATCCGGATAAAACTGAAGCTCAATATACTGGATAGAGCAGTAATAGCATTATATAAAGTGAAATAATCAAATAAGGTGTCAATCAAATTTTATTAGAATTCAATGTTCAAGCAAAGGACCTTAAAGTCCTTAACTCATGAGTTTTCAAAGAAAATTCTTCTCCTCAGGGGACCATTACGGCCATGACATTACTGCAGGTAATAAAATTAAACTTTGAAAATATATAAAAATATATATAAAAATACATAAAAGTATATAAAACATCAAATATATCAGCCCAAAACATTCTTTTTTGTTAAAGCTATACAGTTCATCCAAGTCATACAATTTAAAACATATTCAGAAAAGATATCCAAGAGGTTGATTGAAAAGTGATCCAGGTGGTGAGTGGTAGTCCAAAAACGAAAAAGTTATCCAGGCGGGAAATCTGTTTGCAAACGATGCAGTAAATGGCAGTGAAAAATGTATCCTAGGTGTATGCAAATTAATAAAACGATAAAAAAAAGAAATTTGATTCGCACTATATTTTATTAGTTCACTTTATATATATATATATATATATATATATATATATATATATATATATATATATATATTCACTCCTAAACTGATGAACCAATCATCGTGAATTATGGAATATATATTCTAGCTATAGTAACGTGGGAAAATTATTATTTTTATGAAGTTTACCATTTAGGATGTCCCCCCCCCCCCAAACTCGCAACCTCCAAAATAAAGGGAGATAGAAAAAAATTATTATAGGAAAGAATTGCTCAACATCAAATTTTGACTTATATCATGTACTAAAATTTTAACTGGATCTGTTCACGCGCGTAACGTCAATCACGTTTGTGCGGTGTAAATTCCTAACCTAATGAACTTATCATTATGAATTATGGGATACGTATCCTTGGCAACACGGTAAGTAACGTGGGCAAATTAGTTCTGTTTTGTTGTAAACGTGACTATTTAGGAAGCTCCTTAATTTTGTTTAATGAACTTAAAAGCTGGTGATACACATATTGCTTATATCCACATGGGAAGAGTATTCTGCTAGTAAGTATATAATTGGGAAAATAAAACTCCTGCAGTTACGGATGGCTTACAATAATGATTAACCAGCAGTAAAAATGGATGTATAAGTGTACAATATGAAATATAGATTTAAATAAGTGAAGATTAGACAGGCGTCCTTTAATGCGTTAGATAGAATAACAAGAAAAAAGAATTGTTTCGAGGATGCAGAGATGGTCGAATAAGAATGCTTACTGGCGACCGGGTTCGAATCTCCGGATGAAACAGTCACCGTATGTAGAAACACTGCAAGCTGTGATACGACAAAACAAATCTCTGCGAGTTATTATCTCTCTCTCATATATATATATATATATATATATATATATATATATATATATATATATATAGTAAGCTATGAAAATATATTTATGGCAATCAAGCTACACAGAGACTCCCGCGTTTCATCCCCGGGGGAATCTTCAGGCTAGAATGCATGGAGTTATTTTTGCCGGTTGTTTTTATATATATACGGCTTGCTAGTTAAACAATCAGATTCTTTGTTGTTCTCTCAGCCAATCGTTGGGATTCCTGCGAACAAAGGCTTTGTTGGTGTCACTCCCTATATCGTCCACATATTGTTTGTTATTGTTGTGAAGTTGTCCAACAGTAAATAATAAATAAAGGAAGTCAAGTCGAGGGTTGGTTTAACAAGTGTATTAACAAAGTAAGAAAGTGACTAGCACTTGGCTAGACAGTTACAAGACTGTGCTTTGCCTTCTTTGACTCTGGTGACTCGCACTATTTATAGTGACAACCGGTGCTGCTTCTCCTGTGTAAGAACAGCCGGTGTAACACCCCCCTTAGAAAATATCCCCTCTGGGGATTAATAACGTTTTTGTTTGGGAATCACCATCATCAACTCAGTCGATTTCCGTTTTCTTTTTGATCTCCTAATCTCAGGAGCAGTCTCGAATTGAGTTGGAGGAGCTTTCGTAGCTAAGGCGCATCCTCTACACTCCCTGACTTTTTCTTCGATATGCTTATCCATGTTTGGCCAGTAAACGAAAGACCGCATAAGGCTTTTCATTCTCGATATGCCTGGATGTTCAACATGGAATTCCTTGGGCATTATTTTCTGTAATGTCATAGGAATTACAACCCTGTCGCTATATAACAGGACGTTGTCGCAAATTGAATAAATTCCATCATCTAGTTGGCTATTGTTGATTTTTTCTTTCGTGCTTATGATAAATTCATCCACCTCTGCCTTACTCTTAATCTCATCAAGCGTTACTGGAAGTTCTCTTATTGTGTCACATAACGTATTTTTTACTTCAGCTTCCGCTTGAATGGCTGCTATCACCATATCCTCCAATGGTTATGTCTTAGGTATCAGCCTTGATAACCCATCTGCATGACCAAATTTCTTAGATGGTACATACTCTATTTGAAAATTGTAGTTAAGAAGAATGGTACCCCATCTTTGGAGTCTATTCGCAGTGTGTTGTGGTAGTCCCTTTTTCGATCTGAAAATCGTTAATAAGGGTTTGTGGTCTGTTTGTAACAGAAATTGTCTACCGTGCAGGAAACGATGAAATTTCTTTACCGCGAATATAATGCTTAGAGCCTCTTTCTCAATTTGAGAGTATTTTTTTCGGCTGGTAGAAGTGTTCGGGATGCATGGGCTATGGGTTTTAATTTTCCATCATCCATTTTGTGCAATATGCATGTTCCTATACCATAGTTGCTGGCATCGCTTGCAACTACAATATCACGCTTGGGATTATAATGTGCCAGAAACAAGTCAGACGTTAAGATATCTTTAATTTTCTGAAACGCTTCTTCGCACTCTTGCGTCCAGACCCATTTTTGGTCCTTCTTTAACAGTTCATTTAAGGGTGATCTTAGTTTATGCATGTTTGGTACGAACACATTGTAGTAATTCGCCAACCCTAAGAAGCTTTGTAGGGATGCAGTATTTTCTGGAGCAGGCATATTCCTTATCGCCATTGCCCTATCTGGGTCTGGCCGTCTTCCTTGCTCATCGATGATTTACCCTAAGTATTTTATTTTTTCCATGAAAAAAGTACATTTCTCATCTTTGATTTTAAACCCATAATCCTGGATTTTTTTTGAATACTTGGTTTACATGAGTCTTGTGTTGTTCTTTGCTAACGCTGTTTATTAACACATCGTCCAGGTACCCTACTGCGAAATTCATCCCATTTAACATCATGTCCATAATTTGTTGAAAAATCCCAGGGGCGACCTTGACCCCAAAAGGAAGTCGGTTAAATTTGTATAATCCCTTATGGGTATTGATACATAGCAGTTTTGAACACTCTTCATCGACAGGGATTTGAAGATAAGCGTCGCTGAGGTCGATTTTAGAAAAATATTTTCCTCCACTCAGTTTCGCAAATATTTCTTCAGGGCTTGGAAGAGTGTAATGGTGATCTTTTAATGCCTTGTTCAAGCCCGTGGAAAAGTCGGCACAAACCCGAATCTCCTTGTTCTTTTTCTTAACATAAACTGTAGGTGAAGCCCACTCACTGTGATCAATTTTTGAAATGACAGCCATGTTCTCGAGTCTTTCTAATTCACCGTCTATTTGCTCTATAGCGGCGTATGGAACATTTCTTTTTTTTCTGAACACAGGTAGTTCATTTGTTTTAACTTCAAACTTTGCTACCGCTTTTGTACACCTTCCAAGACCGCCTGAAAATACGTCTGGAAAATTTTCTTTTAATTCCCTCTTGAGTTTTTCTGCCTCCACATTCGAATCCTCAACCTTTTGGCAAAAGGAGCTTAAAGGCAGATCCCATAGGCTAAATTTTTCAATCAGATCAGTTCCAAAAAGGTTATTCGATTTTCGCATAACAAAAATTTTGGCTTTTACGCTCTTATTCTGGAAAGAAATATTCGTCAATAATTCCCCTTCGAAGGTTATTTTTTCACCACTGACGCTTCTCGCCGTTTTTTGTGATTTGATCATAGTGGGTCTCCCAAGCTTCTTCCATGTCTGTACATTAATGATGGAAATGTGAGACCCACTATCAAGCTGTAGTCTTACTTTTTTTTAAACATTTTGACCTGTACATATTTCCGGATATTTTGTTCTTCAGGTTCAATTTTTGTCAGTTTAATGGCTGTCTTTCTACCCGATTTTTTCCTACAACGTGATGCCTTATGTCCTTTCTGGTGGCAGTTGTCACATTGTTTGAATATGTAGGGACACTCATAGTACCAATGGTTATCTCCACACCTCCAATACGGTCCAGGTGGATCTTTTCCATGTTTTTTCTCTGGTTATTCATTGAAGTCAATTTTTTCTTCTGATGGATTTTTTTAATGTGCGACACTCCGTTTTCCTCTATGTCACGACTGTCCTGTTTCAACGCAACAAAACGTTCACAGTCTTCCGCTAAGTTTTGTATTGTTAGACATGGCTCATTTTTGAGTTTATTTAAAACACGACGTCTGATTTCAGAGTCTTTATTTAAGACCAGACCTTGCAAGAATATTAGACATTTAAAATTGTCCGATGATAATTCCTCTAATTTAAAATCGTCGCAAAGTTTATTTACTATACTTGCATACGTAATGTAGTCGTCTTCCTCTCTTCTAGTGACATTCATGCACTTATATCTCCTGTGGAATAGAGAAGTTTTTGTAGAAAACAGTTCTGTTAGTAAAGTAACTGCCTCCTGGAAGTTCAACTCACTGGTCTTTTTTGGAAGGATAAAATTCACGAACTTTGTATGCTCGGCAGCTCCTAATTTTCTTAGCAAAAATCTAACTTTTTTAGAGTCTGCCCATGTACTGCAGTCCGATACAAAAATATCCTCATATCTTCTATAGAAGTGAGCAAAAGTGACATCGTCTTCTGGATTATAATTGAAAATTTCGATAGCGCTCCACACAGCCGTCTGGGAGAATGCATTATGATTCTCGTTTGCTTTCGTTAACTGTGTTGCCTCCAGAAATTTTCTCTGTTCCTCCTGTGTTTTTATCAAGAGTTCTTCGAAGTGTTTCTGCTGTTGTAGCAGTCTTTCTTGGAATCTTTCTTCTCGTGTTGTCGCCAGCTCTTTTTGTTCAGCATGCATTTTTCTTTGGGCTTTTTGCTGTTCCAACAACTCTCTTTTAAATTTCTCCTCAATTTCAACTTGTTTTCTTTGAAGTTCCATTTGTTGTTCAACTTGCTGTCTTTGTAACGCAACATTTTATTCCGTTTGGAATTTAAGTAATTGAAAAAGAGAATCTTTGAATTCAGTGTCCATCATTCACAAATACAAATTATGCACCACACAATTTACACTTGTAAAAATAAATCAGTTTTCCCCACAACGTGCTTAATATAATTAATTTGCTCAACTAATACACAAAGAAAGAAATATATTATTCCTTAGTAAAAAAAATTCAATCCCAGTTCTTTTGTTTGAAAAACAAAACTAAGAAAAAAATTTTTTTTTTATATATGTGTACGTAGTTTTACAAAACCAAGTCCGTCGCTATAAGCCTAATAAGACTAGTTTTATGGGAAATCTTTTTAACCCCTTTTCATTTTGCAAAAATGCGACTTGCTTATTTAACAGTTCTTTGTTAGAAGCACAAATGACTTACGCGAATATATTTTTTCACTGTCCGTCCTTTGCAATTCTGTGGTAGACCGTTTTAATAAATAGTCAATCCGGATCTTGCTCAAATATCAGATGTTGTCCTAATAATAACGACAAACTTACACAATATCTGTAATAATTGATAACAGTGTATTCAATTATTTCAATAATTGAAAATGTCTTTCGCGTTTTCTAGTTTTCGATTTTTGGTAGCAAGTTTTGAGTTTGTGTTTTTTTTTTCGCTTAACTACTCAGTAGTTAATTTGCTGTTAATCCTTGCGAATCCAAATATCTGACGAAGATGGGTTTTTTCCGTGAAGATCTTGCGAATCACTTTGGGTGATTTTTTTTTGCAGTGAAATCGTTTCGATTCCTCGTCGCCAATCTGTTGTGAAGTTGTCCAACAGTAAATAATAAATAAAGGAAGTCAAGACGAGGGTTGGTTTAACAAGTGTATTAACAAAGTAAGAAAGTGACTAGCACTTGGCTAGACAGTTACAAGACTCTGCTTTGTCTTCTTTGTCTCTGGTGACTCGCACTATTTATAGTGACAAGCGGTGCTGCTTCTCCTGTGTAAGAACGGCCGGTGTAACAGTTATCAATGGATTTGCCTATATCCTGATTCCTTTGTTGTGTCAATGTAATGGGTGAATTTATTTTAACACGTGGTTCCTGGTATTTCTATTTTAGGTTTTAATTTTTAAATTGTTAAGTTTTTTTGGTTTTTTTTATCTATTTGTTT
>OY744521.1:88352197-88479697 GCA_963556195.1 Sepiola atlantica | reverse complement strand
TCTTCCCAATCTGTTGTCCCTCTCAGAACCAGCACTTTTCTCCGCCCATCTTCCGGCCGAGCCCAGCTAATCAGAAAGTAAAATGAAACCATTCAAATAGATAGCCTCCCCACCCCTCAACTAAAATTGCACTGTCTTTATGATTATATCCGCCCGTGGGTGAAATCATTTCTGGCGAGAGAGAAAAATGTGATCGAAGAACTATAATTACCAACTTTGGACGATTCTGCCATTGATATGTGCGGTATATCGATAAAGCAAATATAGTATTTGGTCTGTCAATGACCATTTATAGAATGAGACATGTCGAGTTTGAATGGAGATCAGAAACGAACAGACTTTTTCATAACTAGCTTCATTACACAAAATATAGTGACAAATATATTGAAGTCGCAACGAAAACGGTTGCTAGAATTCAGTGTATTTTATCCGTTCTCAATCACTTTCTAGATAGGGATATCGTACTTTATTACTGACTTAACGTTGTCCTTAACCTTGCATTTAACCTTGACCTTTACGATTAGGCTGCTTCCGCTTTTTTAAGTTACGAACGAGTATGATTGAATTTAGAAAAGGTAGAGTTACCTTTGATTTTTTGGAAAGAGATTTTTATTTTAATGAATCTTAAATATTTTAATAGTAGCTATAAAAGTATTTATATTTTAACAAGATGAAAAAATAAAAACAATTGCTTGATTAAAATAAAATATTTAGAGAGTTGGAAATATCATTTTTAGGTGGGTGTTGTTTTAAATATTAGGGAAGACTGGTTATGCCTAGATTTGGGAATTAAATTAATATTTTCATTGTTTAACATCAAGTGTTCCATTTAACTTTCGAACCGGACGCATCATTATTAGTGTTGTGTCCATGTTTTTTATCCTGTGACCTTTCTACGGTTCAGGGGTGAGTAGAAAGTGACTAACTTGGCTTTAATTTCGACAACCTCGTAACTCTCGTTTTCTTTATTTTGTCTTTTAGTTCTCACATTCTATGAACGATGTTTCTGACAAAGGGAGAAAAATTGCTGATTTCTCGGTCGGAATCTATCCATCTAACACAAATCTTTGGCTCGTATTTTTTACCTTGAAATAGTATTGTTTAGCTCCTTACGTCAAGCGGCTTCATGTCCTGCCCTGATTTGCATAAAAAGAGGAGTGTCCGGCGAACTTAAAATATTCTTAAGTTCCGATATTATGTCATGTTTAAAAACACTCTCATTTTAACCCTTCTAATTAGCTTTAATTTGTAATTAACTCATTAAGTAACACATCTCTTACTAGTTTTCTGTTTATCAATTTCATGTTCTCTTATTGTATGTTGTTTGGCTGTCCCGTTCTCATTGTATACGCTGTTTATCACTCTCGCTTCCGTTTCTCTCTCATTTTTTATCTATTTGTGACAATACTAAAATTGACTGAATCAACGTTTTTTTTTTACGCCTACAGATTTTTCCTATATATTTGAATTTCACAAAATACATTGTAAAATGTTTATAAGTTCAATTATTGAGTTGAAAAAAAATCTGTTAATTTTTCTAGTAAGTCGTAAGTTACCTATCTCTTACTATGTCTATGTCCATCACTTTCTCTCTCTCTCTCTCTCTCTCTTTCTCTCTCTTTATCTCTCTCTTTATCTCTCTCTTTATCTCTCTCTCGCGCGTCTTTTCTCTCTCTCTGCCTCTCTCTAGCTTTCTCTCTCTCTCTCTCGCTTTCTTTCTCTCTCGCTTTCTTTCTCTCTCTCTCGCTTTTTCTCTCTCTCTGTCTCTCTCTCGCTTTCTCTCTCTCTCTCTCTCTTTATCTCTCTCTTTATCTCTCTCTCTCGCGCGCCTTTTCTCTCTCTCTGCCTCTCTCTAGCTTTCTCTCTCTCTCTCGCTTTCTTTCTCTCTCGCTTTCTTTCTCTCTCTCGCTTTCTCTCTCTCTCTCTCTCGCTTTCTCTCTCTCTCTCTCGCTTTCTCTCTCTCTCTCGCTTTCTTTTTCTCTCGCTTTCTTTCTCTCTCTCTCGCTTTCTCTCTCTCTCTCTCGCTTTCTCTCTCTCTCGCTTTCTCTCTCTCTCTTTCTCTCTCTTTCTCTCTCTCGCTTTCCATCTCTCTCTCTCTCTATTTATGTCATTTGACCTCTGCTCTTATTTTACACAGTGTCTATAACTCTCGCTTCTGTCACTCTTTTTGATTCTCTCTCTCCCTCCCTTTATTAACAATTAACACGATGAAATGTTTATAGTGAAGGAAGTGCCTAACAATCTACAACCGCTTTTTTCTTCAGCTAACACTGCTTAAATCCAGTGACAAGATGTCGGAAACCACTGGAAACAATCACGAGATAAACAGAGAAGCGTTAGTGTTATTTCGGAGTTTAACAAAAAATGTCTGATACAACTCACCACCCGGCCGGTGATGATGGTTTGCAGAAATAAATAAACTAATATTATGAATATCCATATGTTGGAACAGATTTCATGTGAGTTTTAAAAGAGAAAAAAGATGTCGATCGGTAGTTAACTACACACGAATATAATACTATTAATAAATGTGGCCCCTGTGGTTAATCAATTTTTTGTTTAAATAATCTGTTAAATCTAACTTCTCTTATTCAAGCTGATTAAGACATCTCTTTAGGAACGTCTATATTTATGCATACATATTGAATACTACCAACTTAGACTTTACAGACCCACCACAGACCTGCACTACAAATAATCCTTCACTCTATAATAGCGACCAATATGTATTTATTTGTATATAAATAAATATATGTACTTCCATCACGTCACGCAAAAGTTAGCAAGTAAAACAGGCGCGTTTTTCTAATACCTGGACGAAACCATTTAAAGTGGTGAGGGGAAGCGAGAAAGCAAATAGCAATTCAGACAGCCACCTCAGATTTACTTCGCCCCCTGAATGAATTCTAAAAAGAAATCATCCACTTTATAATAAAAAGTCAATGGCGTTTTTTTTCTTTCATTCAACTTTCTAACTGGAAGCACTTTTATTAGTATTAAGATATTGGATACTGTAAAGGTAGCTGAGCGAGGAGTCTATAGTGAAGCAAGTGTTGCGCAATCTCTAACCTAAAGCAGCATTGTTTGTGTTCAGTAGCAAAGAGAAGTTCAAGAGGGCTGGAAACAATGTCGGGATAAGCAGAGCATGACTGGTGTTATTTCAGATTTTTCCTTCTCCTAGATTAGTTGCACAACCAAGACTTGAGAGTCTAGTATACCATACTATTTAATCCATAGCTAGAAGGGAGTATATGGATCCCAACCTTTCCCATGGGTATTAGTGAAAGTGATTGAGTAGCCCTGACAAAACTCGAACCCGGTCCGATGGGCTCATAGTCCGCGCTTGTTACCACTACACAACACTATTCCCACACATGTATACGGCGATAAGCAAGTTGACACACCAGTTTTCGTAAGAACGCCGAATGTTAAGCGACGTTGAGCCTGGTCAGTACTTTGATGGGTGACCATTTGGGAATATAAGGTGGTATGTGTAAAACCTGGTTTTAGTGACCTTGCATAGCGAAGATCGGCTACCAATCTGCAACTACAACGAACAATCTTGGGTCATTCGTTGTGAACTGCCGCCACCAAACACTGACCGGCGATGACAGATCGATTTCAGATTCAGATGACATTGTGAATACTACTATTACTAATGATCAGGTTTGATGTAATATGTCCAGTATAGATATATATTTAAATCAGATTTTTCACTCAACTTTATAACTGGACGTACTGGGATCAAAGAGTAGTATCTGTTCCGTCCGCGGTCTTTCGAGACTGAAGCGATTTTTATTTTTGTCATAATCCAAAGTGCCTCTTTTTGGGGAGCCGGATTTTCCCCACATCAAATAACGACCTTATGTCTAACTCTGCCCTCGTGGCGAGGCAAGTAAATAGTTACACATCTTTTTAGCATGGACTTCCTTCATGAGTAAAAAATAAGCTGTAACTTAAATTTTGCATTTTATTTTGGAAGGATGTTAATCTAGGAAGTTAATGGATCATAAAATCATGGAATAACGAATTGGAATTTGGATTTTTGAATATGCTAGATCAGTTCGGATAAACTATGGCGGCTATGTCAATATAGCCAGTCGCCATAGAGACAGTCGTTAATATCGGCTTACGTCAATATATGATAAGGTACACGGGATATTTGTACGTGCTGATTTTAATATAGTTATAAAATGAAGATAAAAAAATAACAAGAGCAGATATTCTTAAGATGCGTCTATCAAATCTACGCGCAAACCTATTTTAATCTTAAGCGTGACATACCGACAAAGATCCTCTTTCAAGCTTAAACGTGAAACACCAAGAAGAGCTTCTTAAACAGATTGCTGGACGCATCTAAAATAAGATGCGTCCATTCAATCTGTGCGTTTAACGACGGAAATGTTATTTCAAACTAAAGCGTGACAAGTGGACAGACCGATTGACGAACAGACAGGGTCTCTTATCTAGATACATGGGCGGATCTACAAATGCTACTTCAAAATTAAGCTTAAAATGCTATTTCAAAGCTACGCGCGATCTTGATGCTTTGGTGCATCTCAAATAAAAATGCATCAACTCAATCTGCGCGTTCAGCGATGAAAATGATAAATTTAAACTAAAGCATGACATAAAAACCGACGGACTTACCCTATCTTGTAGATGCGTGGACGCTTCTTAAAATTACGTAATAAATATTAAAATAAATGTCCCAAACGGTGACGGCTCTATGGGTTCGTGTGGAAATAAAATATAGTTTAGAGTCGTGAGGGAATTTTACAATCTTTAATTTTGAGCAATCATCTTTTTTTTAATATGGTCATGTAAAGTCTGGTTATCTGATGACCACGTGACGTTTACATTTCTAAAAAAGGTCAAAAAATAAAATTACTTGTTTAGCAATTTATACTACTACTGCAACTACTACTACTACAACTGCTGCTACTATTACTACTACTACTACTATTAATAATAATAATAATAATAATAATAATAATAATAATAATAATAGTAATAATAATAATAATAATAATAATAATAATAATAATAATAATAATAATAATAACAAGAACTTAAGTCAGTTTTGAGACTGACAACGTAAGGATGGGCCAACGTCTAATCTGGTCCCTATTTTTCTATACTGCATGAAGTATTCCCAAAACTATGCCATGGAAACGTTGATAACTTAAAAGCTAATTATCTGATAAGGCTAATATTTGTCATGGGGATTACTGTTATCAAAGAGCATCAGATAGTAAGGATACGTCCGCTAGTACTTATTTGATGATTTAAATTTGCAGGAGAGACATTAGCGTGTTAACAAGAAAAAAAGTTTCAGACGGAGGGGGTAGCTGGCCTTTAGGGGTGTAATATTACTTTCGTATGGGCTTCCATACGTGCTGTCGGAGCCGGAAGTCGTCAGGTGACTGTTATTAACACTGCCTATGTGTGCCACCATTTTTGTATTCCGTTTTAGTTGAATAAAGCTTGGCTTCCAAGTAAGACGTGTTTTTATTATTACAATTTATTCAACTAAAACTTATTTGGACGTTTACCACGATACTAAGATTGATGTGACATGGAAACCTAAATGACTAGACATTGATTCCAGTCGACCGACAGCTGCTAAGGAATACCGACACTGGCGTACAATACTAACCAATTACATTGAAGATTATCAAAAGATGATACCGAACAAATACAGAGCCTTGTTAAGATGTGTGAGCTCTAGTATTTATGAGTTTATAGAGACATGTACGAACTTTGATGCTGCCATTGCAAAACCGGACAGCTTGTTTATTAAAACACCGAATGAAGTTTTTGCAAAACATGTACCAGCTACCAGACGGCAGAAACCAAAGAATATTGATGGACGAGTTTTTTCGGGAGTAGGAGAAACTAAAAAGAAATTGCAACTTTCGCGACCACAGTGTAGAGGAGTGTGGCAATGAGGCAATGCGTGGCGCATTCATTTCTGGGATATCCTCGCCTGAAATATGACAGCGGCTCTTGGAAAATAAAACGCTGGACCTTCGGACGGTTTACAGTAACGCCTCTGCGTTGGATATAACGAAGCGTTATAGTGATGAGTACGCAACTCCGGATAACTATCTGGCTACAGTTGTGGACCCAGGGTCACCACAGGTATGTGAGTTTAATTGTTCCTGCCCCCCAGTTGCTCCTGGGTAATCGGCTATGGCTGCCACATATAAAAATCGCAAATGTTTCTTCTGTGGTTTCTTCTACCATTCAAGAGATAACTGTCCTGCCCGGAAGGCTACTTGTAATAAATGCTTCAAGAAAGGACATTATGCCCGCGTGTGCAAATCTAAGTCTTCAAGTTCAGTGGCATTATTGGTCGGTTCTCACTTACTGACCACATTTACCAACATACCACAATGACTCGCTCCAGCTGCAACGCATGCGACTGTTAATGAGAAGAAATTAAGTGTTCTCCTGGATTATTGCAGTACTGATAGAAAGTACTTAACGAAAGAATTGTGCAGGAATTAAAACTAAAAGTCTATCCGTCCAATAAAAACATTTCTATGGCTCAGAAAACATTGAATACTCGTTCCAAGGGCTATGTTATTGTTAATTTAGCTCTTGATCTTAATAACCAGTTCTATGTTGCTACACGGCGTGGGATTCTGAAAAATTTGTATTCGGACTTAATACTTGGCCAGGATTTCTTGCGTAAACACCAAAGTGTAACTTTTAAATACGGTGGGCCTCGTCCCGAGTTAACTATGAATAGAGCTATCCTCTTTTGTGCATTGGCTGCATCAAAAATAGAAGAGCCGTCTCTTTTTCAAACTGTATCTTCAAACTGCAAACCAATAGCTGCACAAATCCAGACGTTTTAGCAATGACGATCAGATATTCATTGGAGAGAAAGTTAATAATCTACTCTCTGAGAGCTTCGTCGAAACCAGCATATCACCATGGCGAGTCCAAGTAGTGGTAGTAAAGGACCCTACCTACCAACATAAAAAGCGGATGTGTGTGGATTATTCACAGACAATTAACCAATAAACTGAATTAGATGCCTACCCTTTGCCAAGGATAGACGACACGGTGAATGATCTTGCAAAATACAAGGTGTTCTCCACTTTTGATCTTAAAAGTGCTTACCACTAAGTGCTGCTGAATGAGACTGATAAAAACTATACCGCGTTTGAGGCAAATGGTTGCTTGCATCAGTTTTGTAGAATTCCGTTTGGAGTCACAAATGGGGTCGCTGCCTTCCAGCGGACTATGGACAGTATAGTAAAATAGGAGAACCTATACGGTGCTTTCCCATACCTTGACAATCTAACAGTTGCGAGAATTACTCGGGAGGAACATGATCAAAATGTAAAGCAGTTCCTAGACACTGTCGGTCGGAGAAACCTTACTCTTAACACATCAAAGACTGTAACATCTATGCCTTCTATTAACGTGCTGGGATACTGTGTTTGGAAATGGTGTCATCAAGATTGATACCGAGCGACTTCGCCCATTTAAGGAGCTTCATCCACCGAGAACTTAAAATCACTTAAAAGAGTAATTGGAATGTTTGCGTACTATGCAAAGTCGGTACATGAATGTTCTAACAAAATTGAACCGCTAAAAAACGCGAAAGAATTCCCATTGGAAAAAAGGCCTTGAAATTCTTCAACTTATTGAAAATAGAGTTGGAAAAGGCTACTCTGTAGACAGTGGATGAAAACTTGCCTTTTGAGGTAGAGTGTGGTGCGTCTGATGTTGCGATTTCCGCCGTTCTTAATCAAGGAGGACGACCTGTCTAGAACACTACAGGGCAGTGAACTAAAATACCACATCGTAGAAAAAGAAGCGACTGCCATTATTGAAGCAGTGCGTAAATGGAGCCACTATCTGGCACGAAGACACTTTACTTTGATTACCGATCAGCGGTCAGTAGCCTTTATGTTCGATAGTAAAAGGCTTACTAAAATTAAGAATGCACAAATTCAGGAATGGAGACTAGAACTTACTGCATTCATCAACACGATTAAGTATCGTCCTGTTAAGGATAATGTGGTTCCTGACACATATTCCAGAGCATACACTTGTTCAACTTTTAATACCTCTACACTCGCTGATCTCCACAATGGACTGTGTCATCCGGGGATAGCTCGACTGCTTCATTTGTTAAGAGCAATGAATCTCCCTTTTTCTACAGAAGAGGTAAAGAAGATATGTGCTTCTTGTAGGATTTGTGCAGAGCTTAAACCTCAATTCTACCGCTTACCAAAAGGAACTCTTATAAAAGCAACAAAACCTATAGAACGACTTAGTGTTGATTTCAAAGGTCCTCTGCCTGGTATATTGAGTAATTGTTATTTATTAATTATAGTTGATGAATACTCTCGTTTCTCTTTTGTTTTTCCATGTCCCAATATGCGTACGGCAACAGTGATCAGATGTTTAGATTTGCTATTTAGTCTATGTGGAATGCCAAGTTATATACATTCAGATCGGGGCACATATTTCATATCCAAGGAGCTGAAATCTTATCTCTCCCAGAAAGAGGTTACCACTAGTAATAGCACTCTTTATCATCCAACCGGAAACGGACAAGTAGAGAGAGTTAATGGCATTATATGGAAGGTGATTTTTTTTAGCTCTTAGATCGCGTACCTGTCTGAAAAGCATTGGGAACTAGTGATTGTCGAGGTTCTCCACTCACAGAGATCGTTGTTGTGTACAGCAACTAACGTCACACCGCATGAACGTTTCTTCACATTTCAGCGTCGTTCATCCCATGGAAACTCGCTCCCCTCTTGATTAATGACTCCTGGACCCGTACTGCTAAGGAAGTTTGTAAGAAACAACAAAAACGAACCTTATGTAAACCAAGTTGAGCTCTTTAACAGTAACCCGACCTATGCAAACATTAGGTACCCAGATGAATGAAACTCTACTGTGTCTGTTCGTGACTTAACACCTTGTCCCGAAGCCCAGACAATCTCAAGATATCCTATTGAGGAACAAGAGAGAAGGAACCATTTTGTGCCAGAAAATGATAATATACAATGCCATAATGGGGCCTATGATGACACGTTGGCCCAGCCTGGACTAAGGCGATCCAGTCGGGTACAAAAGCCTCCCAATCGATATAGAGATTGACTGGAGTAGCAAGTAAAAAAATTTTTTTAAAAGAATATATATATTTGTATGTATATTAAAGCTACTTTTTTTTCAAGCAGGGAGAATGTAATATTGCTTTCGTTAAAAAAATAAAATAAATAAAAATAAATAAATAAATCAAATAAAAAAATTTAAAAATAAAATATTGAAGCCACTATTTTTTCTTACTAACAAGCAAGAATGTAATATTACTTTCGTTAAAAAATAAATAAATAAAATTAAATTAAAATTTTAAAAATAAATTATTGAAGCCACTATCTTTTCTTTCTTTCCCGCAATGGGCTTCCATACATGCTATCGGAGCCGGAAGTCGTCAGCTGACTGTTGTAAAAAGTGTCCATGTGTTCCACCATTTTTGTATTCCGTTTTAGTTGAATAAAGCTTGGCTTCTAAGTAAGACGTGTTTTTATTATTACAGGGGCATTATCTCCTGCGAGAACACAAGCTAAAAGAAATGACGTCACACGGTATAGTATAGACGCGAAGAGCGGCGAGAAGCGGCGAGAAGCGACGAGAAGCGACGAGACGTGATAAGAAATAACGTACGAATCGATTATAAACGAAATCCGTAACCCTGATATATTTCCCTCCCCCTTCACTGCAAGCAGAGAATAACCTAATAAAATGGTCCTTCTCCAAATCCGGGATCGAGTTTTTTTCCTTTGTGTTGTCGCGCCAACTTTGATTCCGGAACGAGAATGCACCCCCACAGAGAGGTAGCCATTATGGGACGACGAGAGCCAATATTGGATGAAGTGTTCTCAGTCTCGGAGGATCACTGTGGTTAAGTGTTGAAGACACGAGGTTTGATTTAATTGTACTATTACGATTTGTTGATTTGCATTCGATAAGAAACATTTTATTTGCTCGTGACATACCAAATATTAGACCTTCCCTTGGAGAGGAGGTAATGCTACACATACATCAAACTTCATTGATTACAATGTGGGCCAAGTAGCGATTCTCTGATGAAAAGAATCGAAGTTATCGCCAAAAGTATGACTTTTATATTTTCCGTGACCTTGACCTTTTGCCTAGATCTGCCAAAGTTAAATCAGTTCTAAGTTAAATCATGGCCGATATTTTGACCAAGTTTGGTGACGGTCAAACCATGTGGACGGTAGGCTGTACACTAACAAACAGACAAACTAGAACGAAAACATAACCTCCTTGGTGGAGGTAATAATATTGTTTGACATGACAGAAAGACACAGAAGAGTGGGGGTAAAACCATCTAGACCTCAACTTGATGAGTATGGAGAGTACTGGAATCATGAGGAGGCTTATTGTCACTCAAATCTGAGTTAAAGCCATGTTGTTGCGAGAATACAAAATGAGGAGACTTGTTGTCACTTAGACTCGCGAGAGCACCTACTGTTATATAAATGATCAATCACTGGTAGTGACTACCGTTAGAACTAGAACTCCTAGTTAGTAAAAAATTAATAATTTTGAGAGAAAATCGTGTATGGATAGCACAATCCATATTTCGTCTGAAAGGGTACGGAGAGTACAGAAATCTTAAGAAGGTTCATTTTCACTCAAATTCCAGAAAGTGCTATCAAGAGTAAACGGCTGTTGCGAAAACATATTTAACCATTAATTGTTGCTAAAATAAAAACTTCTACTTAAGTAATCGTCTACAATTAATCGTGTCAAACATATTAGGTCTCAACCATAAAGACTCAAAAAGGGAATGATATGTCGTAAAACAGGCAATACCAAACCAAACCACAAGATTGAGTATGAAAAAAATAAAAGTATGATATTTATCTTAGTGGTGTTATATATAAAAGATAGATATTGCGTTACATAGCAAAAAGGGAGAGATACGCAGCTATGGTTGGTTGAACAAGGTTACGTGTCTAATTAGAGAGGAAGATTTTTTAAATAATTATTTAAACAAATGTAATCGGCAAAAGAATATAAACATACAGGTTGTCATTGTAGGGGCCTTTTTCTCATAGTGATAATTAAAGGTTTTAATCGAATATATAAAGTCGGTATATTTATTGTTTCTTTGTCATCGATAGTTTTATTCTTACAAAATCAATATTTGATTCTGGTTTGTCAGTTTTTTCTTGCGGATCGTTACAGTATAGTATTAAGAAGAATAACATGTAATCTGATTTAGTTCCTCCCAGCAAATACTTTATCCGGGTAGGAATTGTTTTCAATCTTAAAAGAGGGGCATAACTTTGTAATCGTCCGTTGATTGGAAGGTAAAAATAATATTTGGTAAAAACAGGCATAGTTAAAAGAAAAAGAAAGAAAGCAAAACAAATGGCAACTAAACACATTGCCGTACAACGCCGGGTAGATACAACTAGTAATATATGAAGTAACACGCAACCCGATTGGTGATGGTTTTTAGAATACATAAGTTAAAAGTTTAAATTGTGCGTGGTTATCGATTCATTCCAAAACAGATCGTGTAGCTGGGATGTCCTTCTCGTTCTCTACGTTTACGTCTATTTTGTCGACAAAATCAGTAGGTCGAATGTAGATAGCTACAATGGTGAGGTTGTGTTTAAGTTTCCATCTTCCCTTCTCTCTGTCGCTGTATTCTTCTCAATAAGCGCTTTTAGGAGGTGATGGTGGCTAAGTGGTTAACGACACGGACTGACAACCTGGGTGTGCCAAGTTCGAATCCAGTTAGTTCTATAGAAACACTTTAACTTAGGATGTTAGCAACGTTCACCTGGTCCCTTCCGTTAGTACCCGATGTCTTTCTAGAAAAGATTCTAACTAGATAAATATCGGGAAAACAAATGCTAACAATAGAACAATCTGATTCATACGAAATGAATGAACCAATAACAGCTTTCATAGACGTTATTAATAAAGAAACAACGCAAATAGAAATTCGATTATAATAGCTTCTTTAGGGTTTTATTCTTTCTCTATAGCATACATGTTTATGCATAAAACATCCAACCTCCAGCCCCCATGAAGGGGCAACAGCTATCGAAAGCTGACTCTTTCTCTCTCTCTCTCTCTCTCTCTCTCTCTCTCTCTCTCTCTCTCTCTCTCTCTCTCTCTCTCTCTTTCTCTTTCTTTCCGGTTCAGTTGAAACAGCAAGATTCTCTCACGCCATTCGCCCGCCAGCTTAGCAGCTTTGTGTGTCTGCGATGTGACCGCTGGGACACATAGCTGTTACTCGAATTCTAACTGGAAATGCCTACTCTGTTTAGTTTTAACCTTACGTAGAAATGTATCATTCAAGCCCTATTGTTACACATCCGCCTCTAATTTTTCTATAGTTGTAGTGAACAGGAAAATGGAAACTCAGACATAGTTCACGTGCGAATCAAGAATAAAGTCAGTCACAACAATACTTGTGTTGAACGATGCAGTTGAACGCCATATGTTCCAAGAAAATAACCTTTCAGCCGTAAAAATTGGAAAAGAAAGAACATTTTAAAGAAAGGCAAGAATAAAATGATTCCAATATTCCATTATAAACAAAAGGGAATGTCACCAGCCGTAGTAATATTATTCAACCTATAGCTGAAGAAAAAAAGTGAGATGGGGGGGGGGGGTAGATGTAGCGAGCAGAAAGAAACTGATTTTGGAATTTTTCTTTTATATTGTTGAACTCACTTTTTCCCGATTCAAACAATCTAACTCGAGGTTAATGGATGATCCGACGGGTCTCATTTTTGTCTAGTTATTGTCAAAGGTCCAAGCCACCCTACACAATAATAAGTTTTAAAATCCGAGTTAATCGTAGCTTTTAAGCTTGTATAAATATATGTACCATTCCTTGTGGTTTAAGTCTGGGGACAGTAGTGACATTTTTTTTTCAAATTGAATCGGACATTTTCCTCGGTTTATAACAGGTCTGTGTTCATAATCTTTTCAAACATCTTGTGTTGTCTTCGAGTGGAAGAGGGTTGACAGTTGATGTAAAAAACGGAGCGTGTCTGTACCTCGCTGCTCTCTCTCCCACCCACCCCCTCTCTCTCTCTCTCTCTCTCGCTCTCTCTCTCTCTCTCTCTCTATATATATATATATATATATATATATATATATATATATATAATACTAATTAATAATATATGTATATATATCTATATATATATATGCATATATATATGCACATATATGCATATATATATACACACACACACACACACACACACACACACATATATATATATATATATATATATATATATATATATATATATATATATATATATATATTCATTCGCATTTTCTCATTGTAATTCTGATTCTTTTTTGTTTGCTCACATGTCCAAACATACGAACCGTTAGTCTCTTATCTGATGGTATTGGAAATTGAAATCTGCTGGGTTTTTTTTCTCTACCGTATGTTAAATTTAAGCTGACAGACGTCTTCTTAATTTGAAAATGAAAAAAAAGCCAACCCAGCCGATGAAATAGCTTCTTTTTTTTTTTCGCCTAGCAATAAAAAAGCCAACCCAGCAATAGTGTCGTGTTTACCCGTCACGCGTAAATCTGAAAGTGATGGCGAGAACCAAGAAAGAAGGGAGACATAAGGGGGAAAATGGCGATTGAGCATTAGATTGATAGTGTGACTGTGACAGCGAGACCAGCAATGAAGAGATTGCGCAAATATTGAGAAATATACGTGCCGACATTGCAAAGGGAAAGAGGTGTAACTAACGCCGGTTGCTTCCGCCTGGAAAGACACCAGGAATTATCTTTACTTTATAGACAGAGCTGAGTCATAAGAGCAGAGCGACCATGCCCTGGGAGGTAGATCGCGTTTATTAAGCCATATGCTCCCCCTCTCCCTCTCTATCTCTCTCAAATCCCTTCTTTTTCTCCTCTGTTCTTCGGTCGTGTGCTTCTCATTTCATTTGCGCTCATTCTACACTGCGGAAGAATTAACGCTAACATCGGACCAATCAAAATCGCTGTGGATTTTGTTTCGATTAGCGTCTCCTCTTACATGCTTCACACCTGTTACAGATTTTTAAAATAGACAAAATAATACCAACTGATAAATTGCGACTTTGGCTGTCTTCACGGTAGAATTAGGAATTTCTATTCAATTGTAGCATACGAGACTTTTCGGATATTTCCTGTATATAGCTTGGTCTTCGCTCACACCTTAAATAAAATTGACCATTTGTCTTAAATTGTATTGTATATCCTGAACTTAAATTATGGTTTTGTTGAGAATTTGACTTTAATTCAACTTAATTGATTTAAACGTTTTCCGCCATCTTGTTTTATTACTGCTGTTTTTTTTTCTTGCACCAACGATAATTTTACCGTTTTAAAATCGTATTATACACAGAAAACAAACTACTTTTTGAACAAAACAAAACTTTGAATATTTTTTTTCACAAAAATAAGCTTTAACGCAATTTAACTAATTAAAAAAAATGAAAAGGTTAGAACATACTAGGGTAACAAGTGATCTATGTTCTCTGTTGTAATGGACGACGTCATCATTTTGTTACTTCTACATTTATGACTTATAAAGGATCTTTTTTCCGGTGTCTCACACTAGTTTTAGTGGATGTCGTCATCTCTTTTTGATGTTTTCCTTTGTGAGGTTATAAAGGATTTGCCGGGTGTCTTTTAATGAAACAAGCATACTAACATACTAGCAAGATCCACAGTGTTAGTAGTATTTCTCTTTCTCAACACACACACACACACACACACACACACACACACACACACACACACACATATATATATATATATATATATATATATATATATATATATATATTATCCTTTATTCCATTTTGATTTTTACACATATATATATGTGTGTGTGTAAAAATCAAAATGGAATAAAGGATAAGCAAATCAACAACTAGCAAAAATAAACTCAAAAACACATATTGAATAGTTCTACCAAAATATTTCAATTGTTAAAATACAATCATCATCAGTTGGTAGCAGAACTTTCATTAAAAACTGCTACCAACTGATGATGATTGTATTTTAACAATTGAAATATTTTGGTAGAACTATTCAATATGTTTTTGAGTTTACTTTTGCTAGTTGTTGATTCGCTTATCCTTTATTCCATTTTTATTTTTACATTTTGTCTGAAACATTGTTTCTTTTATTCCTCATATATATATATATATATATATATATATATATATATATATCTTAAATTATATATCATGTATATATTTATTGTCTTAGTATTTACATCATTAGAGCTTCAGTAGAGCTACGTTGTACTATAAAAGTATACTTATGGCCAGTGTGCTGTACAGAAACGTTTGTGTTTCATTCCCGAAAATATAACTGGGCTAAATGCCATTTAGCCTGATAATTTTATTTATGAATGAAAAACAAGCGTTTATGTTTCTTGCCATAAGTATATGTTTATATTACTATAAAAGATAATATTCGACATTTTTAATACCAGTTACACAAAGAATTTTGGTCAGTTTTCGTTTACTGAAGATCGAAAATTCCTGAGAGTCCAAATTCCTCGGACTGACACCGTTAGGCAACACGAGCTGGAATAAGTACATAGAAAATGTTTCCAATTCTGCTGCAACGAAGATAGGCTCCCTCTATTGGGCTATAAAACTTTTTACATCTGCCAGTATCCTATATCTCTATAAAGCCATTATTCGTGCATTGAGTATTGTTGCCGCATCTAAGCTGGTACACCAACCGCTAGTCTCTTTTTCTTGGACAGGATACAAAAAAGAATTTATAACCTTTATAGGCTTCACGTTGTCTGCCAATCCCCAGTCCCTGTCGCATCACCACATAGCCTGTTTTACAAATACTTCTGCGAAATATGCTTCGATGAACTCATTGCACTTGTACTCCCCCAACGTAAATACTCCCGACCCACTGACTAGCAGCAAAATCCCACCCCTTCAATGTAGACGTCCCTAGATGCCGTAATATTTTCTACTCTGATAACTTCTTTCCTCGAACCACTTGCCTTTGGAATTCCCGTCTTGCTTCCCTTTTCCTCGACCGTAGAAACATACGGAAGTTTAAAGATAACGTGAACAAGCATCTTGCGGCCCATCGCCACCAAATTTGTACTCATAAACCTGACTCCTATCACAGTAACCCCTTACGCTTCAGTGGCAATATGCTTGTTTGGCGTGAAAAAAAGTAGAAAATAAACTCGTTGACGGACATGAAAAATTGCAAAAGGTTTTATTTATCTACCTCCCACAAAGTAAAATGTGACACAAGGTCGGAAAGTGGGATTAGATAAGTCAGCACCCTAGAGTAACAGCACTTATGATCTTTAAAAAAATGCCTGGGCAGCCCCATCGGCATTCCCTGGTAGGGGCGCCTCAGGCGATTAGCAATAAACTAACCCCTTCTCAAAGGGTGAGAAGGCAAAGCCTGGGAGGGTGGACCTCCTAGAACTGCACAGGACAGACTTATAGACCAGCGTAAATCAAGCCCCGAAGGTCAAGACGATACCGGTCTATAAGGTGTAGTATCCATCGGAACAGATACTACACTTTTTATTTACCTCCCCAGGAGGTTAGGCACAAGGCCAGGTTTATCTTACTCCCACAAGGTAAGATGCGACCCAAGCTCGGGTCGGGAAAGTGGGACTTGAAAAGCCAGCACCCGAGAAGGTGAGCACTCTGGCTATTAAAAATTGCCTGGACAGCCCCGTCGGCATTCCCCGGTAGGGGCGCCTCAGGCAGTAAGCAATAAACTTACTCCTCCCCAAAGAGGGGAGGCGAAGCCTGGGAGGGTGGACCTCCTAAAACTGCACAGGACAGTACCTCAGACCGGCGGAATCAAGGCCCGAAGGCCAAGACAACACCTGTCTACAGAGTGAGCATCCATCGGAACAGATACTACACTTTGATCTTCGCCAAAGGGCCGAGAAGTTATTTAGGCCGGTGAATTCCCTCGGATAACCTCCATCTTTATCTACAGATGGAGATTTTACAAACCTTGGGAACTCACCAGACCTTAGGCATAGCGCCCGGGATGTAGGGGGAGGGGGTCGGGGATAAGTGAGACAAGCTTTTAACATTTTTTATTTTCATTAAAAAATACAACAAAAAACAGAAAATAAAACTTTTGCTTACTCTTAACCAGATTCTTGCACCAAAATACCGCATTCACTCTGTGGATGGATCCCTACTTAACATATCCCAAAAAGTCGAACGTTGTAAATGATAATTATCGTGGGAGTGGGAAAAAATATTAAAAACACCCAAAAAGAAAGAAAAATAAAGAACTAAATAAAATGATAAAAAGGGGGGGTTAGTATGGCCCGTCTTTCCCTCGTTGCTAAGTGTTGGACCACCCGCTGTTTTCCGGCCCAAGACCGAAAACAAGCGGTTCGGTCCCTAAATGGGAGTGGGAACTTAAAAGAGGGGTATTCAAAAATAAATTCATCGGGAATGGGATTATGGGGTGGATGGCGGCTTCCAAGATAGTAATGCCAAAGGTTCCAAAAGACCGGGGACAAAGTAAAACAATGGAAGTGGGAATCTTTGGAAGCTCTCTAGTGCCGGCAAAAATAAAATAAGGACAGGATATCTCTCATTCCTACTAGTTAAGAGTTGCTCTTTTAGTTAAAAAAGTCTACAGGGGTGGGTTCCGTAGAACCCAGTACCGCGTGTGCCATAACTATGGAGGGAACACGAATTCAAACTTGGCGCCTCGTCGGATGCACAAACTAGTGTCATGCACCCATCTCCTATTGAAATCCATGCGATGTAATCGCTTCCAATCGCATCTGATTTTCACTTTAAGTTGATGTTTAAAGTAAACTACCAGATCGCGATCTGAAACCGATCCAACCCCATGAACCTCATCAAGACGTGTAACCCACGTCACTAGTCTCGCTACGGCTAGGATGGTCAGAAACACCATTCGTTTTTCCCCCGTCCATTGCGGAGCTGCGTTGTTGATGACAGATGCGACATCCAGGACCATCGGCTGCTCGGCGTCGATGCGAGCCGTCACCTCTCCGACATATTCCCAGAGACGTCGAACTTTGCTGCAGGTGAAAAAGGCGTGTTCGGCCGTTTCTTCTTCGTCGTCTTCACAGCGCGGGCATAAGGGGACGTCCCTTAAGCCATCTCTGCGTAATCTGCCATAGAGGGGCAGTGCGTTCCGAACCAGTCGCCAGGTCAGAGAATACTCAGAATTGTTGAGATAACTCTGGCCCGGCACCCAACTCCACTGGGAGCGAGCCTCCTCCCTCGACAATCCAAGCCGCTCCTCAAGTGGGTCCGAAGCGGTGCCCTCCACTAGATCCCGATATAGTCTCTTCCTAGACCGGGCAAAGTTACTGGACCCCGGCAACGCTCTAAGCGCGGCCCGGCATTCGGTGAAGAACAAGGGCTCCCCTCTCGGCCTACGTCGACCTTCGACCGAGAGGTCAGGTATGAGGTTGGGAAAGGCGCTCCCGACCGCAGGGACCCACGGAGTGTCTTCCATCAAAGTCCGACTCAGGAAAGCCAGTCTCTCGGCATGTCGATGACTTGCCAAGTCAGGCATCCCCAAGCCTCCCACACTCGGAACTTGAGTACAGACCTGTCTGCGGACGTACACCTTCCGGCCCTTCCAAAGAAGCGAGAAGAGCAAGTGCGTGAAAGCGTGAAGGCGGGCCGCAGGCAGTGGTAGTACATACAGCCGGTAAAGGATGAGAGGGAAGACGTAAGTGGCGCACGCCTCCGCTCTGCCCTTTAAGGAAAGCTTCCTTCGAATCCAAGCCTGGACCGACGATTCGACCTTTGTCTGTACTTCCGACCAGTTCTTTTCCAGCTGGAGGCCCGGTCCGAACCATACGCCGAGGATTCGAACCGGGCCATCCGACCAGCTGAAGCCACCTGGAAGAGCGGTCTCTCCGCTCCAGGCACCCAACCGCAGGCCGTTCGACTTGCTGAGGTTGACTATGGCCCCTATCACTTCTTCGTACCGAGCGAGCGCCTTAATCACAGTTCGAATGTCAGTACGGCTCGACACGAAAACGGTGACATCATCGGCAAACGCGGAAACCCTGACTCGCGCTTTGCGAGGAGGGATAGCGATCCCGCGCAGGACTGGTGTTGTCGCCTGATCCCTTAATTTGCGAAGGAAGGGTTCCAACGCCAGGATGTAGAGCAGGGGCGACAACGGACAACCCTGACGTACCGACCGACCTCTTTCCGTTGACTTGCACCACTGCCGTCGGCGAGTCATACAGAATGGAGATCCACCTGCGGAAGTCCAGACCAAAACCGGCAGCCGCTAAAACAGCTTTCAGGAAACCATGGTCGACCCTATCGAAAGCCTTGGACTGATCTAAATTGATCAGCGCGGCTTCAGCGTCGTCTTCTGTCCCCTCTATGATCATGCGAATCAAATGCAAGTTGTTCTGAATCGACCTCCCCTTCACAGCAAAGTTCTGCTCAGGCTTGATCAAATCACCGATAACAACCTGCAGGCGGTTCACAAGAACGCGGGCCAAAATCTTTAACTCTGTGTTTAGCAGAGTTATGGGCCTGTAATCGTCTAAATTACCCCCACCAGGTTGGTCCCCCTTCTTCAGTAATGTGACCACTCCTTTGGTTACCTGTCCAGGGATTGACTCCTGAGCAAACCAGTGGTTAAACACATCCTTCAGAATTGGGACAAACATGGGTGACAGCCTCAAATACATTTCGTACGGCAGACCATCGAGTCCTGGAGATTTGTTCAAGCCGACCTGCTTCAGCGCAGTAATGATCTCGCCCTCCGTAATCCTGCCATCACAGCCAGCTGCTCGAGCCGCCTCGAGGCGGGGCGAGTCAGCCAAATAGCTGTCAAACTCCTGGCCGCGGAGTCTGGGCAGTTGGGTGAAGCGTTCCTCCAAATGCTCACGGAACCCCTCACAAATCTCACGAGTCGATACCAGGGTATGTCCTTCCAGGTTTTTCACCTTTCGAATGTACCCATCCGAGCCACGACGTAAAGCAGCCTTACGCTCAACAGCGTCAACGTTCACGGCTTCGTTAGAGACTTTCTTTAACCTAGCTCTAACTACTTGTCCCTCATATCGCTCGCTGGCCAAGCGATTGAGGTCCCCCGTAATTAAGGCTATCTCTAGGGGATCCCCCCCCCGCCACCGCCCGGGTCATCTTATCCTCTGCCTGCTTTTGTGTCCTAGCCCTATCTTGAGCGAGGCGCTGGCTGTAGCGGACACAAAAGCTTCTAACACGAGCCTTAGTTTTGACCCAGTATCTACTCCCGATAACCACCCCCACTAATCCCTGCTGAAGTAGTAACGTCAGCTGTTCCCGGAAGTCTCGTATCTCCAGCAAGGAGGTATTAAACTTCCAGTACCCAGCCAACCTAGGCCTATCGCTTAAGTTCAGACGGGCCATAACTAATTTATGGTCCGAATGTCCTAACATAGTGAACGTGGGACAAGATAAGAAATCTATGTCGCCTCTTCTAACTAACATTCTGTCCAAGTAGGTACTCGGACAGAAGGCCGAGCTAGTATACCACGTCCACATCTCCCGCCCTGGGTGATCGACACGAAATCTGTCGACAAGATCGCACGAGGCCATCAGGTCAGACAGACTGCTCTCACACCACGCCGACCCTCTATTCCCACCGACCTTATCTATCTTGGGGTCTAGGATGGCATTCCAGTCCCCCATTAAAACTACTTGCTCCGGACCCCCGAGGAACGCCTCCAATCGTCGAAAAAAGGAAACCCTCTCGCCAGTAATGTTGGGTGCATAAACCGCAACGATCCGAAACTTACTGTTTTCGACGGCAACATCGACCACGACCAGCCGTCCCGCCGCATCCGTATGAACAACGCTAACGTTCGCCGACAGGCTGCGTCTAACCATCACCGAGATGCCACAACTACGAACATTGCCATATGCTGAGTAGACGTTAAAGTCGTCAGTCAGCACATCACAATCCCCGTACGAACAGAAGTGGGTCTCTTCAATCGCAGCTACATCTACCTTACGGGCCACGAGATCCCTTAGCACGCGAGCAGCTTTGCCTCGGGATCTCATGCCCCTCACATTCCAACAAGCCAAGTTCAAATCTGTGATCCCCATCAGTTAGTGTCACAAACGGGGCTAAAGTCCTCGGGAGTGAGGACGCTGAAGGTCTGACCGAGACTGCCGGTCAGCAGTTCGGACGAAATTCGTCCGTCTCGTGCCAAACCTCCCACGTCCAAGGGGAAGGTTAGTTTAAGGGCCCGAAAGAAAGAGGGGTGAACGTAAACAGGGACCCTCCCCGGACATTGGAAAGATAATTTTTTAAGGGAAGGGTGCTCCTCGTCTATTAGTTTGAAGCCCGGGAATGCTGTTTTCCCTTCCTCAACCATCCTCCAGAGAGCATTTGTCCTGCTCCCCTTGTTCTCTCTCAGGAAGGTGGTCATCATGGGAGCCTCCCGGAACTTCTGGGGGCTCTCCACCCGCTTCCCCTTCACATGGGTGAAAGCCCGCATCTGCTTCAGATACTGCTTCTGCCTCGCGCTTAGATCTGGGTGAAACTGGGAGGCGTCCGTCGTACAAATCCTCTCCCCCGGCAGGAAAGGGGACCTCTTTGTCCTTACCTGCCTTCCAGCTGGTGGAGGAGGGGGCGTTTTTGCTGGAGCGGACTCTTTGGTCCCTGCTGCTTCCGCAACGGCCGTTATGGGTGTTTTGGAGAGAGGAGCGGAGTCCTGTACCACCGGGGGTGTTGGTGCCTGGATAGTCAGAGCAGTTTCACCGTCGTCGGCTTCCCTGATCTTTTTGGCCCTTGGGTCCTTTTCTTTTGGCTCTACCAGCCCCTCCACTGCCATCCTCTCTTCGTTGGCCGCTGGCTCCTCCTCTGACTCCGATGACTGTTGGAGCTTTCTTTTGTTAGGGAGGGTTTTCTTTCCCCTCCTGGGGGTTACCGTACTGAATCCTTCATCTTCCTCCGCCGCGACTGGAGCTGGAGTTTTGGCTGGGGCGGGTGCCTTGGGCTTCTCCACCGCCACTGGAGCTGGAGCTTGTGTTGGGATGGGTGCCTTGGGCTTTTCTGCCGCCACTGGAGCTGAAGCTTTGGCTGAGACGGGTGCCGGGGTCTTTCTCCTGGGGCAGTCCTTGGACATATGCCCCGGCGTCTGGCAATGCCAACAATGTGGCCTCCGTCCCTCCACTATGATGGACATCGTCCAGCTCTCGCACTTGAGTTGGGCAGGAATCTTTTGGAAACCCGCACGCTCCAACCTCATACGGAATTTGAAATCCCCCGTTTGGATGTTGCGGGAGCCACGAACCGGAATAACTTCTTCGACATCTCCATACTGTGACATTATTGCGCCTAAATTGTCAGCGCTGACACAGCATGGGACGCCGAGAATGGTGACGTTCGTCCTCCTCTTTTCGAGGTACTCCGGCTTGAATTGGAGGTCTTTCCAGCAAAAGTCTCCTTTTGCAACCTTTTCCGCCTCCTGCCGGGTTGGGAGCAGGATGTCCCACATCGCATAGGACCTCTTGGTGATGTAGGTCGCCGGTATTTTGAGGTCCACCAGCATCCGGAACATTTTGTCCCTGGTGACTCCAGTGAGTTCCTTGAGTTTTGCATCTGTTGTCACCAGGGAGACTATTCTCCTCTTCAGGTTCTCCAGAGTACCCGGGACAAGTCGAATGGTACTGCCCTCCGTGTACTCCTTTTTCTTTCCCCTGAAGAGTTCCCTATAGTCTTCCGGGGTCTTTTTGGACTGGGGACCCCATGTAGTGGTCTCCGGCATCGTTTTGGCTGGGAGCTTTGTGGTGGACGGCCTGCTCCGGACTTTTGGCACTCCCCTCCTCTCCTTCTTCCTGCTAAGGCTCTCTGGGCCGAGAAGGTAAAAATGATGTAACCTCCGACAGTATCGGTCGTATGTTTTCAAACATGCTTTTATACATAGTGGAACCTGAACTTTGAAACACAATTAGTTCTGAAAAGCTGTTTTAAAACCGAATTGTTCGAAAACCGAATCATATTTTCCCATTAAAAATAATGTAAAAGAGATTAATTCGTTAATTCTTATATATAGACGAGTTTTAAGACATAATTGATTAATACATACAGTTATTAAGCATCAGTTATATTATTATTTTTAATACTAGCTATAATGTACAATATACAACCTTATTTTGTAAAAAAAAATATTTTAGTGTATATTTTGACGAGTTTACTACACATTTTGTAATATTTCCTTTAACATTTTAGCAGTTATTTAAAATTATAGTTTCTGAGGGAAAAAAAGAGATTAAAAAATTAAACCTAGATTGAGTAAAAAAAACAGATCTGGAGTGGCAACCCTGCACAGAATTGTTAACGTTTCATCAGACGGTAGGCTTCGAGAATCAAAAGTTTGTTAGAATACCAGGTCATTTCCGGCTTGAATTTGTTCGAAATCCGAATTTTCCAGCTCCGAGACGTTCATGAACCGAGGTTTTAGAACTAAGAAGATTACCAATGCCAAATGGTAATGTTTTCAAGAAGTAATGTTTTTCTGGTAATAATGGTTTTCTTGGGGAAGTTTTTTCTGAGATAATTGTAGAATTCACATCTAAGAGTAATGTTCCAACTTTCACTGTGAAATTTCATTCTAAGAGCAATGTATTCTAAGAGAAATGTATTCTGAGAGCAAAGTATTCTGGTTATCTAAGAGTAAAAGTATTCTGGTTATCTAAGAGCAAAGTATTCTGGTTATCTAAGAGCAAAGTATTCTGGTTATCTAAGAGCAATGTTTTCTTGTTATCTAAGAGCAAAGTATTCTGGTTATCTAAGAGCAAAGTATTCTGGTTATCTAAGAGCATTGTATTCTGATTATCTAAGAGCAATGTACTCTCGTTATCTAAGAGCAATGTATTCTGATTATCTAAGAGCAAAGTATTCTGGTTATCTAAGAGCACTGTATTCTGGTTATCTAAGAGCAAAGTATTCTGGTTATCTAAGAGCAAAGTATTCTGGTTATCTAATAGCAAAGTATTCTGGTTATCTAAGAGCAATGTACTCTCGTTATCTAAGAGCAATGTATTCTGATTATCTAAGAGCAAAGTATTCTGGTTATCTAAGCGCAAAGTATTGTGGTTATCTAATAGCAAAGTATTCTGGTAATCTAAGAGCACTGTATTCTGGTTATCTAAGAGCACTGTATTCTGGTAATCTAAGAGCAATGTTTTCTGGTTATCTAAGAGCATTGTATTCTGTTATCTAAGAGCAAAGTATTCTGGTTATCTAAGCGCAAATATTCTGGTTATCTAATAGCAAAGTATTCTGGTTATCTAAGAGCAAAGTATTCTGGTTATCTAAGAGCACTGTATTCTGGTTATCTAAGAGCACTGTATTCTGGTTATCTAAGAGCAATGTTTTCTGGTTATCTAAGAGCAGTTTTCTGGTTATCTAAGAGCAATGTATTCTGGTTATCTAAGAGCAAAGTATTCTGGTTATCTAAGAGCACTGTATTCTGGTTATCTAAGAGCAATGTTTTCTGGTTATCTAAGAGCAGTTTTCTGGTTATCTAAGAGCAATGTATTCTGGTTATCTAAGAGCAATGTTTTCTGGTTATCTAAGAGCAGTTTTCTGGTTATCTAAGAGCAATGTATTCTGGTTATCTAAGAGCAAAGTATTCTGGTTATCTAAGAGCAATGTTTTCTGGTTATCTAAGAGCAGTTTTCTGGTTATCTAAGAGCAATGTATTCTGGTTATCTAAGAGCAAAGTATTCTGGTTATCTAAGAGCATTGTATTTTGGTTATCTAAGAGCACTGTATTCTGGTTATCTAAGAGCAAAGTATTCTGGTTATCTAAGAGCATTGTATTCTGGTTATCTAAGAGCATTGTATTCTGGTTATCTAATAGCAATGTTTTCTGGTTATCTAAGAGCAATTTTTACTGGTTATCTAAGAGCAATGTATTCTGGTTATTTAAGAGCAAAGTATTCTGGTTATCTAAGAGCAATGTATCCTGGTTATCTAAGAGCAATGTATTCTGGTTATCTAAGAGCAAAGTATTCTGGTTATCTAAGAGCAATGTTTTCTGGTTATCTAAGAGCAATTTTTACTGGTTATCTAAGAGCAATGTATTCTGGTTATTTAAGAGCAAAGTATTCTGGTTATCTAAGAGCAATGTATTCTGGTTATCTAAGAGCAATGTATTCTGGTTATCTAAGAGCAAAGTATTCTGGTTATCTAAGAGCAAAGTATTCTGGTTATCTAAGAGTATTGTATTCTGGTTATCTAAGAGCAAAGTATTCTGGTTATCTAAGAGCATTGTATTCTGGTTATCTAAGAGCATTGTATTCTGGTAATCTAATAGCAATGTTTTCTGGTTATCTAAGAGCAATTTTTACTGGTTATCTAAGAGCAATGTATTTTGGTTATCTAAGAGCAAAGTATTCTGGTTATCTAAGAGTAATGTATTCTGGTTATCTGAGAGCAACGTATTCTGGTTATCTAAGAGCAAAGTATTCTGGTTATCTAAGAGCAAAGTATTTCGGTTATCTAAGAGCAAAGTATTCTGGTTATCTAAGAGCAAAGTATTCTGGTTATCTAAGACAAAGTATTCTGGTTATCTAAGAGCAATGTATTCTGGTTATCTAAGAGCAATGTATTCTGGTTATCTAAGAGCAAAGTATTCTGGTTATCTAAGAGCAAAGTATTCTGGTTATCTAAGAGCAATGTTTTCTGGTTATCTAAGAGCAAAGTATTCTGGTTATCTAAGAGCAAAGTATTCTGGTTATCTAAGAGCAAAGTATTCTGGTTATCTAAGAGCAATGCTTTCTGGTTATCTAAGAGTAAAGTATTCTGGTTATCTAAGAGCAAAGTATTCTGGTTATCTAAGAGCAAAGTATTCTGGTTATCTAAGAGCAATGTATTCTGGTTATCTAAGAGCAAATTATTCTGGTTATCTAAGAGCAATGTATTCTGGTTATCTAAGAACAATGTATTCTGGTTATCTAAGAGCAAAGTATTCTGGTTATCTAAGAGCAAAGTATTCTGGTTATCTAAGAGCAAAGTATTCTGGTGATCTAAGAGCAAAGTATTCTGGTTATCTAAGAGCAATGTTTTCTGGTTATCTAAGAGCAAAATATTCTGGTTATCTAAGAGCAAAGTATTCTGGTTATCTAAGAGCAAAGTATTCTGGTTATCTAAGAGCAAAGTATTCTGGTTATCTAAGAGCAATGTTTTCGTGTTATCTAAGAGCAAAGTATGCTGGTTATCTAAGAGCAAAGTATTCTGGTTATCTAAGAGCAAAGTATTCTGGTTATCTAAGAGCAATGTATTCTAGGAATATAAATATTATTGCACCTATAGAATTATATTTGACAACTATATTCAGCATGAAATCACCCATGGATTGTTGATATGCCGTAAAACAAAACAAACCAAACCACACCAAACAAATGCGGTTGGTCTGTGGTTAGGAGAATTGTCACAGTAATGTTTTCAAGGAGCAATGTTTTCAAGGAGCACTGTATTTTTAGAGCAATGCATTCTAGAAATATGAATAATTATCTTACCGATAGAATTGTATTTGACAGCTTTATTTAGCATTAAATACTCCATGGATGGTTGATATACCATAAAAGAAACATTTTGCAGAGTAGGTACAATAAAGGAAGTGTTCAAAAATAAATTAGAGACTATGATGTACTTTTTAACAGCAGTTAATCTATATACAAAAATATAAAAATATAAAGATATGTAAATCCAACTTGATTCGGCATTAAATCGCCAGAAAAGGGTTGATATGCCTAAAACAAAACAAACAAACTATATAAACGCGTAAGTTTTGTACAAACAAAAATTGTTTAATTTCAAGAAAACTACGCATAAAATGTGTTTTTTTTTTAAATTTCACATTATATATATAAATATATATGCAAAGAAATTCATATTGTTTTTCTCAAAAGTGAGAATGAACTTATGTATAACAGATTCTTAAAGAGTCAGAAATTAATACATATAGGATTACCATGTCTTATCCACCAAGTTTCAGTCATGAATCTCCAAAAGTATTTGTTTTATCGCTGCTCAACAATATGCGGAGACACTTTGGTGATCGTCTCATCAGTAGGAGAGCTTACCCTCATTTTTTATCTGTCAAGCTATCTCAAAGATAATATCTATCAAAACAATTTCCAGACTATTCCGAACTGAAAAGGGACATCTCAGTTCAAATCAAGTGTATCCTGGTGTACTTTCAACACAAAGGGGCACATTTGGAGTATAACATTAAACGGCTATAAAAGATAGACTGTTGGGCATTAATGCTGAAACTCGGTGGACAAGTCAGACATAGATTGAAGTTTACTTGTACACCATATGGTTGGATTTCAGATAATAATTGAGAATGTTATTAACGATTCCATGTGTAGGTGGCATTTGGGGGGAAGGCACCCTGTAATAGTAGAATTGTCGACACGACCCAATTAAATGAAGGAATACGAACTCGCAAGACATCTTTAGAGAAACATATATTATATCAGATGAGCCAATTGTTTGTAAAAATATGCCTTTGTTACTTTATGAACAAGTTATCCATTTTAAAATATTGACATCAAATATCGCAAAACTATAAAAATGTGCAGATAGAACCTTTTTAATTTTGAGTTTCGAAATGTCTCAGTGATGAGTGAATGACGTATTTGGATGAATCGATGCTCTTTCTTTTTCCAGTTGAACTTTGACTTATAAGTCATAATGACGTGTAACCTGTGATTAGTCCGAAGGTTTATTGTAATTCAGTCTTAAATCCCGGCCATTTTTCATGCATGAGCAATTTATTCAAACCGTTCATCGATAGATCATAATTCTCCAGCATAATGACCAGGTCAATTTTCATGCTTTAATTCTCAATTTCCAACGGATTTTCAGATGTTCGAATAGTCAGCGTTCCATACAAATCAATGCACGACTGATGATGGTTTACACCAAAGTTTAAGTAGCAGTCGACATATTACGTTGATTCACTTCAAAAGTAAATCTAAATACCCACTATTACCGATAATGAAAACTATGATGTTATACTAAAAATTTGTGATACAGCGAAACAGTCTGTCTGCGGATGCCTATATATGCCACCTTTTTGGGGTGAGAACTGTGGTAAGTGATATTACCAACTACCATTAGCGATAAGGAAAAGCTCTTTCTAAACACAAATGGAGCACTCTTGTGAATGTTTATATAAGCATTCAGATATCACTTGCTAACGGCGTTAATGGTTAGCATCGCCAACAGTCAACTAGATGTTAGAGCAGTTGACTGTCTAGCCACACTGAAGTATTGTGATACAGAAAACACTGTCTATATATATATATATATATATATATATATATATATATATATATATATATATATATATATATATAAATATTAGCAAAGAACTACTCGCCCTCCGGATAGCAATTAATCTAGCTGTAGCCTTTTTTATAGTAATACAAAGAAACACTTTTCACTTCACATTTTGGTAATTTGGTAAAAAAATAACAAAAAGATGATTGTCATGGTGTTATTTTATATATTCGAATGTTGAGAAAATGTACATAGTCACATTTTTCAATTAGAAAAAAACAACAAAATAGATATTTTATATGGCCTTTTCGATATTCAAACTTAATGGATTTGATTTTGTATATGCATAAAAATTAATTTCCCATGAAAAATTGTTATATAATTCATTATATAACAATTTTTTTACGAGAATAGACAAAAACGCGGAACGTCAATTGATCAAATACAACAATTATATACTCCTGCGTAATTTAAAATGGTTACTTTGTGTTTTCGCCTTTACAGAGAAAAAAACTTAATAAAGATTTTTTTAAATATAAATCTTTTTTTCTTTGTAATTTAAAAGATGAGAGGAGGGTTTTTTTTTATATACAAATGTAATAGTTGTCATCATCATCATTATCAGCAGCAGCAACAACAAATTTAGTATATATTTAATTTTAGTAATTTTTTTAAATAAATTATTTCAAGGTAATCTAAGTTGTTGGTTCGTGTAAACGTAACCTGAAGGTATCATTCGAATTTTAAAATGATCATTTTGAATGTGAAGTTTTTTCATTAAATCGCTAAAATTAATATTATTACTACTACTACTACTATTACTACTACTACTACTACTACTAATAATAATAATAATAATAATATTTAAATTAATAAAACTATTGAGTGTATATAAGACAATTCGAAATAAAAATTAGAAATGAAACGTGCAGAATACTAATTTATTAGGAAATGTTTCTAAGATTGTTATGCAAATGAAGCACCTTGAAATGTGTATTTTGGTGATGTTCCGTTTAGTATATATAGCGTATTTGAAAATATTTCAATGTATAATTGAATAAAATAAGTTTAAGTTGTTTTGATATAAATATAGTTCGGATACATAGAAAAACCTTTCGCATTTATTGATTTTTAAATTATTTATTAATATATATGTATATATATATATATATATATAGGGAGAAAGATAGAGAGGGAGAGGCTTTTGCATGAGTGTTGACTTGTATCCTAGAACATTTTGCATGATCTAACATTCTTATAAATGTTTTTCTTGGGGTTTCTGATGAGCAGCGTGTAATTGCTTCTGATTGTAGCATCTTGCACATTAGAAAACGATTGTAAAGTCATTGATAATTCTGTCAGTAAAAAATAAATATTATGGTTACCGACTGAATTTTGGTCATTGGAATTCGCTATATATATATATATATATATATATATATATATATATATATATATATATATATATATATATATATATATATATATATATATATATATATAGCATAGCAACGTTAGCGACGTTGGATTGGGGTTGAAAAATACTTGTAATTCAGGGTTTCGAATCGTGTGACCGGTGGTGAATAGTCGTAGTTCTATGCTGATGAGTCTTGATTGAAAAGAGACGAAACGTATACGTCCATAGATAAATAAACAATAACAAATATTTATATTTGAAGCTCCTCGTTAAAAAGTAGAGCACTGTAAATGGTAGTAATAACACAGCGTGACGTCACTTGCTTTATATGCATCATTCCTTCACTTATAGAAGTTGAATGCCTGTACGTCTCGCCGCCTTTAAAAGTGTTAAAATTATCATTGTTTATAAGCTGTTCAGAACTGGCCTATCGGTTAGCGACGTTGGATTGGGGTTGAAAAATACTTGTAGTCCAGGGTTTCGAATCGTGTGACCGATGGTGAATAGTCGTACTTTTATGCTGATGAGTCTTGATTGAAAAGAGACGAAACGTATACGTCCATAGATAAATAAACAATAACAAATATATGTGAATATTATATAGTTGTTTCTACAATCAGACACAAAACTATAGCCCACCAGCCCACACAGATTATGAATAGATGTATGTTCATACTATATATATATATATATATATATATATATATATATATATATCGACAAAAATGACGGAAAGCTTACAGAAAAAATATGCTTCGCTAGTGTTCGCACTCTTTATTTATTTAGATATATTACTAGAATATTCATATAAAATCATAGAATTACGTCAATAATTTATTTTTCATATATAAATTATTATTATTATTATACTTTTTGATGACCTAAAGGAAAAAACACACATCGTTGACTTTTTATTAAAGCATGAAGGATGCATTCCGAATTCATTTCAGGGTAAGTCTGAGTTTGTTGTCTGACTTGTATTCTCTTGACTGTCTCCTATTACCACTTGAATTCTTTCGTCCCTCAACTAGAAAAAGATATAGGTTTAACTTTGACGTGACAAGATGGGAGTTCACACATGTATATTCTTCAAACCTGTTTCACATTTTATTGAATAAAACCGACAATGATTATTTTAATGCTGTCCTCACAATGTTTTATACTTTGCCTATGAGAAACCATCAATATAAGGTTATTCATTTCAACATCTTTATGTCAATAATAGTTCATCGAGGGCATTGTTCAGTAATATTATGTACATGTATACATTGATGTTTCATTAAACATTAGATTACGTCTCTCTCTCTCTCTCTCTCTCTCTCTCTCTCACTTTCTGTCTGTCTGTCTGTCTCTCTCTCTCTCTCTTCCTCTCTCTCTCTCTCTCTCTCTCTCTCTCTCTAAACCAATCGATTACACTGTCACTTTCTATTTGCCGAGGTTGGTCATCGTGAAGGTCTTGCGGCTGAGTTAGAGGAGCGCGGGCGTCACACCGGACATGACAGTTCGAGACCTGTTTCTAATGAAAAACTCGGGATATTTATAGAACAAAGCATGGAAAGGGTAAACCAATTACTCCCTCAGCATTCTTTTGTACCAGACAGGAAGTCGCCTCGAATGGTGCGTATGCGTGTGCGTGTGCGTGTATATGTGTATGTGTGTGTGTGCGTGCGTGGACATACATAAAACAAAACTGAAATCTTAATCGGAAAACGAAATTGAAGAAGCTGAAAGAGCTGACGGTTTACGATTCTTATCAAGAAAGATGGTTGCTAAAGACACGAGTTATCGGCTGGTTTGAATAGTATAGCTTACGTCCATACTATCTAAGCCTCGTTTTAAAACGTATGTGTATTATGTATAAAAGTGAAGCCTAGTTAATTCATGTATAATAAGTGAACTCACATAGAGAATAAAATTTAAGCTAATTTCTTCTCTCCTTAACATTACCCCCCTCCCTCGGTTATTAACCTTTCCAGACAGCTTACAATTATCCCATTATATTCCTATAAATGCATAGCGTTTCAGGTAGAAAAAAAAATGTTATGTATTGTTTCCATTAAGAAATTCTGGTATACATATTAACAAGCTCCTATGAACATTACATAAATGTAAAGGTGTCACAAATAAAGAATGATTTGGGATTTGTGGACACTATATATCTTTTGCTTCTATATTTTGAAAATAGCTAGTAACTTCTACAACTCAATCCGAAACATATATATATATACATAATATATCTATATATTTATAATATATATATATATATATATATATATATATATATATATATATATATATATATATATATTATTAATACAATAGCGTGTGTATTCGTGTGTCACGCTTCCGGCAAAAGCTCTGCGCATGCGTGCCGCACCTAGATTTTGAAAAACATTCAACTCAACTAATTTTCGAAACATTTTCAAGTATTTCCCTTTGGCGCAACGGTTAGCGACGTAGTGTTTTTGACTTCGGCCCGACTGGTTTATAGTTCGATCCCAACCAACCTCAAAGATTGTTTTTCTACATTTCGAGGAGAAGGGGAAGGGAAAGAGAGAATACAATAGCGTGTGTGATTTTTGTGTGTCATGCTTACATCAAAAGTAACGACCTTCCGAATCTTTGTACTCATGAAGAGTGCTCACCTCTCGGGCGCTGGCTTTTCAACCCCCACTTTCCGACCCGACCTTGAGTCACATCTTACTTGTGGGAGTAGGATAAAACTGGCCTTGTGCCTAACTCCTGGAAAGGAGTAAATAATACTCATGAATTGGCTTGGCCTTTTGGCTAAGATCAAAGTGTAGTATCTGTTCGATGGATACTGCACTCCATAGACTGGTATTGTCTTGTCCTTCGAGACTTAATTTACGCCGGTCTGTGCAGTTCTAGGAGGTTCACCCTCCCAGGCTTCGCCTCCCCTCTACCGGGGATTGCCAACGGGGCTGCCCAGGCAATTTTTAATGGCCAGAGTGATCACCTTCTCGAGCGCTGGCTTTTCAAACCTCATTTTCCCGACCCGACCTTGGGTCACATCTTACTTGTGGGAGTAAGATAAAACTGGCCTTGTGCCTAACTCCTGGAGAGGAGTAAATAAATATTCATGAATTGGAGCCAAATTTAATTTAATCGAAAACATTTACAAAGTAAGGTTTAGTCGTCGAAATATTACCTTCACTAGAAATATTGTATATAAAGAAGTTTTGTGAATTGTTTCATGTATTGTTCATTTTTTGTAAATAAATATACAAGTCCAAATCTTATCATATTTTATTCAAACATGTATAGGTTAGGAACAAGATAAGTGGTATTAAAAACATAATTTCGTGCAATTTACACGGGTCCCGCTAGAATATATATATATATATATATATATATATATATATATATATATATATATATATATACGTACATAAAAGTAATCAATGGACACGTGTTTCTGGCTCACAGCCGTCACCAGCATGACTAACTTCGACAAGGATCGAACCTTCGATATTGATCTCCATAGTCCAGCGTTTTAGAAATATGTGCGATTTTTATCACCTAAATATTTAATGTATTTTTATGTAATTATTTGTTTTATTGGTGATTGCAGCGTTCGTTGTTTTCTTGCTTACTACTACTTCGATTGTCTCACTTCCTAAGTGATTAAGATGCAGAAAATTGCATTATTAGTCGCCCTTAAATTTATAGGACGCATTTTTTCGTAAATATATATTTTTTATTATTTATTTTATACGTACATAAAAGTAATCCATGGACACGTGTTTCAGGCTCACAGCCGTCATCAGCATGGCTAACTCAGACAACGATCGAACCTTCGATATTGATGTCTATAGTCCAGCGTTTTACCATCGGACCAAAATACGATTTTTATCACTTAAATTCTTAATGTATTTTTATGTAATTATTATTTTTTTTATCGGTGATTGCAGCGTTCGTTGTTTTATTGCTCACTACTACTTCGATTGTCTCACTGTGAACCAGAAACATGTGTCCATGGATTAATTTTATGCATATTTTACGTATATTAGAGAAACTATAATATGCGTTGAAGACTATAAATAATTAAAAATGAGAAATTCTCAAACGTAAAGTGTTTGGACACGTTATTGCAAGTGTGGATAGTTATAGTTAAATACGAATGAAACAAAGATAGTCGCAATGAAAAAGAGTTGCTCATTTGTTTTCATCAAGAAAAAACTAGTTTTGACAATCTACCTATAATTTACACTCTTTTATATTTCCAATAAATCTATATTTCGTTAAATATTACAAATGACTTTTGCATGCTTATTTTTTTCTTTGATCTTTTCCAGATGTCTGATTAATGGTTAAGTCTTAGGGGTGAACTGGCAGAAAAATGTGCATCTAGAAAACGATCAAAGGAAGAATTTGCAGGCATCATCTGTAATATTTGACAAAATATGTCTTCAGGAAGAAAGGCTGCACACACATATACACACACACACACACACACACACACATATATATATATATATATATACATATATATATAATTGAATGTCTCTTGTTAAAAAGCATTGGTGAAATCTGACTTATGAAATGACTGTTTAAAAAGTCAAGCAATGCGATTTGTTTTTTTTTTTTGTTTGATTTTCTAAACCGCCATTTCATAATTCCAAATTCAGCAATGTTTATCAACAAGAGACATTCAATGTTCTATTTTATTACGCGTAGTCACGCGTTTTCTCTTGGCCGGACATGTTATCCTAACACCGTCATAATATCAGACGGATTTTGCTCTCATCAGTATAGGAAGTGATAATTTCAGACCGTCGCAGGGCGCGAACCCGGTTCGCAGAGTCAACCTAGACTCCGCACGCTTTCCCTCTATCCCCAAGGCCATCGGAAATAATCACGTGACACAGGAGAAATTAAGTTCGATTTGTACCTAAATACAGCGGGCATTAAACGGCAGACAATCGAGGCGGTTTAACGAACATTATCGGAACTTTTGCTTATAGTAAAGTGATAGTTTATTTTTAATATCTCCGAACAGTGCCCAACTTTAATTTCTTAAAGAGGCTATATAACAATATTTATAAATGTGTGTGTGGGGGGTGTCACTGTTGTTTTGTATTATTAGACAGGGATGGTATACAAGAGACCGGGAGAAACGTACAATATGTGAAAGTTACTTTTGCTTTCCTTAACCAAAGAAAAATGTGATTTTTATCAATAAAGACTTGTCAGATTGTCTGCCGGTCTATTTGTTTTTCAACAATTTGTGTAATTAAACTTATACAAAATAAGTGTATTTGGATAAGAATATCCCTATTAAAATTTGGAAGTCATCCCGATCCGGATTTGAATCTGGGAATATTGAAAGCATTCTGTAATATACAATATACTTTTTTACTAACAGTCGTGGGCACAGGACCTTCACTTGCACACTACTTGTGGATCAAGAAGTCAATCGTGTACAAAAAGAAGAAGACTCGTTAAGCCCGCTTGTCATATGGAGCATTGTTGAGTCTTGATTGATGGTGGAAGAAACGTTATTGTCCTAATAGATACCATCGCGGACTATGGAATTGAGTGTGCCGTGTTCAAATCATATCGGGTCTATTGTGGTTATATATGCATTCATATTGTTTGGAAAGGTGTTCAATTAATCGTTACAACGAATCACTTATTGCGATTCGACATCAAATAATCCAAAAGGGGGCTTAATATACCGCAAAACAGACAATACACTCGTTTTGTTGTGTTTGGGGCAATAAATAACACAACAAGGTTAAAGTAAAATCGTATGCATCGGCATAGTACGACCTTTTGACCTGCTCGATTCTGTTTTTTTAATATTGGTCCGTTTGATTCTTTCTAGAACCAGGCATTTACAGAAGAGACCACTTAAAGGTTCTCAACATCCACAGTGAAAATGACGCTATGCTACCGACTGGGTTCGAACTCTGCGCACTAGATTGTCAGTCCGCGTCGTTATCTACTTCACCACATCCACAGCCACAAAAATGATTTGATATACCGTAAAACAGACAAATCAAACCAAACCTTGGCGGAGGTATACGCTCTCCTGAGTGTTTGATTAAAGTTAGAATAAACGTATACAATTCTCCCTACGCGTGTGGTAAAAAAATAAATAGTTTACAAGAATATCAAGTGATACAGATAACTGCTTAGCAGAGACGAACTGACCCAAAACAGAACACCGTTTATGTATTTACAGAGGGGGGGGGGTTGTGTTGGTGAAATTGAGTTCGAGTAGCAACAAGCCAACATTACGATTACAAACGACATTTACTGTCAACATTAAAGCCTTTTAAAGCCCGTGTTCAAGCTTTGTGGGCCGGGCCTAATGAACCACTCACGTTTTTTTTTACCGTTTCATCTTGACGAATGAATGGACGCGTGTCTACAACAAAAATGACATTTGAAATGATTGAAGACATCGCATGGACATTAAAGCAAGAACCAATATTCTTAAGATGCGTCCATCCAATCTGCGCGTATACAAATGAAAATGCTATTCCGAACTGAAGCGTGACAAACCGACGAAAAGGATTTTAAAAATTTAAGCGTGACCGACAGACCGACAAAGCCTCTTATAGAGATACTTGCACGCATCCAACAACAAGGTGAGTCGAATCAATCTGCATGTTTCAAAATTAATAGTGACGGAATGATGGATTGACAGCCTCTTATCCAGATTTGTGGACGCATCTATTAAACTGTTTACGTCCACCTTCTCCACACCGATTTCATTCAATTTGTGCGTTTAGCGATGCAAATGCTGTGTAAAACCTTAAGCGTTACCGACTAACTAATGGACGGAGAATATTATAGAGTCGTGACTGCATCTCAGAAAATTGCTACTTATTTTGGGCTAAATATTTCCTGTCTGATGTCCGCTGATTTACGGAGCCATCTTGAAAAGCTAGGTCGGTCTTAAGTAACATAACAACGTGGGAGCTATAATTTAAATAAGAGCTTATAGCTACATTTTTTAAACCGACATTAAACAACTTAACGAATTTATATTTTGAGATAAAATCAAAAGTTAATATTTACTGTCTGCTCGCATAAAATTTGGAAAAGCTGGGTAAGATATGTACTTGCTGCGTTGCCATTTAAGTTGAACGGATATGTTGGAAGAAAACATCATGAAGTCGTAAATGACCGTCGGCTATTCAGAACATATAAACCGGGCCCATTATACATGGGGATGAACTTGTAACTGATTATTTGCCAATTATTGTAGCCGATTTGTTTCTTCACGTCAATATGGAGAGTATTGTACAATGTACGACAACCAGAGAAATTGGCAAATTGATTCAGATATTTGAACACAAAATGTTGCATACGAATGCTTGCATGCACAGGCATGCACAGGCATGCACAGGCATGCACACGAACACATACATAATGAGGATGACTACCGTTAGTATTCATATGCTTCCATAGTTTGATATCTATTGAAATAAGAACAGAAATCGTTATTGACTGGGGAAATTTTAAATTTTTGTCAAATCTAGAGTGCCCCTTTTGAGGGAGATGGATATCCCCCCTCACATAAAAAACAACCTTGTGTCTAATTTTGCCTTCGTGATCAGGAAAGTAAATAGTAAGACGTGATGATGCCGATTTTTTGGCCTGTTCGTGAAATGAATGGATGTCTGTGATAGAAACCATAAGTGGTGCTACGTGATTCGCTTAATGGATACCTTCAAATCTATATAATGAGTTAAAATCTTATAAAATCTAGCAGTTATTACAATGAGCTATGCTGTTTTCAGTCCAGAAACGCTTCTTTTCTTTCTTTGTTACTTTCCTACATTAACCGGTTATTGTCTTTGTTTTGTTTGCGTCGTTTTTCGTCCAGTCTCATCTTCTACCTTCTCTCTTTTTAGCGACGGGGGCTTACGCTGTACATTTCTTTAATAGCATTCGGTTATTCCATAATAGAGCAGAAACAAAGCAAAATATTATACTTCACACATGGCGACGAAGACATTTTTCTTTTTTTTCTTAGGAATACAGCTATATTCACGCATATCTAAAAAAAAAAAAAGTATTATTATTATTATTAAAACACATCAACCTTTATTATTTGTTGCCTGAATTTTAGACCACGTGCACATTCCCCGTCGTATTTTTGTAATCTTCTATATTCGATAGCGCATTATTATGATGTTTACTTTTTAGTATGTTTATTTGCCTCCTCTGCAGGAGGTTAGACACAAGGTCAAGTCAGCATTTCCCGGTAGGGGCGCCTCATGCGATTAGCTATAAACTAACCCAAACAAGGAAAAGTCTTGAAGAGTGAACCCCATAGGACTGAACAGAAACATACCTCAGGCCGACAGTCGTTGTCAAACTGTCCCTTCAACCTACCAATAATCCTAAGTCCGTGAGGCAAAAAGCAACCTCTAATAAAAATGAAAACAAAAAAAATCGCAACAATCGAAACAAAATTTATTTGCTAGATTATCTACATTAATACAATTTTATCCAGAAATTTCATAAAACAAATTTGTATTACCAACATAAATTGTTTCAGAGCAAATATACTTGGGATATTAGTCAAAACCATTTTCTTTGCTTTATCTATCGATTTATGACTTATTTGCGTTAATATAGTTAATATTTAACTGAAGTTATGAGCCTTTTAAAAGCACTGTTTGATTTTTTAATTTGTTTCTTACAAAAGATACTGTCACTTAAACCTACAACTAACCCTAAGTGCGTGTGACAAAAAACAACCTCCATAAAAAATGAACAAAATATTTCACAACAAATCAAAAGACAACTTACTTATTAAATAATCTGCATTAAAACACTTTCATCCACATAAAACATATGTGTATTACCGGCATAAATTGTCTTAAAGCAAACACACTTGAGATATTCGTCAAAAATAGAAATACTTTATTTTTACTTTTATTTTCCCATTTTATTTTGGCTTGTGTGTTGCGTTTTTATGAGTAAACTAAATTTGAATTAACTCAACATGGGGTATTACCGGGGAGATATAAGACGAAAAAGAAACATAATTTGAAAGTTAAATAAATGATTTTTTACAAGAACAATAAGATATCCAGTCGTAAGTTCAGCTCACTATTAAAGGAAGTTGCGTAAAGAAATGCTTTTAATACAAGAATTGAGCCCCCGATGACATTGAGTAATAAAACAAATAAAAAAACATAATTACTCTTACTTTCGTGGCGAGCATAATAGCTTAAGGATAAGATATATTTTATTGATGATCAACGGTGGAGTTTAGAATCACCGTTTGAAGTTCCGTGATACGGTGAAACAGCTGTCTATGAATGACTATATATAAGTAAGAAATAAACTTGAAAACTATGATGTAGTTTGTGGGGTCAACATATATGATGGAAGAAGCGTTTGATTAACTTGTTGAAATGTGGTCGTCTTAATGGAGTGGATATATGGAACATATATCGTTTTGAAATGAAAAGCTTCCTTTGCTACATGAAACGGCATCTTCGTGATATTATGAATATAATCTGACACGACAGTTACCAACGAGGAAATACTGGAACGTGCAAGCCTATCAGCTATTTTTATTTACCTCCACAGGAGGTTAGGCACAAGGCCAGGTTTATCTTACTCCCACAAGTAAGATGTGACCCAAGGTCGGGTCGGGAAAGTTGGGTTTGAAAAGCCAGCGCCCGAGAAGGTGAGCACTCTGGCCATTTAAAAATTGCCTGGGCAGCCCCGTCGGCATTCCCTGGTAGGGGCGCCTCAGGCAGTAAGCAATAAACTTACTCCTCCCCAAAGAGGGGAGGCGAAGCCTGGGAGGGTGGACCTCCTAGAACTGCACAGGACAGACCCATAGACCGGCGTAAATCAAGCCCCGAAGGCCAAGACGATACCAGATCTAATAGTACAGAAGATGTTCAAATAGGTAGGACATCGTAATAGAATGGAACTTGAACGACCGCTAAAGCAGCAGCTGTATTTTTAACTGTGTGAAGGAAAGAGAGGTCATTAAAGGCCTACAACTAAGATCAAAGATACAGTGATAATGAAATGAAAACGGAGGAATATCAACACCAGCGATTGGCAAGATCTGGAGAAATACAGTCCCAAATGGAAAAGTATAATCATGATCTGCTGCCTTTCATTAAAATGTTATCGTCGTTTCGGAGCCAAATTGTTGTTCTTTTGAAAAGGTGAATTTGGGACACTGAAAACGTACACCATTGTAAAATGGTCTCAAATCCACGGTATACATTTTCCTCATGTAAATTAATTAGTAATTATAATTAATTTATTAGAAAATATTTTTTTTTTAATTTTCATTTATTTAAAATAAACGAGAGTGAAAAGGTTTTTTTTTTAGTTATTGTTTGATACTTTGACATTAAAAGACTTAAGTTAAAGTGATTATATTATTACACTGAAATGGTATTAATTATTACAATGCACAAATCTTATTAAAAATAAATTAGACTAGTCGAATTGAAATGTATCTTTAATTAATTTAAACAAAACTGGATGCTTAATTAATGTACACGAAGAAAGAAAAAGTTATTGTGGATTTGAGGTTTTCAGCGTCCCAAATTCACCTTTCTTAAGACGGGTAAGTTGGTACCGTGCTATTACCAGAGCACCCTCGTTTCAATGTATAGAATATGACGATGCAGTATATTAGCAAGGGGGACAACCTTGTTCATTTTATTCATTTATATAATTTTTATATATACGCTGGAAAGTTGTCATGAACTTAAATTGAAACGAATAGCCCTAAAATAGCTTTTCGTTTAACCTTAAAACTTTGATCTTTTATATTACACTAGGGAGGTGACGGTGGTTAAGTGGATATCGACACGAACTGAAGACCTGGGTGTTCCAAGTTCGAATTCAGTCGGTTCCACAGTACTACTTTCACTTAGGGATGTTGACAACCTACTCGTGGTCCTTCCCGTAAGTACCCGATGTCTTTCCAGAAAGATTTCTAATTTGAAAAACATCGGAGAAACGAATGCCTACACCAGAAGCATCTGAAGTGAACACACTCTGTCAAAAATGATGAAAAATATTAATTGTCGCCAGTGTTCGCATTAATATTTATATAAAATCATAGAATAACGCCAGTAATTTAATTTTTTATACAGGGTGGCCCAAAAGTAGGTTTACAGTTATTAAACTATTTTTATATGGTTGAAGTTACTTGCTAATTACAAGCAATATAAAATAGTATCCATACCAAGAACATAGAACATTGTTGCAACGCTTAATGCGTAAACTGAAATTAAAACCTTACCGACCAAGACTAGTACATGGTCTTTTAGAGGACGGCGCAGATCGTCGACTGCAGTTCTGCGAAATGATGCGTAATCAATTTACTGGAGAACAACCTGACTCTTTGGATAAGATTATTTGGTCAGATGAGGCTTGCTTTAAACTATCTGGTCATGTGAACAGGCATAACTGTGTGTACTAGGCCGATGAAAATCCCCATTTGACCATAGAGACTGAACTGAACCAGCCTGGCATTACAGTTTGGGGTGCATTATCAAGCGAAGGTGTTATTGGGCCCGTTTTTTTATGGAACTGTAAATGGGGAGAACTACCTGGACATGCTTCGTGAAGTAGTAGTACCACAACTCAAAACTAAATCTGACTTTGATGAACTTTTCTTTCAGCAGGATGGAGCACCACCACATTATGCGTCTAAAGTAAGAGACTACCTAAACCAAGTTTTTCCACAGCGTTGGTTCGGAAGAAGGGGCAGCATCGATTGGCCACCACGTTCACCTGATTTGACACCAATGGATTTCTTTTTTTGGGGTGTTGTTAAGAACAAGGTTCATGAGAAGAAACCAAAAACAATAAATGATTTAAAAGATTACATTCATGTCGCATTCACAGAAATTGATGAAGATCGGAATTTGTGTCGCACTGTGTGTCAGAGTGTCATGGAGAGATTTAAAGAATGTTGCAATGTTGAAGGAGAACATTTTGAACATCTGAGAGATTAAATTATTTGCTTTTATGTTAACAGGTATAATGAATTTTCCGCTGTTCTGGTGTAGAATTTCAAATAAATAGTTAACCTATTTAAAGTTTTTCGAATAACCTAGTTAAAAAAACTTCAAATATTAAATGATAACTGTAAATCTACTTTTGGGCCACCCTGTATATTAACTAGCGGGGCTACCCGGCGTTGCTCAGGGTCATAAAAACATATAATTGAAGAAAAATCGCGTGTGTAACATCTTTATATTCAAACTTCTATTTCTCACCCTCCTCTATAGCCGTCTCTTTATCTTTTATTTTTATTTATACAAGCTCTACCTTGTATGTAGCACTTTTGAAAGAATATTGGTTTTAAGTTCATGTTATCAATATATTTGAACTTAATCAATCAATAATATATATATATATATATATATATATATATATATATATATATATATATATATATATATATATATATATATATATATAGTAAGGAGAATTTTTAAAAATATTCTTTAAACCTGGACAACGCAAATTGTTTGTTTTTTAAAATAAATTATTTATTTACTTTAAAAACTTTTTTTTTAAACTTGAGTACTTTCGGTGATAAACACCCTTGTCAGAAGTATAAGCATATTTTTTTCTCTTCTTTTGTCCCTCTGACTGAGACATATCTATCGCAGTCAAGTTGAAATTCGTCTTGATGTTATCGACGACCGATGTTGATATGGCTTAGTGTGTAGCACGCGGTTACGTGAATAAGGTTGTTTGAAAAGTCACACATTGGAAACGTTGCTGAAATGGCAATAATAAGGATAATATTTTTTTTTTAATATTTTGAAAACCTGGACAACGCAAATTATGTTTTTAAAAATAAATTATTTATTTACTTTAAAAACTTTTTTATATATAAAACTTTAGTACTTTCAGTGAAAAACACTCTTGTCAGAAGTATAAGAATATTTTTTCTCTTCTTTTTTCTCCCTAACTGACACATCTATCGCAGTCAAGTTGAAATTCGTCTTGATGTTATCGATGACCAATGTTGATATTCCGCTGTGTGTAGCACGCGGTTACGTGAATAAGGGAGTTTGCGTTGTCATGGTTTTCAAAATATTTCAAATATATATTCTCCTTATTATTGCCATTTCAGCAACGTTTTCAATGTGTGACTTTTCAAACTACCTTACTCTCGCAACCGCGTTTAATTGGATGGGAGATAAAAATGGGAGATAGAAAGAAATCACCGGGAAACCATTTTGAAAACATCTTGAATTTAATGAATAAATGTGGGTTTTGAAATGAGCAGAAACAATTTTATGTAAGAAGATGTTTTTAAAACAAATTCGGAACATGTATAAAATTATTATACATTAATATATATATATATATATATATATATATATATATATATATATATATATATATGTGTGTGTGTGTGTGTATGTGTGTGTGTGTATGTATACTTGTTTATCTATTTATTTCTATGTATGTGTGTATCTACATCTATACTTGCATTCTGTAAAGCAACATTGACGTCATTTTCCGTACTATTTTGTTGTTGTATCAACAATATCAATTAAGAGTCTAGCCACGATATGTTAAGTGCCTAGCTTAGTAATTGACTTCAACAAATCCTTAGCTGACAAAACGAGACAATTACTTTTAACCTTTTTGATTTTTATAATTGTTACTTAGTCACGCGCTTTGCACGTGATCACGTCCCTTCAACAGCGTCTCATCATCCATGCGTACATTTAAAAAGCTATACATTTCCACACCGTTCGACGAAATCAGCAGCAGACTAATACCCCGCCTGAAGACGATTGAATAAATCAATCGAAAGTACTCGCAAAGAATGGAACATGAAACCCACAGATCCTACATACCACCATTTGACAAAAATACTCCATGGACGATCCGAAAAATTGAAAAAATAAAAAAAGGTCTATTAATTAGAAGCAGGCTGTGTTGTTTAATAGCGTTTGCCTTTATATATATATATATATATATATATATATATATATATATATATATATATGTGTGTGTGTGTGTGTGTGTGTTTGTGTGTGTGTGTGATACTTAGAAGGCAATACAATGCAGAGGTGTGGCGGATAGACACAAGTTGGAGCAAATAAGACATATAATGGTGGAACAAATTAAATAGTTTCACCCTTAATACAATGTATACCTACACACATATATATATTTATTAATTTATTATTATTTTTTTCACAAAACAGATAAACAGATATATGTATATCTGTTTATCTACACAATGTTACAATGTTATGTATTACCTGTATCAAGATGGTCTGGTGGAAACTCCGTATGATATAATATTTCGGGAACTTTTACTTCTTCAGAAGCGTGTTCAACTCAAGTTCAAGCGTGCATATGAAGGAATGCTTCAAGCAAACTACATAAACCTCTTATATATATATATATATATATATATATATATATATACAGTACGAATGTTTGTACAACTAAACTAACGCTTAGCTACAATGTAAACATCGGTTGTCAAATCATGTCAAAACCTCTCACCCTATATATCTATGCATGTGTATAGGTGTGTTAATGCGGAGTAATTTGTACAGGCGAACATACAGGAATATTGACATACACACATACAGACGCACGTGAATAAACGAACCGCTATATCCGCAAAACGAATACACACGAACTTTGAAATAACTAACACATCTAAATAAAATCGCCATTCTGTCAATAGAAATGGGTGTCAGCCTCCCTTGATACCCACCAACCCGTATGACACTGACCTCCCGGGGTCAGCAATCATTTCGACGCTTAGTTTTGCCAAGATTTGTAAAAGTTTAGAATTCCTTACCGTTGTCACCCTTGTTTAACGAAACAACAAAATGAAGGCCTAATTATCATTAATGAAAGAACAAACAAAAATAGATAGGACACATTTCGAATTCCTTACTGTTGTTTTTTTTTTCAATTGATGAAAAGTCAGAAGAAAAAAAAATCCTCCATTTTGTTTTTTAAAAATGTCCCTTTTAACATCTAAAATGTCGAGAGAGCAAAAAGTCATTTATCCGTTGTTGACTTTGATTGAGATCAGGTCACTAGTAGTTGACCTATTTTATTTCGAAGACTTTTGTGTTTTCTGTAATAACAAAATAAATGCTTGGAAAACCCAACACATAAAAAATATATACATTCCCGATGAATATCACCAACGAATCAACCAGTAAACTGTTAACTGACACTTCCTATTGCACAAGTCAACAAATCACTGAAAAGCCTGTGTCTCTTCACCGATCATATCATCTTGCCTTTACAGAGTACAAAATCTAGCGGAAGATCGCCTCCTCTTTTCATTACAGCCTCTTTCGAACGGAAGAGATGTTAGCCTTTCTACTGTATCGTTATACTACTTAGCTCCGTTCTCTGGTACTCCCTGTAAAACATTCACAGCAAGAACTCGCCTAGCCACAACCACAGAAAACAACCCCCCCTCTCTCTCTCTCTCGCTCTCTCTTTCTCTCTTTCTCTCTCTCTCTCTCTCTCTCTCTCTCTCTCTCTCTGTACCAAAAACCAAACGGAACTTTCATGAACAAAGTTTATTTCCTAGAACATCCCATCTATGGAATAAAATACTACGTGACTGCTTCCCAACCGACTACAATACAAATGTCTTAAAGTCTAATGTAAACATTGTTGAACGGTCCTTTTAGATATTCAATTCCTCTTTAGTAATCGTCTTCCCATTCGACCCATTAGTTTCAATCCTCTCGTGGTGGCGATTATCATCGAACTGACAATATCTTTAGCCTTATCCTCGAGTGGCCTCCGAGCCTTGATCAGTAGTGACGCATTAATAAAAAATGTGCATGAGTAACTGAAACCTTTTTTAAACTATATAGTCATTAAATAAAATGTAACAATAATTTTAAGAGTGTGGTTATGTGTTCATATCAAGAGCAGCTCTCAGAAATCGTCTACGATGTTGCTTTACCAGAGATGCTTAGTGCTAACACGACATTCAGCTTAATTATGCGTAGGTGTGTCAATCGAGTGGTAGGTTGAAGCTCAATTTTTTTAAATCTCTGAAATAATGCCTATGCGATGACGAATTTATAGTGAAGGGGGTTTGGCAATCACTAACTGCACTTCTCCTAACTCATTAACAGTTATAGTCAAGTGTTTTTAGCTTTAATTAGTGGTGACTCGTTATTATAAAAATGTTCCTTGTGAAATTAGCTGATGCGGTTCTCAGGCGATTTAAGAACCTGGTGGTAAATGTTGGCGCCCATATTGAATTTTAAATGAAACTGTCTTATCATATTTATTTCTTAGAAGTATTATATTTCTGTGAAAAATTATGAGCAGCTAATAATAAGGAGTTGTGGAGAGGTAGAGATGTGATGCGAACGAACGTAAAAGTTTCTAGCTTTTATAAGCTACTCTCTTTCTTTCTCTGTTTGTTTAGCTTACTCTTTCCTTTTCATTCGTTCCTTTTTGTACCAAAGAAAAATGGGATGCAATCAGACGAATAGCTACATCTTCCCTCGAAATAAAGAATGACATTATTTCACATAAAAGTGTTCACTCGACATTTTTCAACCGATGAAAATAATTCCCGCTCGTTCGAAACGATAAACTTAGCGAGCCTCTGTGAAATACAACTTTCCAATAAAAACAGCACCACGACAACCAAATAAAACAAGCAGATAGTCAAACAGTTCCATAAACAAGACAGGACACGACATTACACTTACCTCTCCCCTGCATGTGGAGGTCAGGGGAAGCGAATAAATACTCAACTCACGCATAGAGATGTTCACACATATTCACACACTGACAAAGACCGTATACGCACAATATCTCTTGAACTCACAGACGGATAATCAACTGACCGAAAACACACATATAGATACACACTTCCAACACTCGTGTCTACTTCACACATTCTAAAACACGAAATATTTAACTTTTCTAACGAACAAGTTACTCACTCAAAAAATCTTTGACACCACTGTAAATTTGTAAATATATAAATATCTTTTGTTTGTTAATACTGTTTTAATCTTTCATTCGCAACAACATTTTGGTGAATTTAGTGACCCTTTCATCTGTAACATGCATTTGTGTCTATTTTTCTCATTCGTCACTTTATAACATTTTAATTATTATTATTATTATTATTATTATTATTATTATTATTATTATTATTATTATTATTGGTAAATTTCCAAAGACTCGACTGTCATTTATATCCTATCCAAACCAGCATCCACGCTACAATGTTACTTTTAAATCACTGTAATCAATAATATATTATTCAATTTTTTTTCATTATTATTATTATTATTATTATTATTATTATTATTATTATTATTATTATTATTATTATTATTATTATTATTATTATTATTATTATTATTAACAACTAGAACAACAATGACTAACTGTTACAGTATGTCGGATAGCGATTACATGAACTAATATGAATCTTTGAGTCGGATGGCACGAAATCTGCAAAACAGAATGGTTCCCAGGCTGAATAATAAAAAGGTATGACCTGTAAGGTCAAAACACAAAGTATGAGGTTAAATAGGTTAGACACAAAGAGATATAAGAAGAACATGAAGTAATGACGAAGGTCTAAGAATCAGTCCTGCGTGGAATCCCGATGAGGACGGACGACTAAACAAGAATATGTAATACAAAAAAGGTAAAATAGCGGAAACCGAAGTATAGTCCCCATGCCTGTTTGTTATGTCTGTCGATCTCTCAATCTGACTAGTAAGCTATTACATAATTAAGAATAAGAAATTTGCTCTTTCTTTCTCTCTCTCTCTCTCTCTCTCTCTCTCTCTCTCTCTCTCTCTCTCTCTCTCGAAGTATTGTTTAATCTGGTAACGTGAATATTTCTAGAATAAAACTTAAAATCTCTCAGATCTGCCATCTTTAGTTTTCTTTTTTGTACGAGATAAAATAATATATATTGTCTAGCTATACTGATGAGACGATCACGCCCATAGAAGACAAAAAAACGCAGCAACCACTAGACGTAAGAATTAAGGCGGTGGCGAAGCGAAACAGGGCGACGCTGAAAGAGAATGAAACGACGAAGAAACTAAGAGATTACGCACGGCTCACACTAGGCAGCGAAGATAAAAAGGTATTTCACGCACCATAGTATACGAGTGGCATTTCGGAACATATTGATTATAATAAAAAAGAAGTAGAGAATTAGAGAATTAATCAACGTGCAATAGACTAAAGAGTAAGTGAAGCAATTTTTAGTAACTACAATGTTACTTAACCAGCTAATGTTAGTAATAGTGAATTAAATCTGCCCTATTGTCTGTGTCTATGGACATGAACCCTGGTATTCATACAGACGATATCTCTTTTGTTTGAGAGATGGATTAAGATTTAAAGCGATTGAGACAAGTGTTTTATATGAGTTTGATCTTAAAGACAATTTAGACTGAAATGGCAAGTATTTGTTCGCAAGAACGAATACAAGAATAATTATGTGCAGGCAATTTTACACTCGTTAAGCTTTGCTTTTCTTTCTTTTTTATTCGTGTGATAGCTTTAGTGACAATATTTATAGTTCAACTTATATTCTGAAAATGACAGATCAAAAGAAATGTATTGATTCGTGTAAGCTCCGGTTAAATTGTTATTGACAAGGCAAGAGTTATTGGGTGGGAGATGTAGACGTATTGATTTCAGAGAGTAAACTTATATATAAAAAAAACTCGAATCAAACAACGGACAAAAATAAGACAACGAAAAAATGAATGAAAAAAATTCGAATCATGAAAATAAAAAGCGAGCGAAATCAAAATCAAGATTCAAGACAGCGAATCAAAAAAGATGAAAAGGCAAAAAGCGAACGAGAAAAATAAATAAAAAATAAAACTCCGAGCAAAAAAAGAAGTGAATAAAAGATTTTAAAAAATGAAGAAAAGAAATTAAGCGAAAATAAAGAAGTAAACGAGAAATAAAGCGAAAAAAACAAACGAACGAAAAAATAAAATAAAAATGTAAACGAAAAATCAAATAAAAACGGGAGAAAAAGGTTTCTTATGCCTTTTGTTTTTAATTATTTATTTTTTTCACTCTATTTTTTTGTTTATTTTTATGTTTATTTTAAACCAGAGTAAATCGAATCGTAAGACAAAGAAACAAAGTGTTCATATCCATAGACACAGAAAATCGGGCAGATTTAAGTTATTATTACTAATGGACAGTTGTTGTTGTTGTTGTTGTTGTTGATGATGATGATGATGATGATGATGATGATGATGATGATGATGATGATGATGATGATGATGATGATATGTGGTGGTGGTGATGGTGGTGGTATGTGATGATGATGACGATGATGACGACGACGACGACGACGACGACGACGACGATGATCATGATCATCATGATCATGATTATGATGATCATGATCATCATGATCATCATGATGATGAACAGTCAACAAAAAATGGAAAAGAAATAAAGCAAAGTAAATGAGAATACACGAGAAACATTTATTTCTGAAAATCAGACACACGAGGTGATCTCAAAATACCACCCATGGAATCGGTAATGAAGTTCACTATCCTTTCTGTAATCCAAGCGTATTTGGTACCAATGAACTTCAGTCTATGCCTGACTTGTCCACCAAGTTTCACTCATGAATGTTAAACAGTCTTTGTTTTATCGCCGTTCAATGATATGCGGTGGGGGTACTTTGGTGACCGTATCATCAGTAGATGTATTACTGAATCGGCTTCACGCTCACCGGACCATAACCCTCAGACTGTGAGGTTATCTCAAATATAATACCTACCAAAACATTCCCAGACTATTCCTGGTCTGAAGATGGCATCAAGGCAGTACCAAGAAAGGGGTGTGTCAAAGTTAATGACAATTTTTAACGGCGTATCTAGGTATGCTTATAATTAAACGGCGATAAAATAAATACTGTTGGGTATTCATGAATGAAACTTAGTGGGAAAGTCAGGCATGGACTGAAGTTTATTTGTACCAAATACGCTTGGGTTGCAGAAATGATTGTGAATGTTATTAACGATTCGATGGGTGGCAATTTTTGGGGGTCACCCTGTAGGTACAGATTGCCCATATTTTTTGCTGTTGCTCCTGAACAGTAGCTTAAAGAAATCATCAGTGACAATAGGAACATATGCGTAGAATATAAAAGAAATATATCTAAATGTGTTAAGTAGAACCTCCCTAAAGAAAACCAAGACTCAATAAGTCTCCAGACGCAGGAACGAAGGGGAAAATGTTGCGAATCAGAACGAGTGAAAAAGATTAGTATATGACAGTAAGAGTGTGTATATGCCGTTGTAACTTCTGCTAGACTTGACTAGTATTTAGAAGATTTGAATAAAATGCGTAAGAGATTATGGAGTATTAGGGGTTCAGTGAAGCATTGCACAACGGGTCAGTGCATCAACTAGCAACAAGACAACCAACCAAGGCTGGTACGCCCTACAGCTTAAACTGCTTCGATCACCTATTGCAAAACTTTTGACTCCATCTTTTAATATAAGGACGAGTATCATTTATGACCCGATCAGTATACTGTAAAACCATATGCTTCTATTAAGGTTAGGGGACTAAGGTCAAACAAATTTTCACCATCCTGTCGGTTTTATTCTGTTTACTTGCCACTGAGAAAAGTATGAACCACAATCGCCTCAGTTATACGTACAATACCAGTTTGTCTTCAATTAACTGTTTACAATGGGTACAGTGTTTCGGCATTAGATTTAAGGGTTAAACGTAACTAAACTCAAACCGTTGATAATAAATTCCAGTGACTGTTTTTTACACTCGGTTACCTCCCCTTTGAATGTGCAAATTCTCACCCTAGAAAAGTTAATCGTTTTCAAATAGGATTGTATCATTATTTATCAAACATTTACAATATTTTTTTAGAAGTAGCTTTTTGTTTCTAAATAAATTAGAATATTTTATATTCGCACGTACTAGGCGTTGCTCGGAAACTTTTTACTTTCAGTTTTGTTTCGCTTTTTTTAAATCTATGTCGTTTTTTAATCAAATTATTAAAAAGGGGATTTTGCAAGTTAAATTTAATTATTAAGGTATTGTTTGGTCAGTAAATTTAATTTAGCCGAATAATTATAAAATTATAACTAATTTTGTTCAGAAAATGTTTTTTCTCAAATTATTAGATGTGAATAGCGTTCAAAGTTTTTAAAATATATGAGGATTTGCTTAGAATTTTAAAGCCAGATATGATTTTCTATTTAACAGTTTAAACGCTTCCAAATTCCGTTCAAATTTCTAATGGCCACGAAGAAATGCATTCTTTATTTTTGCAACTATTAACAAAATATTAAGATGGCAGATTTGTTTACGAAGAAGTGGAAATGCATTCGTAATAAAATTATGTTTTAAATAGGATTTTTGAAAAGTTATTTTTGGTAACTTTCATTATTAAGTTTTTTTTGATCGATTAATAGTAAACGAAGAATAATAATGTATAAGTCACGTAGAGGCGAGAAACACACACACATAAAATGGAAGAAGTTGTCACACAATTTTATTACTATAGAGATTAAACCTTTTTAATAAATATTTTTTAATTAAAATTTTTTAACAATAAAATTGGAATATAAAAAAAAACGTTTACAATATTAAAAAGGTATTTAATTTGAAACGCAATTCCTTACGCTTATGAAACATCTGAGGATAGAAATCAAATGTGAAAAAACACAGAGACAAATGACCAAAAGTGATGAATTCCATAATGTTCGGTGGAATTTAGCTATTCCTAATGTATCTAAAAAAAAATAACACACAAAGCTGGTGTACGCGCTTTAGCCTAAGCAGTGATCTTATATCGGAGAGACGCGAGTAGAATTGCTGTTGTCTTAACCTCAAAGTCATTTAAGTGCATAAGCCATGGTTGAAGCAAAATGACAAGATTGTGAATGCGAGTGTGAAAGCCTTGGAGCAACTATTCTGATGAAACAATCACGTTGATAGATGTTCTTACTCCTTTTCTTTCTTTCGCTTCATTTGCAATCATTTTCACATTTTGTGTGTTTGTTTGTTTATTTTTGTTTTGTGTTTTTTCGTTTTTTTTTTTTTCATTAATCGCTTCATTCATTTCTATTTTTGTGCTGCTGAATTGTTTTGTTCGGGAAATTAATTTCATCTATTTTAGTTTAATATATTGACAAACCACCTGCTTACGAATGGGTGGAAAGAGACCAGTTTGGCTTTTTTCCGCTCTTCGCTCTCTTGGTAGAAATAGAGGTAGCATCTCCTAATTATCGCCTGATGTCACAGTCACACAAGTTTCACATTAATCCTCTTGATGTATATATATATATATATATATATATATATATATATATATATATATATATATATATAATTTCTTTCTTTATATGGATGAGTTATTTTTGCCCACCCTGTATATATATATATAATAATTATATATATATATATATATATATATATATATATATATATATATATATATATATATATATCGCTTATTCTAATTAATAAGAAGAAAGGTAGAAAGATAAAGAAAAATGAAGGAAAGAGAAAAAAAAGAAAAATAACAATCAAATGATGATGATGATGATGATGATGATGATGATGATGATGATGATGATGATGATGATGATGATGCCTTTCAGGTCTTTTGGTCTAATCACGAACGACTTTCATAACGCAATGGCTTTCGAAATGGCCGTCCATAAAAGTAGCCTTTCCAAGTTTTGTAGCCTGCAGCCATACACATATCGTGAAGTGTACAGATGTAACAAAAGGGAATCTTAAGCCGCGAGCCAAACGGATATTCACGAAACAATTCAGATCAGCATGGAAATCTGTATTTATTGGTCTACGACAGGATTATTTGCCATGGGAATTGGATCAAGGACAGATCAAGAACAGATCTTGGTTGTCTTCGTGCTCTCTCGGAAGTTAATCAGAATTAATGGTTCTATGAAAATGCCGCGAGGACTTCTTTTCATTGGCACTTTTTCCTAGTCTAACAGATAGGAAACGGTCTGTGTTTTGTGAAAGTAATCATACACGTGTTCTCATAATAAGAAAGAGGGGAGGAGAAAAGAAAGAAAGGGGAATATAAAATGAGGAGGTGAAAAAAAGAAGGAAAGGTGAAAATAAATGAGAAGGGAAAAGGAGAAGATGAAGATCTTCCTTCTAGTATTATATATATATATATATATATATATATATATATATATATATATATAAGTTATGAAAATATATTTTGCAATTAAGCTACACAGAAACTTCCGCGTTTCATCCCCGGGGGGAATCGCCAGGCTAAAATGCATCTATATATACTAGCACAAACTACCCACCCTCCGAGCAGCTTTTAATCTAGCTGTAGCGTTATCTATAAAAAAAAAACAAAGAAACAATTTTCTTTTTACATTTTGGTTATTTGAAAAAAAAATAACAAAACAGTTGATTGTCATGGTTTTATTTGATATATTCCAATGCTGAGATTTTATTTTCAAAATCATAAAAATGAATTCCTCATAATGAAAGGAAAAAAAAATCGGGGATTGTCAAGAATAACAAACAAAAAAGGGGCGAAGCAAACTAATAATAAACAAATAACTGTTACCAAAGGCAATAAAGTAACTTTTCTACTTACCTGCACTGTGGTTTAAAGTATTTTAAAGCGTTTTTATTGCATTTTTATAATTCGTCCAAATCCGATCGCGTAACAGTTCCATTTTCAACATGGCGTAAATGAACTTACCAAAAGTTTGTTTAATGAGTTTTTCGTCTTTTGAAGTAAAACACAAAAACAAATAGGCAACAAATAACTGTCCCACACGCTTTCAAATTTACTTTCTACCTAATTGAAAGGAGAAAAGTACAAAAAATCACCAGACTTCGTAGACGGTCGGCGTTCGACTGTCAGCCATCTTTGTTTTTCAGTATAACGTAATATATTAGACCGAACCTTTTAATTGAAATAAAACTTTAATCCACTAAAACATAAGGCAGGTAGGTAGAAAAGTAAATTTTATTGCCTTTAGTAACAGTTATTTGTTGACTATTTGTTTTTGCGCCCCTTTTTTTCTGTTGATTATTCTTGGCAATCGCCAAAAGCAGAACGTCTATTTGTCAAATGAAAAATTATATATTCCTGAGTAATTTAAAATAGTTACTTTGTGTTTTTCGCCGTTATTATTAAAGACAGAAAGATAAAATAAAAAACTAAATGACGATTTTTTTTGTAATTTAAAAATTAACAATAAACGTTGGTAAATTTGTAGATTTACACCCTCAGCTAAATTATTTACCCACTTAAAAAATGAGATTCTACATTCTTACTTCTTACGGCAGTAAACTAATATTTTTTAACACTAACTCGAAGTAGGACTGGAAAGGTCATACAACCACACGCAATTGCCTAAAAAGTGGACCCCCCCAAATAAGAATAACTAACAAAATTTATCTCCAACAATAGCAAATAAAATAAATTGAATAAGCGTGACGTGTTTCGATATGAATATAGTCGGAATAAATTTATTCATTTATATATATATATATATATATATATATATATATATATATATATATGTGTGTATGTGTGTCTGTGTGTGTGTGTATATAATATTATATTAATTTTTATATTTTACCTACATACGACGTCGTTTCCTACTTATGGGTCTCATCAACGCAGGGAAATAACAATCTCAGACGATCATAGGGCGCGAACCCGGTTCACAGATACACCTTGAATATGTAGGCGTTCACCTAGGAACCGATTGGCAGTTTCCGATTTCGAATGCAGTGACCATGATGAAGTGGATCTGATCCATTTATGTTATTTTCTTGATTATCGCCCATTAATGTTTTCTTTTCTACACCTTAATTTAATTTTTTTTTCGACCCATTCACACTCTCCCCCTCTCTCCCTCCCCCCTCTCTCTCTCTCTCTCTCTATATATATATATATATATATATATATATATATATATATATATATATATATATATTATCTTTCTCGGTATGCCCCCCTCTGTCTATCTCCGTACATATGTCTATTTCTTGACCTCTCTCTCTCTCTCTCTCGACCTCTCTCTCTCTCTGCATATATCTGTATTTATCTCTTCCACTTCCCCGTCCCGTTTCCTTGCGCCCATCACTTTTTTACATCTTTTACCCCTCACTTCATCTTCAACCCACTCAACTCTTTCTCCCCTACACCTATCTCTATCATTGTATCATCACAAGTCTAACTTTCCTCATTTTTCCCCTCTTGCTTTCTCTCTCCCTCTCTTTTTCTCCCTCTCTCTAATTTTCTCTTTCTCATTTACAAACGATTTTTTTTATTTTTACAATTCTCTTACGCTTCCTCACATATCTCCAGCTTTCACTGTGATTTACTTTAGTTCGCTCCTTCAACCTCCCCCTGTCCCTCCCCCTCCTCTCTCTCTCTCTCTTTCTATCTCTCTCCCTCTCTCCCTTTCATTGTCTCTTTCACACACACATATCACTCCTTCTGCATCTATAGAACCATTTTGCAACTGTGACACTATTTGTTCTGCCTGCGATTTGCGATAGCTCTGGGCGAGCCTCGTTTCCATGACGACCAGAATCGACGAATTTAATTGTCTTGCCAAGTGCATTAATTGTCACATGACGGCCACAGTCAGTGCGTAGGCCGCGTTTTGTTACAGAACAATCAGTCTAACACCATTTGCAGCCGGTCTATGCACATGGGACATCGACAAGGCGAATGCTATGAAATCAGAATCTTGTAAAAGGTGAAGGCGTTTGCCTTTTCTTAATGTTCAATTTTGAAAGGAACTTCAACAAATGTGGGTTGGCTTTTATTTCTTCACAATATCAACAGAAAAAAAAAATGTTTCTCACATCGTCAGCGCTTTCTTTTTTTTTTCAGGTAAATGTGTCTGTTTTAATGAGCAAAATGTAAAAGTACGAAATAGGCAGACCACGCATATCACACACACACACACACACACACACACACACACACACACACATATATATATATATATATATATATATATATATATATAATATACGGCACAATCACGTTGACACACCGGTTCCCGTTAGATCACCGTCGAGCCTGGCCAGTACTAAATGGGTGACCATTTGGCAATACCAGGTGCTGTATGTGCTCTCTGCTTATCTCGGCATTGTTTCGAGTCGTCCTGTATTACTACTTGCCATTGGAATCAAGAAATGCCGACTCAGGAGAGCGGTTGGTAGGTATTGTGCAACCCTTGCAATTACAAATTCATGCGCGGGCAGCCCCTGGCGGGGCACTCATACGTCGAAATCGACGGGAGAGTCCATCATATATATATATATATATATATATATATATATATATATATATATATATATAGAGAGAGAGAGAGAGAGAGAGAGAGAGAGAGAGAGAGAGAGTTTGTATTACCTACTAGACACTATGCTCGAGTGTCTTCGGTCTCTCTTTACAAGGGTTTGTGAGGAAAACCTGACATGAGGATACTTCCCCTACAAGTAAACCCTGACCAAATATTAAAAATAACATAGTATTCAAACCCCAAATAAGATCCCCTCGATACGGCTATACACTGGCTCATACGAGGAATGGTGCACCTTTATCAAGTAATGTTACCTCAAGTAAGTAACAACACTTAGCTGTATACTCCACCAGACTAGATGAATTGATGAAGAGATTACAATAAAGATATACTATAACATAGTTAACGGGTCAATTGGAGAGGAAAAGTAATATTCTTAACTTCTTTACTAACTTAACGTTTGACAGGTTAAGCAGAACATTAATTGGATATTCGAATATCTATGTATCTCATATATAGATCAGGTGTTAGCCCCACTAAGGGGCCCCTTGATTTCTGAGAACTTCAATTCATTTAAAATGTAACAAGCGAATATATATATATATATATATATATATATATATATATATATATATATATATATATATATACATTTAATAAATTAAAACATTACTATTATTCCAATAATTAAGACATCAAGCCAATTATGGCGTACGATCGTTTCCAAAACAGTTTGGAAATAGTTCATTTTATTTTGTTTTGTAATTTGATAAATCTAGTCCCAAACGCGTCTTCATCAGCGCCTTTAGCAACACGTCTTACAGAAAATCAAAGAAAACACAAAAAAGCTCGTTTCAGAGAAACATCCACTGACAGAAAGTATATACATATATATAACTATTTAGTTATCTACAGACGTATACGTTTCATCCTTGCGGAATCATCAGTGTAGAGATGGCTATTCAAACCAGTCACCTTTACCTCCAAATTCCGACGCCCTAACCAATGAGACTATTCTGAATAACTATACGAAGGCAGGCAACGATAGTCAGCCGCTATAAAAATGTTCGATAGGAAGGAACATACATTTATAGCGCCAACAGTAAGCCTGCCGTATAGTGTTTGACAAATCCAATTGGACGATTAATATAAAAGCGTATTTGCATTTGAAATAATAAATGTCTGCCAGGATGAATGCTATTTAAAAGAAATGTGTCGTTCTTTTTCCGTAAATATAATTTCCATTTCCAGCTAAATATTCTTTAAATAAATAAAACGAATATATCTGTTCTTTCTTTATTTTTTAAGCAATAAATTCTCCGTCTTTTTAGTGTAAAAGTAATTATTAGCTAAATATTCTTCAAATCAATAAAACGAATGTCCCTTTTTGAAATGTATTTATTTAAAAATTGTACTGCTTTAGTCGACGTGACAACATTATTTAATCTTGGAACAATTCATTTTAAAATGAGTGAAGTTGGAATTGTTTACTTTAGCGACATCAAATTAATCACCAATCACCAACGGCCGATCTAATTTTTGTAAATATGTGTGAAAGGTGATAACGTACGTATGAACATGAACTGTCTTAACGTATTATTATACGAGGCCTGTCTAAAAAGTATCCGACCTTTTTTTTTTCGTGCGAAATACAGAGGATAGGGCGGCGCCACTCTACACAGTGAAGGAAGACACCTTCATGCGCATCTGTGTTCGTCGGATTACCGATTCTCTCAAGATGACTGAACGTGTTGAGCAAAAGTACTGCATCAAATTTTGTCAAAAGTTTGGTGATTCTCAAAGCAAAACAATTCGTAAGATTCAGCAGGTGTTTGGAGAATATGCAATGGGTGTAATCCAAATTAAGGTGTGGTTCAACCGATTCAAAAATGGCCGCACATCAGCGGAGAGTGACCAGCGTTCTGACAGGCCCCAAACTGCTCGGAGTGCAGCTGTTGTTGAGAGGGTGTGAAATTTGGTGATGAAAGATCATCGTTCAACCGCGCTGGAGATCGCTCAAGAGGTCGGAGTGAGTAAAGATTCCGCACATGCAATTTTGCGTGATGATTTGAATATGCACAGAGGGGCTGCGAAATTTGTGCCCAAGTTGTTGTCGCAGGAACAAAAGGACCTCCGTTTTTAAGTTGCACAGGACCTTCTGGAAACCGCGAACACTGATCCTGTGTTTCTGAACACCATGATAACTGGAGATGAGTCATGGGTGTACGAATACGACCCAGAAACAAAAAGACAGTCGTCACAATGGAAGCATCCCGAGTCTCCAAGGTAAAAAACAAGCCCGACAAGTGCGAAGCAAAATCAAGGTGATGTTGACTGTCTTCATTGATATCCGTAGAACTCTGCATCACGAATAGGCACCGGACGGACAAATAGTGACAAAGGAGTACTATCAAAATGTTGTCCGGCGTCTCCGTGACGCAGTTCGACACAAAAGACCAAACACGTGGACGGCGAAAAACTGGCAACTGCATCACGACAACGCTCCCGCACATATATCCCAATTAATCCAACATTTCTTGACCAAACATGGAATTCCAGTCGTTTGCTAACCTCCCTACTCTCCAGACTTTTGCGACTTTTGGTTAATTCGCAAATTGAAGACGCCTCTGAAAGGTCTCCGTTTTAGGACTAGAGAAGAGATAATGCAGAACGCGACGGCAGATATGAACACTGTTCCAAAAGAAGACTTCCAGGGGCGTTTCCGGCAGTGGATGGATCGGTGGGCTAAGTGTATCCAAGCACAAGGTGCCTACTTTGAAGGGGATTAGGATCCCAACCCCGTCACGTATTTTAAATATTTTTTTCTAGCCTAAGGTCGGATACTTTTTAGACAGGCCTCGTATAGATATAGATAATAGATAATGTAATTAGGAAGTATTCGTCCATTCAAGCATACATCATTCAATTGGATAGGCATTCTGTGTCTATTTGATCGGTTAACCATTCCTGCCGAAATGTGCATGGTCTATGAACAAATAAAGATGACATTTAGTTGTTGACTTTGATTCGCTTCAACCAATGAAGATTAAAGAATCTACAAAAGGAAACTAAGGTGATTCCATTTCTCTATCTTTGAGCGGGAAAGAAATAAAGGAAACGGAAGTCGTTTATGGAACCGGGCGTATGGGTATTAAATGGCAATGGGGGCGGATGAGCAGAGTTTGTCATTTGTGGTGAAGCAAATAGTTTATGATCGTCATCAGAAGAAGCCATCAACAATTACAATGAATTAGAAAACAGACGGAACAATATTGAATGCGACATTATTTATTTTAATTGAAACCTGATCGCACAAAGTGTAATCATTAACACATAGAAGTAAAGAGAGAGGCGAGGGGAGAGGGGGAGAAAAGAGGGAGGAGAGAGGGGAGGAGGGGAGAGGGAGAGCAAAATGTGTGCATTCGCGAATAACTATGAATGTAGACATACATTAATCTACATAGTATTAAAAACTTATACTGTTTTGGGAGTTTGTTCGTACGCAAATAGAAATATATGATTGGTTGACAAAAAAGGAATAGGCAGCGTACACATTACTAAGGTAGTAGTTTTTACGAGTTCAATACATGAGTTTGAATCTCACATAAGTCTAAACGAATTTTTTAATTGGATACGTGTTTTATAAATTTAAAGAAAGTAACATAGCATAATAACATTAAAAAAACATTGCATACATATTTTTTTAACAATACTATCAAACAAATGAACTCTTCCGGTGTAAATATTTAATAGTTCCTGCGGAAAACAAATGATTTGATATTTACATTTGTTATGCTTTTTTGCATGATTTGTCTTTGTAACTGAAACTCAACCTTTCTGGGTTATTTAATGAGGAAACACAATACTCGTTGTAAACGATTCGTTGTATACGATTAATAGAACACATGTTGCTTTTTTTTTTACTCATAGATGAAGGTAAATTGATTTTTCATCCATTTCCTGACAGTGTTAGTGCGTAAATGACTACAATATGTGTGATTGGGTTTGAACTCGGCATAGCCTACTCCATATACTACCCGTCTTTAACTCCGAATGTGGTAATCATCTTCATAAGAATGAACAGAAAGTCAGTGATCAATGTTAATCTAGTAAAATAGGCTTAGCAAGGATTAGTATCTTTGCAGATGTCAATAAAAAAACATCTTTAGTTGTAGCAAGAACATAAGTCAGTTGTGAGACTGCATACCTCCGCCTGGCAACATAAGTTGAAATTCCGTCCAAAATATACAACTTGACCGGACTTTAAAAATTAATGCCGGGACTTCATTGGCTAGAATATGAGCCAATAAGCGAGTCTCTACGATGAACAGAACCAAAGTTATCGCCAAAAGGGTGACTTTCACCTTTTCCATAACCATGACCTTGACATTGGACCTAGATATCTCAAAATTAAATCAGTTCTCAGTTAGACTATGACCGATATATTGAGCAAGTTTGGTGACGCTTGTTCACGCGATATGGGCACTAGGCTGTACGCAAACAAACAGTGATATATTCGAACGAATACATAAGCTTATTAGCTCTATGATCAGTTGTTGTTTTTCTCGTCTTTTTCTTTGAAAAACAAAAAACTAATACTTATTTTCATTCAAAATGGTATCGTTTCTTGAAGAAAAATAAATCATTTACCAACAACTCAACAAAAACTACACTGACAATTTTTATTTTTTGTCCATAATTGTTTTCAGATGGTAAAATACTAAAATCACTATTTATTTTGCATTAGAATGTTTTTAAATTACCCAAGAAAAAATACTTTTTTCTTAATGGTAAAAATGACATAGAATTCTGAGACATTTCTCCGCATTTCTCTTTTGAATAATCTGGTGTAAAAATAGTTATTCTTGTTTAATTAAAGTATCTTTGTCAAATTAAAACAACCTTTATCAAAATACAATTAAAAAGATGCACGAGTACATATTGTCAGTGATATTGTACAGCACGTTTCATATCATACCACCTCTCTAGTGTGGCCCTGTCGATATTGATCGGATATCAATATGTGCACTGGTTATTATCACGAGGTACCCTACTCCCCTCTCTCTCTCTCTCTCTCTCTCTCTCTCTCTCGAAACGTTGATTGATCCACGTAGACTATTTCTAATGTTTATCTAATTTTACTAATATATATATATATATATATATATATGTATATATATATATATATATATATATATATATATATATATATATATATATATATATACAATCTAAGTTGTTACAAAAGGAAATTGCACACTTAATGTTGTTCTATAGATAGAAAAGAAGAAGAATGAATTGCTAGAAACATTCCGAAAACAATTATAGATTTTTCTTTTCACGTTACAATTTAATTAAATCATGCAGTTATAAATTAATATATAGGATTACCATCAGAACAACAATATCACCCCTCTCTCGCTCTCTCTCTCTCGCTCGCTCTCTCTCTCTCTCTCTCTCTCTCTCTCTCTCTCTATATATATATATATATATATATATATATATATATATATATATATATATATATATATATATATATATACTAACAAATGAACGATTTCGATATGAAAAAGTTATTCTGAGACCAGGGAAATTTAAAATGGAAAACGTGTTTTGTCTACGTTTGAGAAAGTATGATGTTTGAGTGACGTCAGATGCGGTATCATGCTAAACCCATCCCTTTTAGAGGCGAGCAGAATTGCGGTGCTTAATCTACACAGGGTCCTAAATAAGTTTCTCTATTAAAAAATCCAATGTACTGTTGTCTGTTTGGGAAGGGATTAATAAATGTGTGTGGAGTGCGTTCAACAGAAGATATTTATTTTGATTAAGTATTTATTATATGTTTTATTTTGTTTTAAAGGACCAAATTAAAGATAATAATAAACTCACTCTTTTCCATTGCAAATATGATTGAGGTGCAGAATCTATATTTGATCCTAAATAGCGGTAGAAAGTAAAAAGACTGTTTTAATAAACATTCTCACTGCTGGACGATTATATCTTTTCATGTGTATTTTATTATCTTATAGATTTTGTCCGTCTGTCTGTCTGTCTGTCCGTCACAATTTTTTAAACGTAATAAATGAATTGCGGAATTTGTCTCATTTCGAATATCAATAATCTTAACTACTTTGAGAAATGGAAAATAATGTATCAATAAAAAATAATAAATTTCCAATGTCATGTCCGGAAATCGAAAACGAAACATTAAGATCTTCAGTCGGATGTTCTACCAACTGAGCTATTTGGGCTTTCTCATAAATCGAACTTAAAACTTAACGTAACAAAACAATTATAGCTTAGGCGTGACGTCATGGATTTATGATTTATGTCATGTTTCAAAACATGAATTCAAACATAAGCAATAAAAAAAATAATAAATGAGTGTGTTACCATTATCAATAGCGTGGAAATCATTTCATAGCACAAATCAATGTAGTTTGCTTTAACTACATATTGTATATAGTTCTTTCATAATTATATAATTCTCTCAGCCAAGCAAAAATATGCGACCGGGGGAACATATCTAAACTAGCCTTTTTTTAAGAAAAAAACACCAGATGTCATCCGGACGCGTTGATCCTGATTTGACTATCACACTTTCATTGCATTTACAGCCATCCGCCGTTGAATGATGTTTATACTTAGATTATTTAAGAACTGTAAACATGTATACGTTCAAGATGGTGTTAAGATGCGTGAAACTGACTCAATTCACTTTATGGGCTTACTGATAAAAAATAAACATTGGTATTAGCAACAAAAAAAGAAAATGTAGTTTCGTTGGGATACATTGGTTCCCAGCTGTTGTTCCCGTTACCTGCCATCTTGCTTTCGTCGCTATTAACTTCATTGCTAATTAGATCATCTCGTATCCAATCAAATTCAAGAAGCTACCAAACCGTGCCTTCTTTTTCTCTATTTAATTAACTTTGCTCTGTTTGTTATTTGAACTGTTGTTCCATTTATAAATCGTTGAACCAAACTTCCTCGTCATCAGTTGCTTGTCATCTTATATACTTGTATAAAGAAAACTATCAGATAAGATCCGGTGTGAGTGTGTTTTTCACGCCTATACGTAACCTTGGTAAATACATATTGGATTATATTTTTAGTTAATATTAATCGAATCTGAATTTAAATCAAACATAAAATAAGAGAGAACTGAAACGATTTTTTTTAACTCTTATTTTGAAAATAATTCTTAACATGACTAAATTCTGATCATGTTTAATTGAACGCACACCGTTTGTTCGTTTTGGTCGTATTGTTGAACGCAACTTTCAAGAAACGGTTCATCAACTCTATTAATAAGACTATCAGACAAGATCACGTGTGTCTTTGTGTGACGCTCTCATTTATATCTCATGTTGATGAATACACATTGAATTATAACTTTTTTCTTTAGCATTATTTGAATATTTGTTGAAATAAAAAATAAAACGGGAGAAAACTAAAGCGAATTTAAAAAGAATCATATTGAAAAGATGTAAAACATTACTACATATTTAATTATTGACTATACCCGGGCAACGCTGGGTAAAATACAGTTATCCTTATTTACATTTTCGATGGGGTAAGGTTGTATGTTTGACAGGAAGTTGAATGACGTCATAACAAGTCATATCGCTATGAAAATATCAATAAATGACTTACAATAGAGCTCGTGTTTAATATCTGCAGTTAATAAGTTTATCCATTTTGAAGCTTCTTTGTCAAAACAGAAAACAACATTTCTCAGTATTTTCAGGTTTCCAACCAGATGAAAGAAATAGAGACTATGAGAAAATCATCAGATTCCTAGCACTAATGTTTTATAGAACCACACTCGATTTGCTGCGAGGTTTGTCACCATCATAATAAGCATTAAAACGATGGAAGTTTCGCATTTCATTTCTGTTTGTGTTTTTTAATAGCGTTATTAGACACTTTAAGTTTTTAGAACTTAGTCCCTTTTTGTGTAAACTTAGACTCCCAATTTAAATATTTAATTAATTTATTTTTGGACCAACTATAAAACATGTAGGAAATGCCGTTAACCAAACATGAAAATGTCAATTAGAAATATAGAAATATATTTTCCGGTGCCTCTTTGTTATCATAAAAGCGAATACTTAAATAAAGCAGACAAATTATTTGCTGACCAACTTCAGTCCCATATTAAGGTGATAACGCATACGGTCCTAACGTTACAAGCCATACTATAACAAACTTGTGGCAGAAAACACAGTAAGAAAGCCACATAGTCACACACTTCTTCGACCAATGTTAGAACTACTACTTAACTGTTGCAGTTACAAAGAAACTCCACTCGTTTTCTTTGAGACACATTGAAAGGAAATCCATTCATATTCTTTGAAAGTTTTATATCAATAAAAGCTTTTAACTTTTGTAGTATTGTGTCCATATTTACACATTACTTCTTTGCAAAATATTCAAAGTGAGAAAAATATAAATAAAATTATCTTGCCAACCGAATGTAAAGATTTAAGCAGGTGTTTGTTGATATCGAATTATTAGAGGGTATTCATTTTGTTTGTCTCTCTTTTTTAAACAGATGGACTAGCGAAAATAGACGACCGTAGGGAGTCTATTTTTGCCTATGCTGCCGCTTATCCGTAAACCGATGGAGCACCAGTCATATTTCTTGGGTGGTGAAACATTGATTTTCTTTGTTTCGGACCAAGAACATTTTTAGTTAAAAAAAAAATGTGGTACCCCCTTTCCAGAAATGTTTGTTTTACCCTCCACCACGCAAAGAAATATTTTTTTGTTTAAAAAGGAAACAAAATTTTTCGACACCCCCATCCCAATAAAAAGAATCGAGTGCGAACGCAGATTCCACACTATATGAAAGAACCGGTTTTTGATACATAGCCTCGTTTTAAAATCATTCGTTATCGCTAATGGAAAAAGTGAAAAAAGCATTTCTTTAGCGTTAGTAGTTAAATCAAAGTCGTTCTTTTAACTTTGTGAGTAGCGTGTCGGAAAAATTAATCCAAATTACCTTGTGACGTTATGGTTACGAGTTCGAATGACGACCTCGGCGTCGAAATTATTTATTGTTTATTTAGTTGTTTAGATGTGCCCTAATGTATTTCTTATGTTTCTGACTCAGAAATTAAGTAAATAGTAGTTAACCCCCCCCCCCCCAATCTTACGTTTACAAAAATTCTCGCCGACAGACAGTCAGAGAAACTCGCCGACGGACAGACATACAGAAAAGCTCTTCATTATATTAAAAGTGGACTAGCGAAAATAGACTCCCTGACGGTCGTCTATTTTTGCTAGGCTGCGCGTTCTTGGGTGGTGAGACAAAGAAAAAAAATTTGTCTCCGAATACCTTTTTTGTTTTAAAAGGAAAAAAATAAGGGGGGGGGGCTAAATTTCTACCCCCCTACTGATAACCTACCTGCTTGGTTACCACCTGTGAAAAATGTCAATAACATAAATAGAAAATAGATCAGTCATTTTATACCTTATCTTTCCCTCTGTTTATTTCATCCCAAAGTTCCATATTCTTGGCACTGGAAACGATTTTTCAAGTGAATGGCACAACAGTTATAGACTTTTCAAAGGGTTTACTACCCAAGACAAACACGGCCATTGTGAACGAGGATCACATAAACATAGAATCCTTTTGACGAGTATTGTGATTTTTATCATCCGTCGATGCCAAATAGTATAAAAATCGAACTTGTATGAGGCAGCCATTGTATCAGTGAAGCTTCGTCTCTCGGCTATGCAAGGCATCTCATATATTGCGGGAAATTGTTCTTATTTTGAATGAATATCGAAACTAATGTTTAATATCGGTTCTCCGTAGAGTAAGGTAAACGAATCATTTGGTTGTCGAAATATTTAGGCGTTGGTGTATTATGTTAGAAACGGATTTTTTCACATGAAAATATATTAAGTAGACAATTCAAAAGAATCCAATAGAAATCTAAGATTAGAATTAAAGTTAACGTGTCCGGATATGACGTCATGAACAGGAAGTCCAGAGATACAGGTAGCGAAGAAGATAGTAAAATCTTTCTCTTTGGTTGGCGGGTTGGTCGGATTCAGGCGTCTTTTGGGGGAGTTTTATATCCCGGATAGTATGTTGTATATCATAACTTTACAGTTTCCTGCATAAAATAACACACAATAAAAGAAGTTAATGCTATGCAATAAGAATGTTGTTAACGTTTTTAAGTATTAAATTCTCTCAGCAACTATTACGCGCGTTTTATGACAAAAAACGTATAAGTGTATTTTTGAATTAGTCCAATTTTGTCAATCATCAGAGGGTTGCAGTATATATTGCTGAATAGTGAAATAGCATGTCATAAAAAACACCGGAGGGGGAAATACGGTGAAATTCCAGATTGAGTTCTGATCAAAATTTGGCAAACTGGAATATATAAACGGCAAACACTTGCTTGGAGAAAAGGTGACCACTTCAGAAAATAATCAAAATTTCCATCCCCACAAGATTATTACATTCGAAAAACCACTCGAATCAGATTCCCCAACGACGTTCTACAAAGCTTATATTTACGAAGCTATCCCAAATAAATCCTGCTAGTAAATTGAAATTCCCCTAGTAGAGGAAAAATCCAAAGCCTTAAAACCAATCAGTAAATTATCATTAACTGTTATTCATTAGTAATTATTACTCTAAAAACTTAAAGTGTCTAATAACGCTATTAAAAAAAAACAGAAATGAAATGCGAAACCTCCATTGTTTTAATGCTTATTATGAGGGTGACAAACCTCGCAGCAAATCGTTCTATAAAAACATTAGTGCCGGGAACTAAAGTCTCAAAACAAATCTCTCCTAATAATTTATTTTTATTTTTAAGTGAGGAAAAACAAAATACTTATCTAATTGAATTTATAAAGAGAGTTGGTTTTATTTTTTCATTTAAAATTACAAGATCGGTCATTTACCCGCAGATATATTAAGCCAGACGGAGAACGGGAGGTAATTCTTATTTTTAGAATTAATGAGTTATTCTCCCTGGTTCAGAATTTTATTAATCCCCAAATTGATATGAAAGGACTCTGTTGTTAACCTCAAAAGAGTCAATCTACCTGTTACAAGGTATTGACTTTAATATTATTTAATAATCCAATGGATATGTATGCAACTCATACGGATGAAATCGAAGTAGTCCGAATAATACAGATAATACAAATAAATACGAAGTTCCATTAAAAAAAATTGCAAATAACCTGAAACGGGAATACCCCAGCTCGCGCTATATTGTACTTATATTTAATAACACAAATTATGAATGAAATATATATAAGTATATTGTATATTTGTTAATAGATGATCATTTTTTGTTAAAAGTCAACTTTGAATTCATACTCTTTCAGTAAACTTTTTTTTAGTATTTTATGTATCAAATACTTATGGCAAAGTTCGAGATGAATCCTCCAACTTACATATTTTTGGTTTTGACTTAATAAAAGAAAACTCAAAGTTTCACATGTGAAACAGAAATTAAATTAAGTAGCTACATTAACGTGTTTGTGTCGCCTCATGATTGTTCAAGGCGTGAAACTACTGATTATGGTCGTTTAAAAAACGCGTAATTTATTTAATTATTATAACGCTCTGACTGAGAAAGAATCAAGTATTGTATATGGGAAAAATGTAGGGCCAGTTTTAAAAGCCGATACTCACAGTTATATATATATATATATATATATATATATATATATATATATATATATATATATATATATATATATATATATATATATATATATATAGGTAGAAGGATGAAAAGGAATTAGAAAAGCCTTGTTGCATCCACGAACGAACCCTCTATTGGACTTTTTACCCTCTGGATTCTATCTATTTTGGCCGCACCTGAAGATGGTTGTTTCTGGAGTTTAACTTTGACCTACCTACACAACTCACTTTCTCCGCTGGACTTTTTGACACCGGATTTTTTTGCAATCGGACACTTGCTCTTGAATTCGGGCAGCTTTTCGTCTTGTTTTCCCCCCACAATCTTTATTTTACTTTTTCAAATTTTAAATCTTGGCCTTTGCCAACTTATCTATCGGATGATAAGATTTTGATCTTTGAAAAGTCTGGCTTACGGAAAAATTAATTGAATAAATTGCTTTTTTGCGGAATATACCTTGCATTGAACAACTGAATTGAAAAAAAATCTGCCTCCGCCGCTTTTCTAATTCCTTTTCATCCTTCTACCTATCTATCTGCTCTATCTGGTATATTGAGCTGTATACCTTTCACAATAGGTTTTACCTTTCCTAAAAGTTCGCTTTTAGTTCTCCACTTTATATATATATATATATATATATATATATATATATATATATATATATATATATAAGCTATTGGAAAAGTATGTATACTAAACTGATATCGAAAAGACAAATATAGCGCCACAAGTTTCCTTTATAAAAATTCATTATTTCTAAAGTGAGCATCACATAAAAGAAAATAATTAAAATAAATGGTGTTCCTTTTTTGTTACAGCTTTGTATGAAGAAGAGGGAGTGGCACGAGTGATGATGAAGATGGTAAAATATAAAAAGAAGAATAGAGAAGGAGGGTAATAGGAAGAGGAGAAGAATGGATGCTGGTCCACGTTAGAAACATTCTTACATTTTTCACTGAAAAACACGAGCTCATATTATCGACAATTTAGAAACAAAAATGATTGCTCTTCGTTGACATTTCAAAACATGCATCATCATTTCATCAACAATTTTCTAAATTAAAGACTCAGTTTATTTTTAATAATTTATAGCTGACATTAAGAATAGAGATTAACAAGAAACTATTTTTAAATAAAGTTTAATGAATAAATAATTCAACATAAACGATAAATATATCAAAGTATAAATTACAAATTTATCAGCTTAAAAATTAGGAATATTTTATCTACTATTATCACGTTTTTGTAGAGACCGTGTGTTTGGCATTCCTTTCAAACAGGCGGTCGCCATGTTGTATTTTGTGTTTTCTTATATAAACCAGATAAAAGTAATGATCAAGAAGCAGTTTCTTACACACACACACACATACACACACACACACACACACACATATATATATATATATATATATATATATATATATATATATATATATATATATATATATATATATATATATATATGTGTGTGTGTGTGTGTGTGTGTGTGTGTGTATTAACATTTATTTGTTACCGAGAATAATTTGTCAAAGATAAACGGAAGAGGGGCATAAGAAACGTGATATATAAAGTGGTGAAACCCACAGACGTAGTAACTAATGAGAACGCTACGTTAAATTGTCCAGACACAATCGAAAAGAACGTGTATGGTCAGGGTAAACAAAGAGAGGGAGGGGAGATAGAGAGAGATGAGTAACGTACGATTAAATACAACTTACTATGTTGACGATATCTGAGAACTTGTAGCTGCGACAAAAAAGGCCATGTTAATATGCCGATTTCTCTGGGAGTCGGAAAGCGACTACGACATCTGAAACGCATCTGACGGAAAACGCGTCAAGGTTGTAAAAGCCATGTAAAAACTAGAGGCAAATCGCATAAACAAAACTAATTTTTTTAAATCGCATACACAAAAACGTTTTTTTTTCATTTCTGGTCATCCGTACCGGACGTGACGTTGTGAATTTAACAGAAAGCCACGATCACATAAAAATCTGAAAAAAAAGCCGATTTTTCTTCTTTTTTTAGTCAAATGGATTTTAATGCACTGATTTCAAATACTATCTAATTTACACAGATTCAACTTTTGGTCATGATTATAACAAGCTACAAGTGATATTTTCTGTCTAGTGGGTGTGTATCACTGCAGAGTGCCTTATAAAAAAATAGGAAATATAGAAAATAGCACGTGTATAGATATAAGATTTGTACCCAAATGTTGACCGGTATGAATCAAGTCATGCTTGGAGATGAATCAGCATGACAAGATAGAGCTAATGGTTATATATCAAATAACACTGTTGTTTGGCTCAGAGTAAATACGCCTGAATCTATTGAACCAAACTGCTCAGATCTCACCGTAATAGATGTTACCGTTTTGGAGTTTACTGTTACATGAATTTAAATTACAGAGGAGAAACATAAATATATGAACAACTCTGTTGATATAAGCTTGAAATCATATCCTGCTTGAAATCATCAAGTGTGTTTGACTGTCTACATTGTTGTGAAGCTGCTCTAATATTTGTGGGTTTTTTTCTGTTTTAGAAATGCTTATCTTATGAACAATTGTTTTCTAATTCCACTAAATTGCGTATTTATTGTGTAAATTCATTGTGTTAAATCTCACGTTCTTGGTAGCTTGTACTAGAAAAAAGCACACAAACGTACGTATTAAAATGTAACATAAACATATCCAAGTCCCCTAATCCTCTTTTATTGGTGAGTAGGGGTTAGGTTTTTCAGCATATAAGTATTTACAAGGTCTGTTTACAAAAGCTGGTACACCAAATCACTTTTAGGAGTTCGAAAATAATTTTTCTTAGAAACCTTAATGCTCTTGAATTTAATCCCTAACGTATAAAACTTATTTAGTGAGTCGATTTTCAAAAAATAATACATCTAAAAAATATTTTAGGAATCAAAGACACATTTTCCAAAAGACTTCATAGAATTTTATCAAGTTATTTTCACGTGACATAAATACAGGTCACTTACAGTTAGTGTATGCTCACGTTTCCCCTCTCCTCTCACATACACAAACATATGTAATGGGTCAATTTCCAGAAACGAATATACAAAAGATTCTTGAAAATCGAAGATGTTTTCTATAGCACTTAGTTCCCTAACTTTAAATCTGACTCGATTTTCAAAAACTAAAATGCCTAAAACGTTATAAGGGATCAGTATACCAACAAAAGTTCTCATATTTTCTTGCCTAGAGCAATTTTCCCCATCCATTGTGCCCCTTTTTAAGGGGAGCTGGATACATGGCTTTACTAAAATATATGTTAACCGTGCTTGTTGTATTTATGAAAATCTAGCTGAAATACTCGTCCCAGGATTAGCTTTTTTTTATTTAATTCATCCCAAACAAAGCATATTGCCACTAAGACGTAATGGGCTACGGTGATTAAGTGTCACATTTATAGAGGGGATCCTAAGTTGGGAGTTGTGCAGCAAGATGTTTGTTCACATTACATTTAAATTTATGCATGTTAGTACAGTCAGCGAAACAGGGAGCAGGGAGTAAAATTCAAAGGCAAGCATGCCGAGTGAAGAAGTTATTAGAATAGAAGGTTTTTCAGTATTAGGGGACCCTTACAGTGAAAGTGTGGGATTTTGTTGCTAGTCGGGTTAGTCGGGGTATTTACGTTGAGGGGGTACAAGTGCGGTAAGTTCGTCGGAGGGTCATAAACTACTGTGACACCATTAGACAGTTTACTATGTGTAAGGGGGCCAGGACCCAAAATAGAGTAAAGCATTCAAAAACATACCGTTTTAGTTAAAAGTGTTTAAAAATAGAACTTACACGACTAAAATCATGGGATTGGGAAATCTTTAAATATGGGATTCAAAAATAAGTTAAATTTAGTGAAAATAATAAAATCTGTAAAATGTTATATCATGTACTTGTAGTTTAAATGCTATTAACTTCGAAAATGTCGAAAATAGCAGTGGTGTTTATTTAACGCCTCCTTCTAAGTTTTGGTTACAAACATACAACCATGAAATATGCATTATAGTGTATTTACTATGCCATCAATAGTGAAGAACAAAAATAGTAAGAAAAAGTGTCCGGGAAAATAAAGTTTACTTACCGAAAATAATCATCAAACTGTAAAATCCGATAAGTTATCTAAAAAGAAAGAAGTTTTTAAATTTTCGATTAAAACAAAGGATATTGGTGTCATGTGGGCTCTACTGGGAAGTCCATTCGAAGTTTTAAAGTGTCGTAACTAAGTATGTGAACGTAAAGTGTTGTCTAATTTTCAGGAAAATAAATTTCACCTAAAAGTACATTAATGATTAATGTATCGAAAAACGTTACGTACACATCAAGCCTTTACATAGTGTTTGCTGTTCTATTCCAAATTTCAACTAAAAGTACAGTAATGTATCGAAAATACAACACAACTTATGGCCCCTGTGGCTGTTATTAATTATGGCGGGAGGTTCGAAGAACAAAGGATTAACCACAGTGGCTAAGGATTGCCGGACAAATTGTTATGCGTGAATGAATCCCCCGACCAAAGGTTGTGAGAGAGATGCCTTTGTAGCGGCATGTCATCCCACTGTTTTAGAACGTCGCCGGACCACGTGTAGATTAAATTAAGAGGTTAAGACAAACAAAGGGAAAGGAAGAAAACATTATTATTATCTAAAACTTATACTAGAAGGAAAGCGAAGGAATGAGAAAGCTAACACAACATAAGAAGGATATTTTATAAAATTGATAAAGAGGAAAACATTTATATGAAACAAAAACAATTTATTTACTTAAAACATTTTGTAGAGTTCTTAGGTTAGTAATTGTAAGCGTATATATGCGAACGTGTTGAATGTCTTTTGTGTGTGGCAAATTGTAAGTGATGTATATGTGAAGAAAAGTTCGTCAAATTGAAAGATTACCTTTTTCTTCCCCACACTGCTCCGTCGAGCCGGTGTGGGGGGGGGGGTGTTGTCGACGAAAGTTCTTTGTGTGCGTTCGTCCAGAACGCTGAAGGAAAGAGAGAAAGAGAGAGAAAGAAGGTGCGTGCTTTTTTATAGAATTCAATCCACGCGTGGTCATGCTGACCTGTTGGTCCCTCATTGGCCGGAATCCTTTGGCAAACGTGATTCTGCGAGATTCTCTACCTCAGAGACGAAGAAGGACTGAGCAAACAAAGAAAGAAGTTGTGGCGTCTGCCACATCCTATTCTATAGACCATTAGTACCCATTCGACCACTCACGCACCCCCTGTCTTTTGAATGTGGCGAAATGACAAATATGGTAAACAAACCAGGAATTGGTTAACCTTCAGAAAGAAAAAGTGAGTTACATCTTTAAGAAAAATAACTTGACATGAATTGCGTTGTCGAACCCATTGATCTGAAATTGTTTGATTAGCGTTGGAATTCATGTCAGAAAATGTTGACTGAAATTTTTAAAACGGAACATTTTGGAGCCAAAATATGTGTCTCCTGCGCTCACAAGATAAAAGCACATTACTTGAAGGAATTTTATTGTTTGAATAAAGAAAAAAGTACGTTCGAATGAACCTCTTAAGTTCAACATTCTGATTGTATTGTTAATTTTCTGGTTTATTGCACCAAATTCTTTTTTTAAACCGAAGTAATTACATTGAAATGCGTGATTGACCAAATGAATACCGTCACAGAATATAGCATGCGAATCTATCGTGATCAATTACGCGCTAATACAGTTTGAAAATCAGCAATTTCAGTCCAGCTATGTGTAAAATAGTATGACCTTATAAACCTTTCGTAGCAATGTGTGTTGGATTAATGGTACCCAATATACAGCATAATTACGTTGGCACACCGGTTGACACACCAGTACAAGACGGGTGACAACTTGGCAATACTAGGAGCTGTATGTCATCTTCCCTGGAGACCGCATATTAATTTGATATTCCGTAGAAACTTCCTCTTTCGGTAGGGGTGCGAATACCACATCAGGTATTATTATTATTATTATTATTATTATTATTATTATTATTATTATTAATCGTTGTCACTCAAACTCCAGGGAACACCACCAGTGATTATCAGTGAGCAATCACTGATGATGCCCTAAGTGAGAACTCCTAGTGAGTACAAATAATAATAATATATCGTTTACGATCTGTATTGTGCTTCAGCATTGAATGATTTTAAAATAGTTTATGTGTCGTAAAACGAAAAAACAAAGAAAATCAAATTGTTAAATCGGCTATGATGTCAGTGGGATTATTGTAGAAAATCCCCACCCAAAAATACCTTCGCCACCGAAAAAATACAACGTTTTATTATTTACTCAAGAGGATAAAATCAATTCATGTCAATGAATATTTGCATAAAAAATCTTTCATCTTATATTTCTGCCTCTACATAAACTCACACAGATAGCTCTCTACCATTCCGCGATAGTTCAACAGTGGTGTTTATTTTTGAATTTTTTATATCTAACCCTAACCCTTACTCGACGCATGTCTAAGCAGGAATTACAAAAAGTAGGTTAAGGGTATGTGCGCGCACTGCGCTGACTGGCGGGACTCTTCTACAGAACACCGTTTAACGATGAACGTATTATAACAAACGAACCTATTGTGCAAAATATTTCGTTTCAATAATTGTGTTTTTAAAATGTCTAATGTAAAAGCCGGCGGGTTGTTACCTTTTTCGATATTTTATAAATAACTAGAATATACTCGATGGGATTTGAACACGGCATAGTCGATTCCATAATTCGCGATGGTATACATTAGGCGAATTACGCACCTTCTTAAATGCTTTGTGTCATAAAATAACTACAAAGAACTTTGTTGAAAGACGTGGCAGTTGACGAAAGACTGAATAATTTAAAAAGAACGCTAACATACAGGAAACGTATTGTCTGGAAAACTTATAAGAAACAAAAAAATGCATTTCTTATGTATTTTTTATAGTACACAGAACTAAATAGATATTCTTATTATCATCAATAATCAAAGCTACTGTCGTAGGGTCCTGATCGACCTAGCTATATGACGATTGTCCCTTTCTGGTGAATTGAACAATCGCTTCAAACTTGTACTGCTGCTTTGTATGGCTCCGAGTGATGTCCGTCGACGAAGGGAACAGAAAAAAATCCATGTATGGATTGTATTTCGTGCTTATTACCTTTTGTTTAAATTTTCAAGTAAGATGATGAAAGTATTCCATTCATTAGAAGCAGTAGTTTTTCTTTTAAAACATTTTTATATCGATAATAGAGCTAATGTTTGTTATTTATTTGATTTATTTTTAACTGATACTTTTTCGTGTAAAATCATGTAGTAAATTTGCATATTTTAATATGAAAAAACAAATATATGTTAAATTTTTTAAAAAATGTAATCGCGACAGACCGAAGAAAATGCTATTTCAAACTTGGATGGAGGAAAATGCCATTATAAACTGTAGCGTGACAGACCGTGGAACATGATTGTCAAACGAAAATTTTATTTATAAGCGTGACAAACCAACGAAAATTATTTTTCAAACTTAAGCGAGCAGACCAATGAACATACTATTTCAAACTTAAGCGGACAGACATACTATTTCAAAGTTAAGCCTGACAGAGCGACGAAAATACTATTTCAAACTTAAGCGTGACAGACCGGCAGACGAATATAGTCTCTTGGACTCATCTAAAATAATTCAGTTTTGGTCGCGATAAAATGTTATTTCAAATGGAAGCGATGAGCAAATCTTCTCAAAGAAATACGATGACATATCTACAAGCAAATGTCATCTTCTGTGGCTGTTCTTACCGAAGTCGCGTCGAATGAAATGTAAAAAACATGATAGGAAACAGACGAGTCAGAACTGTTTGAAGATAATAAGATGTTGGTGTGTTACAAAAATGTCGAAACAGTTTTGAAGCAGACAAGAATTTAAAAAAAAACAACCGATTGCTTGAAGCCTTTAGAAAAAAAATAATTTGATTTTAGTTTATTATACTTTTCTTTTCTTCAATTTATTTTTCAAATAACACTAAAGAGGTAGATTTAGTGTGCATTTCAGGCAATTTAGAAATTAGTAGATGAACTTCGTCCATTTTGTTTTACTAATTGAGTCACCATTTTTCACGACTAAAACCACTCAAAGATGAATAGATTGTCAGTTGAATGATGATGAATATTATAAGATGATTGAAAATAATAAATGGGATGAATAAAATTTGATGATTTATGTGAACGATTTATTTCAAATCTTTACTGACATTAGATTTTAAAATGATCATATGGTAGCCCCCAGGGAACCAATCTTTCGGCAATATCCTCTACAGATGTGAAATTCTTGGAAAGAAACTTTGTTCAGGGAAATTCGGTTTGATGTTAGGAACATGGAGGAAGAACTATTAGTTCTTTGTCGTTGTGTTAGAAGACTGGTTCTTGTTGTGAAAGTTTCTTCTTCGGGCTATTGTCTTCGATGTTTATGTTTGACTACGCTTCAGTAGATATCTGTTATTTTTGTATGCGGCACAAGCAAGAAAAAAATATGTAAAAATCAAGAATAAAAAACAAGAAACAGATCAATGATGTTGTCAGCTTGAAAACTAATACTGACTTTTGTTTATTTGATATTTTAAAAAGGAAGTGTTCTTATCTCAAGTCTTAACAAAATGAACAAAACGGTGCCAATGAAACCGTTTATTTCGTAAATACACGATTAACAAGACAATAATACTATAATAAATAGTATCATGATTGCGAGAGTATAAATTGCTCTTCGCTTTTCTAGGGAGCATTGTTGATGTTTTGTTTCGTTTTGTATATAAATATGATTATAGAAATGTGATACTTAGAAGGCAATACAATGCAGAGGTGTGACGGATAGACACAAGTTGGAGCAAATAAAACATATAATGGTGGAACAAATTAAATAGTTTCACCCTTAATATAATGTATACATACAAATATTTTTTTTTCATAAACACACATATATCTGTTTATCTACACAATGTTACAATGTTATGTAATACTTGTATCAAGATGGTCTGGTGGAAACTCCGTATGATATAATATTTCGGGAACTCTTCTCTTCTTCAGAACCGTGCTCAACTCAAGTTCAAGCGTGCATATGAAGGGAAGAGTTCCAGAAATATTATATCATACGGAGTTTCCACCAGACCATCTTGATACAGGTATTACATAACATTGTAACATTGTGTAGATAAACAATATATGTGTGTTTGTGAAAAAACTAATAAATATATATATATATGTGTGTGTGTGTGTGTGTGTGTGTGTGTGTGTGTGTGTGTGTGTGTGTATGTATACATTGTATTAAGGGTGAAACTATTTAATTGGTTCCACCATCATATGTCTTATTTGCTCCAACTTGTGTCTCTCCGTCACACCTCTGCATTGTATTGCCTTCTAAGTATCACATTTCTATATACTAATAAACAATGCTTCAAGCAAACTACATAAACCTCTTAAATATGATTGTTGTTGATTACGTTTGTTAAGACAAGAAAGATTGCTCGTCTCCAATGTTTTGTTTTTGTCTGTGGTAAGGTCACTTTTGTGGATAAATATGTAATTTTGATTAAAATGCAATTAATACTTTCATGAATCCATTTTATTAACACTCTAAATTACTAATTATCTTTGAGATATATATATGAATCTTTCAAGGGAATTTTGAGAACAAGTTAAAAATTGTAAAAATTTGACATTTCCAGTCGTCGTCAGTAAAATTTCAATATTATTTTGTTGCAGATAATCTTAAAATGCAATCAAATGTTTATGCATAAAATTAACATGATATTATTGTGCATCGGTTTCAACATGTTGAATCCCTAAAATAAAAATAGAAAATGTTTCCTATTAATCTAACAAGACGACATTTCTTTATCTATCCCAAGAAATAGCATTTTTTACTAATGGAGATTTTGTATCTGTCTATCTAAAGCCGAAACTATACGATTACTTCTTTTAATGCTTGATCCAGTTTACTATACTATTTCAGATTAATGTATTATCTTTTAATGCTCAATTCAGGGGGTAGTGTAATATATGTTCGGTTTTCATGAAACCATCTCCCAGGCATTACCCTCTCCTTTTGAGGAGGGTAGTGTAATATATGTTCATTCGTCATGATACAATCCTCCCAAGTATTACCTCATCCTTTGTTGCGAGTGTAATATATCTTTCTTCATCATGATATTATCCTCCTCCCAAGCAAGCAAAAATATGCGACCGGAGAGAGAATATATTTGCGAGTAAAACTAATTTCGTTTAATTCGAAAATCCGCGCTTTTTGTACGATGAATGTGATTAAAACAAAAAAAAAATATTTTAAATAATAAATAACTGATTCCTGGATGTATATATAAGTACTTCTTCTGAGCCAATGTGGAATCTGTTCTCACGTATAGCTCATCAAGTTAGACTCCCATGAAACGTCTTGAAAATAAACTCGAGGAAACCTACAATCGGGTGTATCGTAAAGTTTTAAATATTTTGTGGCAGCAACACTCGGTAAAACAGCGCCTCTTCTGTCAGCTTCCAAAGCATTCAAGAGCGGAGAACTAGATTCGATGGCCATTGTTAGCATAGCAAGAAAGAAATGGGTTTAGCTTGTCTGTTTAACGGCATATCGACATTTATAAGTCATCCTTCAAATTATGCTAGCGAACTAGCAGGATCGATCTTTGACTTTCCCCGCGGCCGTTGCGAAAGAAGACAGCCTTAACCAAAACCATATTTTCTCAAGTGCGATTGTTCTCTCGAAGAAATACAATAACAATAATCCGGTGTGAAAAACAATTTAATTCTTTTCCTCATCGCACTTTACGCGGATCACAAATTACCAATCACTCGAAATTCACCGTTGCGGTCCCGTCACATTATTACACACTGTCAAGGTATAATGCTTATTTGAAACAATTCATTGTATACGATTAAGTGAACACAAATTGTTAATTTACTAATGTATGATGAGAAATTGCCAACTCGTACATTTATCAAGAACATCATTGCGTAAATGACCACAATGAAAATAAATAGCAGAATTCGACATTTGGATGATACTCCGGTGCTGATGAATTAGTGACGTTGGATAGTAGAGACAGAAAGTTGAAAAACAGTTATGGATGACGGGAACGTCTGGTGAGAGCGAATCGAGATGATCCGTGTCAGCCCACCGACCAGATAACGATGAATAAAACTGTTAATATTTCCTTATAGTGTTTATATGTTTGTCTTCAAAAACATTATAATAGTGTTTACGATGTTTACATTTTGAGTAACTATTTGATTGGCTCAAGTGAGAAGAAAGCTATTTTTAAAGTGACATTATATTAGAAACGTTTATTGTTATATTGTAAAATTAGGGTAAGATTAATTCATTTAAATAATCTAATATGATATCATCTTCTAGACATCCCTGCCGATAGTGATACTTATAGTTTGTTTGCTATATTAAATATCCGATTTTAGTTAGAAAAATATCACCTAGAACGAAACGAGATGATCCGTGTCAGCCTACTAACCGGTTAAAAATGAATAAAAACTGTTGATTGCGTTTCAGAATTTTTGTGATAGGATTGCTAATTTGTATTATTTAACTTATTCCAACTACTGTTCTCATCTTGGATATTTTTCTCACAAATGTTCGGTCGATGTTACCAACGACCTTCTTTAGGTGCGTCTTGTCGGACTCGGAAATATTTCTTTCGAACTCGAGGATTTGTGGAGAATTTCGAACGGAACCCTTTATTTAATCTACGGTGGTCCATTGCTTTCGTCCCGACAGCCATAACCGGGTAGAAGTCCTGAGTAATTTGTAATTGTACTCTTAGTATCGCACTGAGGATTAAACCATCAACTTCCAGAGGACTGTCACTTAGAACTGATTATGACTTAGCATTTTATCCGTTGCGCCACAGAAAGACTTATGAGTTCGACAACACGCAGATTAAGATGGTCGGAAGTTACAGCGACCGAAACGTTGTGAGAATAGCATACAAGATGAGATTAGTAGTTCGAATAATTCAAATTAAGTATAATGGGTATTATCGGCTACCAATAGTTCTTTCTTCTTTAAGGGGGCTTTATATCGTCAAGTGATGATAGCCGTGCTCGGAATGTCTAGTCGGCAAGCAGCAATGTGTAAGCTGCGACTAACAAGGGGGACTTCATGCAAACCAGATAATCCTGAGGCACGATCTTTGTGATCTCTATGCAGAAGCCCAACTCGCTTAACACACAAACAATCAGCAGCAGCAAGCGAATATTATTTTGTGAAATATCAACTCTTGATTGGATAAAAGTCTGAGCATAAAATTTTGTTTCAGCCAAACGAAAGTGCAGAAGATATAATTTGCGCCAACCACTGAAAACCAACTAATTTGATACTTAAACAAAGCCAATAAACATTCCACAGAAATATCCATGACCGATTCCATAGTCCTAGACGGTATCCGGTTGTCTGATCACGAACCTCTCAATTTTAAAATGTCAACTTCTGACTCAAATAGGATTTAATAGTGCGAGGTACAAGGTTAACATTTAAACTAAGCACATTGCTTCCCAAGTAATAATTAAAAAATACAAGGATACATAAAGAATACATAAAAAAGAAGAAATTGGAAGATTTTATCTTCCGAATGACGTGATTTTCCCGCCCCCAAACAAAACTGCACAACGGTATCGCTGTTATCAGTCGTCGGGGTCTGTATTAGTCCGCTTTTCACAACAGAAAAGAAAAGTAGTCCCCTTTAATCCATCAGCAACTTCTAACTGGCTGATTAACAATAAAGTATGTGTCCGTATAATGTCTAACATTATCCCTTCTTCCTGTCCGTTGCTTATCAGTAGATACTTGCTGACTTGATAGACGATCGCCTGGTAGGAGGGCACTTTAAGTTAGGGAGACATGTTTTAAAGAGGTTGTATGGGTGTGCGATAAGGACGAAAAATCCTACGTTTTGCGATGGATACTTATCAGCATTCAGTTAGACCAAATTTTAGAATTCTTTTGGAATAAATTATTATTTCTTTTCATATACTGCGAAAATTTATACTAATATGAGAAACATTTGTATGTCATTTTGTCTATCTGTGTGTCCGCTAACAACGTCTTAAGCTATTAAACATAGGAACATGGAATTTTGCATTGATGAACTCTTACATACGTAGTTCGTGCACTGTTATCTATATACATAGAAATAGTCTTTCGATAGATTACTATATATATATATATATATATATATATATATATATATATATATATATATGAAGAGTCCGAATGCAAAAGGCGATAAACGCCATTTTCGAAACTGCGAAACTACCACTACAAAAAATGTTGTATTTCAACACTCCATTATACCCTAAATTTCTGTTTTACATAAAATGATAGATGCATAATTTTTCTTTCTTTTCTATTAAAATAAGATTTTAGTCGAACTCTAGAATGAATATATTCGTTATTCTATTGTTTACTTTTTAGTTAAAGGAATTTGGATTTATCGTGTTTTTTATTCGGAACAGATTAGCATATGAAGTGGTCGGTTATTTACCTATAATGTCTGAAGGCTTAAAGGAAAAACGACTTCATTTTATTATATATACATATATATATATATATATATATATATATATATATATATATATATATATATATGAATATATATCTATATATATATATGAATATATATATATATGAATATATATCTATATATATATATAAATATCTATCTATCTATATATATATATATATATATATATATATATATATATATATATATATATATTTAAAGAAGGAAAGATGAAGATAAAAAAATTGCATAAAATTACATAAAATTATATAAAATTGATTCAAATTTTATTACATCGAAAGTTCAGATGCAAGGAGTTACACTTTTTTTATTTATGTATTTATTATAAATATCACATTACCGAATTTTATACTCTGACGAGAAGAGTTTTATCTTTGAAAAACCATAGTTTAAGGATTAGTGTAACTCCTTGCTTCTGAACTTTCGATGTAATAAAATTTGTATCAACTTTATATAATTTTATGTAATTTTATGCAATTTTTTATCTTCATCTTTCCCTCTTTAAATTGATTGCACTACTCAACGTATTGAGCTTTACTTTATCACGATAGATCACTTTAACGATACTTCACTCATCGTTAATTCTATTATATATATATATATATATATATATATATATATATATATATATATATATATAAAGTCAATGTTTGTTTGTGTGTTATAGAAATCGATATGTTAACAGTTAGAACATTCAAATCAGTTTCAATAAGCGTTAATTTCATCCCAGAATCTAAGGACACCATTGAAATTTTCCTTCGATTCCATCTGGGTTACTTGGAGCAATTAAGTTAGGTCCATAAAATAACTCGAATATATTAGAGCCTAAAGAAACGAAACGAATTTTGTAATTAGATTTTCTTCGTTTCATAAGACAAAACCGAATATCTCGGTGAAAAATGTATCTTAAAAGGTTTAAATATTTAAATAATTATTTTTAATTGTATGTTTATTAAATAATTAAATACAAACGAAATCGTTTCGATTCAAAAAAGCCATTTTCCGTTTTACAGCTGTCAGTAAGAAACGCAGCATCAACAAGTAGTATTTTTTTAGAAAAGACCACCGCGCTAACAGTTTTTTTTTACTTTACCTGATATTGAAAATGTTATTTTGAACTTTTCGTTCAAGACAAAAATTATAAACATGATAATATTTTCATTATTTCCGACTAGCAATATATCTCCACGCAGACAATGCCGCTAGTATTTATATATCTTGTTGGTTTATAGAAAAGCCTTGTTTTTTTTTATCTTGAACAATTCTTTTCTTAAAAATTATTATAGGAAAGAGTCTTGTAATTTATATATAGATTAGCTCCTATAAATGTAAAAAGATTCGCTTCTATAAATGTATAAAGATTCGCTCCTATAAATCTATAAAGATTCGCTCCTATAAATGTAGAGAGATTCGCTCTTATAAATGTAAAAAGAGTGGCTCCTATAAATGTATAAAGATTCGCTCCTATAAATGTAAAAAGATTCGCTCCTATAAATGTAAAAAGATTCGTTCCTATAAATGTTGAAAAATTCGCTTCTATAAATGTATAAAGATTCGCTCCTATAAATGTATAAAGATTCGCTCCTATAAATGTAGAAAGATTCGCTCCTATAAATGTAGAAAAATTCGCTCCTATAAATGTATAAAGATTCGCTCCTATAAATGTATAAAGATTCGCTCCTATAAATGTAGAAAAATTCGCTCCTATAAATGTAGAAAAATTCGCTCCTATGAATGTAGAAAGATTCGCTCCTATAAATGTAGAAAATTTCGCTCCTATGAATGTAAAAAGATTCGCTCCTATAAATGTAGAAAGATTCGCTCCTATAAATGTAGAAAGATTCGCTCCTATGAATGTAGAAAGATTCGCTCCTATAAATGTAGAGAGATTCGCTCCTATAAATGTTGAAAGATTCGCTCCTATAAATGTATAAAGATTCGCTCCTATAAATGTAGAAAAATTCGCTCCTATAAATGTAGAAAAATTCGCTCCTATGAATGTAGAAAGATTCGCTCCTATAAATGTAGAAAAATTCGCTTCTATAAATGTAGAAAATTTCGCTCCTATGAATGTAAAAAGATTCGCTCCTATAAATGTAGAAAGATTCGCTCCTATAAATGTAGAAAGATTCGCTCCTATAAATGTAGAAAGATTCGCTCCTATAAATGTAGAGAGATTCGCTCCTATAAATGTTGAAAGATTCGCTCCTATAAATGTTGAAAGATTCGCTCCTATAAATGTATAAAGATTTGCTCCTATAAATGTATGAAAGATTCGCTCCTATAAATGTTGAAAGATTCGCTCCTATAAATGTATAAAGTTCGCTCCTATAAATGTTGAAAGATTCGCTCATATAAATGTATAAATATTCGCTCCTATAAATGTAGAAAGATTCGCTCCTATAAATGTTGAAAGATTCGCTTCTATAAATGTTGAAAGATTCGCTCCTATAAATGTATAAAGATTCGCTCCTATAAATGTAGAAAGATTCGCACCTATAAATGTAGACAGATTCGCTCCTATAAATGTAGAAAGATTCGCTCCTATAAATGTGGAAAGATTCGCTCCTATAAATGTGGAAAGATTCGCTCTCATAAATGTAAAAGATTCGCTCCTATAAATGTAGAAATATTCGCTCCTATAAATGTAGAAAGATTCCCTCCTATAAATGTATAAAGATTCGCTCCTATAAATGTAGAAAGATTCGCTCTTATAAATGTAGAAAGATTCGCTCCTATAAATGTAAAAAGATTCGCTCCTTTAAATGTAGAAAGATTCGCTCCTATAAATGTTGAAAAATTCGCTTTTATAAATGTATAAATATTCGCTACTATAAATGTATAAAGATTCGCTCCTATAAATGTTGAAAGATTTGCTCCTAATAATGTATAAAGATTCGCTCCTATAAATGTAGAAAAGAATCCTTCTATTTTCTCATTGGAATAATACTCTTTTGGTTGCAGATGTTTTTCATAAAAGATAGATATTTTAAAACGCATATTAATTCTTATAACTGTTGAAACATTACGAATACTAAACGCGATATGTTTTAAAAATGAACAGATAAAATATCGAATAATCAAGAACTTTGTAATGGACGATGCAAGTAAAGGAGCGTCATATTTTGTCAAGTATCATGATTTAAAAAACGTGTATCGTAAACAAAAAATGCTATTACAAAGTAACAACGCACAAATAATAAACAATACTTTTACTATGTACGTCGGAAGGTTGAGCGAATCTGAAAGCGTAACTCACTTTCAATGAAAACGTGTTTTTATTTTTGTCATAAAGATGGACTGTAAAATTCAAGTGGAAAAGACGATGCCGCTCTACTTGAGAGTTTGAAAGTATTTAAAAAAAAACAAACACACTCTCTGGATCGGTTATTCAATCTGACCAAATGCCTCCCCCCTTTATCGCTTGAGATATCATTTCATATCGTATTTATATACTAACAGGGTTATCCGGCGTTGTCCTGGAGTATGGTTAACAAAACAGAAGATTTTTTTAAAGTGTGTATAACATATATGGCAAAATTAAAACAGTAATTGAACTGCATAACAAACCTCGTATTTTTTTTTTAAAGAATGGACATTAAATTCACTATCCTCGTTCTCATGTAAGACTATCTGGCATTACATCCTCTTCTGGTCGCGGGGATTTATTGCCTTTTATCTGAAGCTTGCTCATTCCCGAGGGAGTGCCGATGGAATATATAGGTATTGATATTCATATTATTGAACTCGCGAATTTTAATGCCGAACTCGGGAATCTATACAGAATTTAGAGCTGAACACTATTTAATTCACCAGTGTAGATTGTTCCCGTCTCGGATCGTGATTGTCCTTGTTCTAGACCGAGGAGAAGGCTTAAGTAATTTTTATTTTATTCTTATTTATAATCGCCTGCAATCCAAATGGACACGTAGCGTAACGGATAAAGTGTTTATGTATAATAAGTTCTAAGTGACAGTCTTCTGGATATTCAAGGTTCGATCCTTACTAAAAACGATACCAAGAATTTTTAAAAATACTAAAGAATTCTAACCGGTCATGGCTGACTGAACTAGAGCAATCTACACCTGTGGATTAAATAAAAGGGTAAGTTCGAAATTTCATATAGATTCCCGTGTTCGACAAAATTTCTCGAGTTAGACAAGTTGCACCTGAAGAAAGTCGGGGATTACATCGGCCGAAATGTTGTCACAATAACATCTAAAATGAGAAAAGTAGTCCTCGTATTTCGGCAACATATTAAAAAAGTGTTGATTTGACGTAAACCAGGTCAACCAAGATACAGAAGAATATAGGGTGGCAGATGTAGGCGAAGGGTGAGATGGGTGGCGCGAGTCACTTCCGGTGAAACAAATGCTACAGAAATCCTTGAAGAGAAAAATCTTTTTTTCTTTCAGGAACAATCAGATGATTCAGTTAGAACTCGCTTGAATGAGCAAGAACTATTTGAGCGATTTCCAACCACGTTCCAACGCCATTATGTTTTACTTTCTTTTCGTTTTTGTTTTTATTTTTCCTCTTGTACATTGGAATCTTCTGGATTTTTCTTTTTAAATAATGGGATGGGGGGGATGATACATTGATACCAGTACAATCCAGATTGGTAATGAGCCGCACAGAAATTTACATCGGAATAAGGTGATATTTTAAAGCCAATGAATGCATAAAGATATGAACATAACAATATATATATATATATATATATATATATATATATATATATATATGTGTGTGTGTGTGTGTGTGTGTGTGTGTGTGTGTGTGTGTTTGCACGTGTGCGTGTTCTTCACGCGTGCAGGGATGTCTAGGTTTGTTATTTGTTGTGACTTCTCCCCTTCATTTCACACACGCGCACACATACACAAGCACACACACGCATACACACACACCCACACACACAAACACACACACACACACATATATATATATATATATATATATATATATATATATATATATATATATATATATATTACTAATGCAGGCCTCGTTGAAGACTATGGAACTTACTTTATGTGTAATTGTTATTCATATTGTGGCTCCGAGTGTTGTATCGGCTATCTCTCGGGCGCTTTCGATCTATCAATCGTCATTAGGATGATACAACAACACTTTGAGCAACAATATTAAACTTAACACAGGAAAATAGAAAACTTGCTCGCAGCGTTGAGAAATTAAGAAAAAAATGACAAAGAGAGAAAGTTCCATAGTCTTCAACGAGGCCTGCATTAGTAAATTTGGATGCCTACTTGAGAGAATTTAAATGCCTATTAGACACTGTCCTCGAGTATCTAAGGTCTCCATGTACAGGGGTTTGTCAGGGCAAACTGGCATGATTATATCCTCCCTACAAGTAAACTCTGACCAAATATTCAAAATAACAGTATTCAAACTTCAAATAATATCCCTCAGTATGGCTACCCCACACTACCATACGAGGAATAGTGCACCTTCTCCAAGTTATGTTGCCTCTTGGAACAGGACTAAGCTAGATACTCCACCAGACTAAATGAATTCTTGTCTTAGAATCTAGTAAGATCAAGAGACTACAAGAAAGATATACTATAATATAGTTATTTGAGACAGGGAAATTAATATGTTCGCTTTTTTAGGAAAAAAGAAAACTTTAATGAAACACTCGGATATCTATGTATCTCATATAAAGCTCAAATGTTATTCTAAGAAGGGGCCCTTGATTTCTGAGAACTTCCACGGAAGTAAAATGAAAATAAAAATGTATATAATCTGAAAATAAACTCCTCAAAATCACAACCGAGTCGAATCAAGACAAAGGACTCAATATACATTTAGATGGAGCTTTATATCAATACTAAAATAAATGTCGATTATCCTAATATTTTACTGCAGTTTCATGGATCATCCAAGTATAACTACATCAATACAAATTCAAACTGACCAAGAAAACCTTTAAATGTGTATTACTAATATTCTTTTGATGATTTGATGATTATTTATTATTGTGTGGCACAATGAGCTTTTGGGGAGCTAAGTGCTCCCCATAATATGCGTAATATTCGTGAGCCTTGTGCCAAGCTTGCGCTGAGGTTTCGGGGAAGCTTGAAGGTTCAACAAAGAGATTGTAACTAAAATTGGATTGTTTATATTTCATATATCAGTCAGAATGGGAAGAGAATCATACTTGATCCTGACGAAGGAAATATAAAGGTCAAACCAATTGGTGACAAGTTTTAAGTGTGATGGGGGCAGGGATCAGATTGTTATCATTCGACAACATCATTTATAAACTCAAAAACAAAACATTGGACGAGGCGTACACTGGTTGTGCCTGTAGTTCTCTCTTTCTCTCTCGCTCTGTCTCTCTCTCCTTCTCTCTCACTTCCCCCTTCTCTTTATCTCTCTCTCTCTCTCTCTCTCTCTCTCTCTCTCTCTCTCTCTCTCTCTCTCTCTCTCTCTCTCGTTAAGAGATTTGTAAACGCAGACTGTTTATTGGATTCGGACCTAGAAGACGCACTTTTGTGCGTGTCTAAAATATTATAAAAATGTCTTCAGTAAAATAAATATATATTTTTTTATATTAAAAGTAAATAGTTGATTTCCTTATTTCAAATAAGGTTCTTTTACAGCAAATAATGGTCCAAGTCAGTCAGCCAATCAGCCAGTCAGCCAGCCAGTCCCAGAAGTAAACGACAGAGACGATGATTGCTCACTGGTAACAACGGCGAGTAATTACGTGCACATGCAGTCAGATTCTCCTATTCGACATTTCGCCACGATTCGTCCCTAGGATAAAAGATCCTGCCACATGGATGCCGCGACAAGGATAAACGTTCCAAAAAGATCGCCCCGTTTAACCCCACTGGCCAAACGACATTGTTACATTGGTTCCGCGACCAAGATTTACACCACTAACAAAGCAGCTTTGCCACATTGATGCAAAGTGATATTGTTACATTGTTATACATATATATATATATATATATATATATATATATATATATATATATATATATATATATATGTGTGTGTGTCTGTGTGTGTGTGTGTGTAAAAGAGAGTGTGTGTGTGAATAATAAAATAGGTCAATCAACTAAAATTCATGATAATGCGTATAAAATATTGAATAAATTCTATTTTTACAAGTATTTTTTATGCTGAATATTTTGTTTAATGGGACTTGTCTGACTAAAAAAAAAAATATTTAAATATACGCATATATCAAATTGTAGGAAGAAGTGGTTAGTCTCCGGCATTTCTACACAATACACCGGTTAAATCAGAAGTGACACGCTTATGTTTATTCGAACCCACCAATTTGCCCTGATGTCTATGGTGTACCATACAATTATTTTTTGTTATATGTTGATGTTTCTGCTATTTCCAACTAAATTACTTTAAAATTGCTTGACTGTTATAAACAAATTGCTGATGTCATATTTGTTCATTTAAAATAGGTTATTCTGTAACAAGTAGATCGTCCTCTTGAACATCTTGATCGTAATTTGAGACCAACAAGCTCGCGTTGTTCAATAATCGTGTCATTTAATAATCGTATAAGTTAAGTGTCTTGTAACGAGAGAGAAAATATGTCGCTTCAATTTTGAATGAATTACATCGGGAGAAAATAGTATTTGAATGTCATAATTCTACACAACCATTTTTAAGGGCGTCGCATCACATGACAATCATAGCAAACAGATACATGAGCTTTCCGATTTAAAAATAAAATAACTTGAAAATCTAGGTCGTCGCTTATGAGTATTTCTGATAATGTGAATTGCTTCTAGGATGACGTTCTGGATATTTATTTTGTTTTTCAAATGCCTAACCATAAGGGCCCTGTTCGTGAATATTAATATGACAAGTTTAAATATTTCTTTATGTATCCGTTAAATTTCGTTTAGCTTATTTGACCTAGAAATATGATATTTGTGAAAAATGTACGTTCATAATAATGAAGCAACTTTAGACTCTGTAATAAGTGCAAGAATTCGATGCTCAATATATTACAAAGCAATCAAATGTTAGAAAATCGTGCTTAAACGACTTAACTTTGAGTATACGTACAAATGTGTGCCATTTACCTATTGTTTAAATGTTATGGTAATTTCCAGTAAGGGTTTCAGGCCCTTATTGTAATAAAATTAATACAGAAACTATATATATATATATATATATATATATATATATATATATATATATATATATATATATATATATATATATATATATATTCCTAAAGCAAACATCTATTAAAAACCGCATTCAAAGAATGCAATATACCATCTCCACTGAATAACAAACTCCGATGCTGGTTAAAGTACAACGCATGTTTACTACATTTAGTCCATATTTCCATTTCTTTTCCTTTTCTTCCTCCTCCCTTTTTCCGATTTTAACGTTTTTGTCACACGCGCTGCATAATTCTTTTTTTTTCAAATAGTTACGCACGTTCCAAAAACATATCGTTGTGCGTTTTCTTTTTTCCTATGTTTTGCCGTTATTAAATAATTTTAAAATCTACACTTTTTCTGAAAACATTTGTGTATCCGAAAGAAACCGGTAAAATCTCTCGTTTTTAATGATTTCTTCCTGTGTTTAATTTTTTCCTGTTGTCTGTTGGCATTTCATTTAATGATATATTGTGTATTTTATCCTCATATATATATATATATATATATATATATATATATATATATATATATATATATATATATATATATATATATATATATGATAAAAATGGAAATAATATCAAGGTCGCATAAGGGAATGGTGTAAGAGGGGGAGAGGAGGAAAATAATATATAGGGAGGTGAAAGTAATATACTAATATTTAATATATATATATATATATATATATATATATACATATATATATATATATATATATATATATATATATATATATATATATAGAGAGAGAGAGAGAGAGAGAGAGAGAGAGAGAGAAAGATGTATGTACATATATACAACATATACATATACATATATACATGGAAACTGAAAAAAGGGGAACAAAAATATTATTTATTTCACGACGTCCTAAGGATGATTGTTCTGCAAAAAATAGTCGTTAGAATTTTTTTAAGTGTGGTTCTGTTCTTTTATCGAAAGATAAAGTTGTTGCAATTTAAAATGCGTCAAATGTTAATGAAATGAAACCAATGTTTTTACTTATTTATTTTTATTTTGTTTTTGTTATTTATTATTGATATGTGTAAAGTATCTTTGGTGTGTGGTATAAAATAGCTAGTCTGAATCTGATTTATAGTTTTTTTTCGGATAAAATAAGTTTGCTGATTAAAGGAGATAAATTGTAGAAGCCATTACGTTGTGTAATTGTGTTAGAGTTTATAATGAATGATTATTCAAGAAGTATTCGCTGAGATTTATATAAAATGAATTTAACTAGTGTAGCCCACCTTAAATTAAAAGAAGGATCGTGTTGAGAAAAGTGCGGTCAAAGAATTGTTATTTTTTTATATCTCTTTTATGTTCACCTAGCCTTTTCTTTAGTTTCCGTTGAGTTTCCCCTACGCATATCTGATGACAATTGCTGCGTGGGATAGTGTCATGCATTAGATGCGTTTTTTAATGTTTTGTTGTTTTTAATGTTTAATGATGTAGTTTGTATTTTCACAAATTAAAAGTGTTGCAAATTATTGTATTATTGGCATGGGTGGGTAAAAGAAGATGTCTATTTATGAGAGAAGTGTCCGGTGTATGAGATTTTTGCTTATTGTTTATGGAAAATATGTGAGGGGATTTTTTCTTTGCATTTAATATGAAATATGTAAGTGTATTGCAATGTTTTCAATGAATTTGTGATGTATTTTAATTCTTCGTCTAGATATTGTGGACTACAGATTCTGAAAGAACGTAGGAAAAAAAATTATCATGCCGGTTTTTATTTTGTTGTTATGGTGTGAATAAAAATGCATATAGTTGTTTTTGTGAGTGGTTTTGCGATGCACTTTAAATGATAAGCTATTGTTGGATTTTATTATAAGTGTTTCTAAAAAATGGTATTGAGTTATTTTTCTCTGTTTCATAAGTAAATTTTATGGAGAGTTCGACTGTGTTTAATTTGTTTTTGAGATTTTCAATAGAAAAATTAGAATGTCGTCAATATATCTAAAGTATTCAGTGTTTAGAGGTAATCTAAATTTTAATGAGCCAGACTCTATGAATTCTAAGAATAGACACACTAGTATTCCACTTAGGGGGTTGCCCATAGAGAGTCTGAATTTTTGTTTGTACAACTTATTGTCAAATTGAAATTACGTAATGTAAGTGAAAAACGGTAAGTTGAGGTTGATCTTTTAAGGTGCATATGAAGTAAATGTAAGCACTTTTTAACATGGGCATTAGTGTATAAAAGATATTACGTCTAAGCTGTGTATAGTTTTGTTTTGTGCATTAATATTTTTTTTTATTTTACTTAATAAATCTTTCGAGTTTTTTATATGAGAAGAGTTGATCGTGCCCATTAGTGAAGTTAGAATATTGGCCATGGCTAATGCAATAGTATTCGTGGTGCTACCGATACCAAACATTAGGGGGCGCATGAGGATGCCCGATTTGTGAGTTTTGAGGAGGCGGTACAATGTGGGAATAATGGGCGATACTCAATATATGATTCTATTTCTTATCGTTTTATAAGGTTTTTGAAAGATTTGTTAAAAGTTTCAATGCTTTTGTTTATAGTCTTCAAGTCGTTTTTCATTTTCATGTATATATGTTGTATATATGTACATATATATATATATATATATATATATATATATATATATATATATATATATAACATATTAATATATTATTTTCCTCTCCCTATATCTTATTTTCCTTTTCTCACCCCTCCTACACCATTCCTTTATGCGAGCTTGATATTCCACCCTCCCTCTCTCCTGCTTCGACAACTAACTATCTGACCTCAATAAACATGACGCACTTTTCCTCCTCTTCCCTCATGGTTTAAATAACTCCGACCGCTACCAATTTCCCCCACACTTTCCACACTTATTTTCTCCTACTACTACCATCTTTTGGGGCCAAAAATTTATCTTTTCATAAGCGATCATTTGGGCTTACATCACGCACGCTCTCTCCTCCTCCCTAATGGTTTTAAGAACTTCGACCGATGTCATCCCCCACACACTTTCCACAGTTAACTCAACTTCTCCCACTGCTACTCTCTATTTGTAGCTCATAATTTATCTTTTCATAAGCAGCTTTTTGAGCTTTACTAACTCTACTGCTACTTTTTAAAATATTTCAGACCAATTATTCTGAAGAAGTCTTGAAATCAAAACGTTGATAAATACATAAATACTATTTTTGTTTTTCCTTTTTTTAATTTTCCATATTTATATATACCTATATCTATCTATCTATCTATCTATCTATCTATCTATCTATATATATATATATATATATATATATATATATATATATATATATATATATATATATATTATAGTAGTGCTCAGGCACACAGATAACAGACAGATACGCGTGTCTTATATTATTATTATAAATGTGTGTGTGTGTTGCATATTCCTTTGATGAAATATATTTTTTAACTTAAATGTAGAAAGTGTCCTTAAGTTCGGTATCGTAAACAAAGTATTATTTGGGTTCAACTAAAACTCTATGTGATATTTGATTCGTCATCTAAATCACATGACGTATGAAATATTTGAAACTACATTTAGTTGCTTCCAAGATATGAGAGATGTTAGACGTCATCGAAAGTTCTTTCTAAATAGGGGCACTCAGAATCTTCATAGCTTGAGAAGAAATTATTGACAAATTAATGACGATCCCAGTAGTTAAGTGGGTTAATATATACTTAAAATTAATTATCGCCATCATCCCCTCCTTCAAGAATATACCGCCATTCTAGAAAAGGATTAAGAGAACTCCTTCACGTCTGACAGACAATAAGACATAGCACGAGTTAGCTAGTATACAACGTCCGCGTGTACACGCATATGAGAAAGATCAATGCTACGATTTTTAATCCACGTGTATTATGTATCAGTATTTAAAGAGATGGATGACAGTATTTAAAGAGATGGATAACAGTATTTAAAGAGATGGATGACAGTATTTAAGGAGATGGATAACAGTATTTAAAGAGATGGATAACAGTATTTAAAGAGATGGATAACAGTATTTAAAGAGATGGATAACAGTATTTAAAGAGATGGATAACAGTATTTAAAGAGATGGGTGACAGTATTTAAAGAGATGGATAACAGTATTCAAAGAGATGGATGACAGTATTCAAAGAGATGGATAACAGTATTTAAAGAGATGGATAACAGTATTTAAGGAGATGGATAACAGTATTTAAAGAGATGGATAACAGTATTTAAAGAGATGGATAACAGTATTTAAAGAGATGGATAAAAGTATTCAAAGAGATGGATGACAGTATTCAAAGAGATGGATAACAGTATTTAAAGAGATGGATAACCGTATTTAAAGAGATGGATAACAGTATTCAAAGAGATGTATAACAGTATTTAAAGAGATGGATAACAGTATTTAAAGAGATGGATAACAGTATTTAAAGAGATGGATAACAGTATTCAAAGAGATGGATAACAGTATTTAAAGAGATGGATAACAGTATTTAAAGAGATGGATGACAGTATTTAAAGAGATGGATGAATGAATAAAAATAATGTAATTATGAACAATTAATTCTTTTACACATAAAGTTGGCATTGTTTAAATGAAACGTAAAGAATTAAGTTACTTACTCATTGTAAGATGTTTCGTCCAATCGCAAGAGAGTTGAAAAAAGAGATATCCGGAAAGTCATTTAGAAATCGTTTAGATTGTCAGAATAACTCATCGGTGTCTTAGATTATTAAGTATATTTTTTAACAAATCAAAACGTTATGATATCACTTTGGACAAAAGTGTGGTGACAAAGGTTATTCAAGAAAAGAACGAGGATAAAAAATGTGCGGACAAAATGTAAACGGATAAAGAAATAAACGGTCAAATGTAAGATAACAAAAATGTAAACGGGTAGTGGGAAGAGGACAAAAGTTAAACGGAAAATATGAGTACAAAATGCAAGACGAAAAATGTAACCGGTAAGAAAGGAGAGGGGAAAACAAAACGGTAAAATGTAAGGGAGGTCAGAATGTAAACACAAAAAGAAATACGAGTACGAAAATGTTAACGGCCAAAACTTAAACGGAAAATATGTAAGAGGACAAAAATGAAGGCGACAACATGTAAACGCCTAAAAGTTAAAACTTAAAATATTTACAAAAATTAAGATGAGAAAATGTAATCAGAAAAAAGAAATAATACAAAATGACGAGTACAAAAAATAAAAGTACAAAGAGGAAGAGTACAAAATGTAATAGTACAAAAATAATGAGTAGAAATAGTAAAAGTATAAAAATGAAGAGTACAAAATGTAAGAATACAAAAATAAAGAGTATTAAAGGTATAAGAAAAAAATTAGAGTCCATAAAATAAGAGTATAGAAGGTAAGAGTATCAAAAGTAATATTGCAAAAAGGAAGAGCATAAAAAGTAAGGGTATCAAAACGGAGCAGCACAAAAAATAAAAGTACAGAAAAGAAACGGAAAAAAGTAAAAGTACAAAGTAAAGAGTACAAATAAAAAAATCACAAAGAAAGTAATACGGTGTTATGAGCATAGTAAAAACGTACATAGTAGTGATCCTCATTTAATCCCGAGCAACGTTGGGTCACCCTGCTAGTATTTTATAATGCATTATCTACTATGCTCCTTTTATTAGACATTATGAGAGGAAATAAAAACAAACGAAACTTATTTACAGAAAACAGTAACCTACTGCCTTGTTTATTAATACTTGTCCAGTATTTTTGGACTTTTTAGAAGCACAGTTTTATCCTCCGCTCTAAAAAATCGAGAAAAAAACTTCCTCTTTGTCGATATTTTACGGTGGAACCTGGATTGTTATTTTTGTAAAAGTGAAGCCAGATCGAAACAAACAAAATTATTTTGTATTGGATACGTGTTTGTTTCAACCGTATTAATTGTTTAAAACGTTCAGTAAATATGCATTACAGTCTTGTTTTTTGAAGCTGTGGAAACATGATTATCTAAAAAAAAAAAAAGAAATTACACACACACACACACACACATATATATATATATATATATATATATGCGGGGGAGCGTAGAATTACCTGGTATAGTACCCAGACGCGATGCTACTCTACTCGGCGAGATGGGCCCGTAGATTTTGTTAGATCATCCTCCATCAAGGAGACAGGAACTCTGATATAAAACCTGCGCTCTACATCGTCTCTCAGTTATTTTGCTTCGGCTTGTCAATGAAACCAGATTTTGTAGAATGGGGGCGTGCTCTGCGTGTTGTACAAACGTAGAGCATGGTTATCTACATTTACAGATATCCCTAGAAGACCCACGTCAATTAAGACCTGTAAAAATAAAGCGGACATGCTGAACAATATGCGCGACCACAATCAAACATCATTGCAATCTTTGTAGGGATGGCAATAAGATATATATATTTTTTTTTTTCTAAATTAATAAATGCAAACGTTTTTAGCACCTATCCTAACTATATTACTATCAAAACGGGTCATTCTTATTTAATTCTGTTATACAACATTATGCATATTTATTTTATAGTTTCCAATAAATTAATATTCTGTAATATACATTTATCATTTGCATTGTCATATTTTTTTATATATATAGTGTATATATATATATAATAATATTTATGAATAAATATTAATTATTTATTACCTACAGACAATCTTCAGTGCAGGAAGCTTATTCCCAACGGTCGGCGGGCGCGAACCCCGATCACAAATCGCCACTGATTTGTAGTCAAGACACTTATCCCCTCGGCCATAGAAAACTAGTTATTAATTCGGGAGGAATTTAACTTTGTGAATAGCGAAACGGCGGCTAAATTTACACAAGCAGTTTAGAGTGATCAACGAACGTATTCGGATCGTGCATTTCGCTATTAGTACTGCTTGTTATTAAAGTCACTCAGAGTGCCCGGCCTTTGGTGAAGGGAGCTTATAATAATATTTATAAATAAATATTAATCAATTATTACAGACATCGATGTTTCATGCTAACGCAATCTTCAGTGCAGGAATATATATATATATATATATATATATATATATACCCACAATAGTTTTGTCGATAGTACTATTATTATAATTACAAAATAATATTAATTAAAGCGATTTAATTTAAAAGAAGATGCGTGTTAAAAACTTACTTAAAAAATCATTTTCATTTCTTTTCAAGTGACGTCATATGCATGAACACTTTACGTTTACGGCATTAGGAAAACGTCTGGTGTCGCTTTGATGCTGAGAATAGATACTAGACTTTGATTTTAACCAAAAGGTCAAGGACCGATACAAAAATATAATCTTTTTTATGACTAGCCATTTTTAAATAAATGAAAAAAAAATGATTTAATCGGAAATCTACCGTATTATCCTTTAATGTGAGTGGGTAGTGTAGTATTGGTTCTGTTGTCATAAGACTGCCCTTCCAGCAATAACGATTTTCTTTTTAAGGGGTGGGGATATCCTCGTAGGTATTACATTCTCCTTTTTTAGAGGGGGTAATGTAGTTTGTGTTATTTTGTTATGAGAACATCTTCCCAAGGACGGCCTTCCCCTTTTTGTGGGAAGGAGTAGCGTAGTATATGTTCTGTTGTCATGATACCATACTCGCAGGCATTACTTTATCCTTAGGGAGTATACTTCCAGGTATAACTTCCGCTTTTATTTTATCTTAGGGGGGAGTAGTGTAATATCTGTTATGTTGTCATGATACTATCCTCCCAGGTATTACCACTTCCTTTTTGGGGTAGGAGGTGAATCCTCTCATGCTTTAACTCCTCCTTTGGGTGTAGTGTAGTATATTTATATTCGTTATGATCAATTCATCCCAGGCATGACCTCCTCTTTTTAAGGGGAGCAGTAAAGTATATGTTCTCTTTTTGTAGAGAGTAGTATATGTTCTGTTATAATGATATCATCTTCCTAGGCATTAACTTTTCCTTTTGGAGCATATTGTTCGTCCGTTATGATACCATCTTTTCAGTCATTAACTCCTCCTCCTCCTCCTCCTCCTTTTCCTTCGCCTTTGGGGGTCAGTGTAGTATATGGTTGTTCACCATTATACGATCCTCCCATGCTAGCCAGGATATGCGATCGGAGAGAGCATATATTTGCTAATATATATATATATATATATATATATATATATATATATATATATATATATATATATATATGATGGACTCTCCCGTCGATTTCGACGTATCAGTGCCCCGCCAGGGGCTGCCCGCGCATGTAATTGTAATTGCAAGGGTTGCACAATCCCCAACATCACCTCTCCTGAGTCGGCATTGCTAGATTCCAATGGCAAGTAGTAATACAAGACGACTGGAAACAATGCCGAGATAAGCAGAGAGCACATACAGCACCTGGTATTCCCAAATGGTCACCCATTTAATACTGGCCAGGCTCGACGTCGCTTAACTTCGGTTATCTAACGGGAACCGTCGCTTAAGTTCGGTGATCTAACGGGAACCGGTGTGTCAACGTGATTGTGCCGTATATATATATATATATATATATATATATATATATATATATATATATATATATATATATATATATATATATATATATATATATATATATATATATATACTGACTGCTTTGTCAGCTCGCTACCGCTTCGCAAAACGAAAATTTGAAACAAGAAACATTCTATTCATAAGTTTCTTGTAAACACCGGACAAAAACTTTCGCGTCAATTCATATAAATATATAAATATTTACATTTTGGTACTTGTGATACTAATTTGTTTATCTTTTAAATAAAACAGTAAAGAAATAAAAAATGAATAAATTAAATCGCCTTAACGATGGTTTCAGAGACAGACAGAGAGAGAGAGAGAAAGAGAGAGAGAAAAACCAGTAGTCGCCCTTTCTCTTATCTATGAACTCTTTCTTTTTAGCTAGCGATGTTTGTTTAATTTAAATAACCTGTTTTGAAAATTAAAGAACACATATCTTAAGAAAGAGTTCAGTAATTTATATTTATTAATTAAATCACTTGAATAAATTACTGTTAAAATCAACAAAACGATTGCATATATATATATATATATATATATATATATATATATATATATATATATATATATATATATATATAGGGAAATATGACAGTAAAATTACAAATGAATAACAATAAACACTAATTTAGTATAGACTGTTAAAAATTAGTTATGCAGATTATGAATTGAAATTGCTGACTTTGGGCCTTTCGTCTGTACTATATATACAGTATTTCAAAACATTCCGTTGTATTTATTGATTTAAACAACAGTAACAAGCTTTGATAGTAACATAGGAGTAATAAATGAAAACAATATTCGTATTTATTCATGTGTATATATGTGTGTGTGTGTGTAAATATATATATATATATATATATATATATATATATATATATATATATATATATATATATATATATTGCTATTTCATATACACACACATGTAATATTATAAGGTAATATAATATATTCCGTATATATTCTTCCAGTATTTACTCCAACAGTGCTCAATAGGTGAGTAGAGTTTAGTAGTAGTATAAAACACATTAATGGCAAGTAAGCATTTATTCTGATCATTTGGAGGGGGGATAAAACATTAAAGTTTCTTTGTAGCTTACTTACCATAAATATAGTATATAAAAAAATTAAATAAATTAAAATAAATTAAAAGAACGAAATCTTGGCCTCCTATCGGCTTTCTAAACACAATTCTATTTCATTTTTACGATGCCTTCTAATGTAGAAAACCATTTTTAATGCTCGCACGCGTGGCCGAGCGCCTATTTCTTATGCTACTGCTGCGACTACCACTACCATTATAATCTTGACATTAACCCGTCTCCAATTACAATAAGAGCGCCGATCCGCGTCGGTTCACTGACACGGAGTCAGCGATGAGTAAACGAAAAAAATAATAACAATGTCGGATTCTTAGTTTCATTTAAAAAGATCGATGTCGATCGAAATATTTGATTTATTGAAAGAAATATTGGCATCCTGTCGGCTTTCTAAACAATATATATATATATATTTTTTCAATGTATATATATATATATATATATATATATATATATATATATATATATGAAGAAGAATGGAAAGGAATTAGAGAAGCAAAAGTCAAATCATAATTTAATTCAATTGCTCAGAGCAAGGTATATTCCGCAAAAAAGGCAATTTATTCAAGTTAAATTTTTCTTAAGCTAGGCTTTTCAAAGATCAAAATCTTATCATCAGAGGAAGTCGCTGGGATAGATAAGTTGGTAAAGGCCAAGATTTAAAATTTGAAAAAGTAAAATAAAAGTTGTAGGGGGAAGAAACACTTCACTTTTCCTAAAAGTTCGCTTTTAGTACACCACTTTATATATATATATATATATATATATATATATATATATATATATATATATATATATATATATATATATATATATATACATTGAAACAGGAACACAACGGGTATCATTATAGTTGATGGAGATAATTGGAGTTGAGAAATAGCAATGGTTTTTAAAAAAATCAGCATTTCTTTTTAAATGTCTTGTATTAAAACTGTTGTCATTTTTTTTTCAAAAATTAAAAATAAATTACGAGCAATTGTACTGAAGAAAACTAAATTAGTTTAAATTGAAAATGAAGTTTTAGTTTTAATTGTGTATAGGATAATCATTCTCTCCGATCTTGAATGTCTAATTAAAATGAAGTTTTAGTTTTAATTGTGTATAGGATAATCATTCTCTCCGATCTTGAATGTCTAATTAAAATGAAGTATTTTTAAAGGCAAATTCATTCCGCCCTCCTATTGTTCCCATAGTTACAACTGAATCGGTTATTATTTACAAATTGATTGAAATATAATCAAGCATAATTAAGTTATTCAAATTAATTAATTTTATCGAATGAAATTGTCCATAATTTATTTTAAGTTTTCGAAAAACAAAATAATTTTTTTTTAAAACAATTGTAGCGGAGCAATTTAAACGAAATATCGATTTATTCTTAACAATCATTATCTCCTATATTTTCTATACGTGTTATATAAAAAGTTGAATATGTATTTCTGTGTGCTAGTGCGGAACAAATCACGGATTGTCTATTACAAGTAATTATCGTAAATAAGATATGAATTCATTTCGTTGTTTATACTGATGTAATAAATTCATAGTGAAATCATAATTTTTTAAATATGTAATTATTTAAGGAACGCTTCTTAAATTAATAAATGTACAGTAGGTATATATTATTGTCTATACCGAAAAGTGTGGGATCACAGAAACATTTTTACATCCAGCTAAAATAAATTACTAGCCAGATTTTAATCAAATCTTCGGTATATGAAGTAATAAAAGAAGCGCTTTTATTCAAATAAATATTTACTGTAAATTTAAATGGCAAAATGAGTGTTTGCTTCGTTTTTGTTTCATACATTAACCACATGTGCGCCCACCATAGTTAACAAATATGTTTTCTCATAATTGAATCGATGTACTAAAATCAATTTGATATCATTTTATAACATTGGAAAGGGAATTGAATAAAGGAATATAAAAAAGAAATCGATTAAATCATAAAATCGATAGGATTTCTATAATATTTTAAAAAAATATTTCCCGGTTTTGTCTTTTTTTGCTAATTCTGAGCTTTTATTCATTTGATAGTAAAAACTTTAAGTTATCTATCTTTCTTATTTATTTTTTAAGATGTTTTAAAATTAATAATTATAAATTAAATTAATATAAATTAGTGTAATGGAAAAGTTATGACCGGTCAAGGAGGATGGAAAGACCGAAGTAAGAAAACAACAACTAGACCACCACTTAAAGAGCGCGGAGAGGGGGGGGGGACTTATTGTCATCCAAATGCCAGAAAAGAAATAAATGGTACGTGGCTGTTGCGATACGCAACGTTATTTGTAATGGTTATCGAAAGAGGTTTAGAATACTGAAAATCTGGGGTAACTTGTTGTCACCCATACTCCAGGGAACACTACCATTATTATTAGTGAGGAATCGCTGATGATACTCTGTTTAAAGAACCTCTAGTAAATACATAATAATTGTTTACTTAAGGAAAATGTAATATAAGGAAAAATTAGCTAAAAATGTCTACATTTCATTCGATAAGTCTATAAGAAAACAAATATTTAAAATATCTATTTTAGTCAAAATTGCAATATTTTTTACGGAAGCCATGCTCGGATATAATCCACTAGTTTCTGTTTGTTTGTCTTTTGTTGAGACTGCTGCTGAAAAATGTGTTTTTCTTTCGCTTCTGGTCTACCATAATTAATTTAAGAAAGCAAGCATGTCTTATCGTTAAGGCACCATGTCAAAGTAAATACAGCTTATAAATAATTTTAAAAGATGAAATGTACTTTGTGTTACATAAATAAAGTTTAAAAGAAATAATTAAAAATATATTTTAGCATTTTTTACTTACGTTTTATACACAAATGACAATTGTCCGCTTTGTAACCGTTTATAGGGTATACATAATTTACAATATCCTATCATTTTAGCAAGTAAACCACAGGAACGTTTGCTCTTCATCCCCAAAAGGAAATCATCTATAGACGTCTATTTCAAATAATTCTCGGTGAATAAAGTGAATTTACTTCGATGTTGTTTATATTAACATAAAGAATTCATGATGTCATTCTCATTTCGTAATATATTAAAACCGAGTACATTTCTTTAATGTGACCTTGTACAGCGAGTTACGGAAGTTGCAACCTGAAATAATACCAGAAGTCGACATTTCATTCATACCGCAGTGTAATTTATGCATCGTATTTTTGCGTCGTTCCTTGAATAAGTCATTAATTGCTTAATGACTAAAATGTTCTTATTTTCTTGTGTGTGCGTAATTCGACTTCATTTTCCTTTCGAGAACTCGACACCAATATGTGTTGATATAAACAATGTCGAGTTAGCTACCGAAAAATACTTGAAATAGACGTTTTTCTTTCCAATTAATTGATTTTTTTATATTTTATGCGGTCATCCGTTTTTTCTTTCATTACTAATTTCAGCATTAATAACTCCTCTTCTTTCGACCCAGAACACTGTAACAAAATACGATATAAATTTAATTAGGGTCACTTTTTTGTCTCACACCGTGCGCTACATAGGGTCATATCAGTTTCTATAACGACTTGTGATTGACTGGGTACTAAAACAACAAATACCATAATTTCGTTTCCTAATTAAAAATATACAAAAATCATCATCCTCTTTGAAAGGACATTCATAAAATATACATAGAAAAACGGGCCCTACATTTCTTTGGTTTACAAAAATATTACTAAAAAGTGTGCACTATTTTTTTTCAGTTTTGTTCATCCAAAAATGGGTGATTCAGTTTCCAGTAGTCGCTTACACGGAAAGTGGCAGACATAGAAACGGGGACAGACAACCATACACAAGAATCTCGCCCATAAGACGATATTTATATATTTCATACTTTTTACTTTTTATTGAAATCTAATCCAAATTACAAATAATGCACACTATTCTTTCCCATGACGCTCTGAGAATATACATAAGAAAACGTTTTTTTACTGAAACTAAAGGATTATTTTTCGTTTTAGTTAGTGACGCAGGCGTGCTTTGGTCCTTTGTTTACGTAATGAAAAAGGGAGGCTGCGTATTCATTGTAGTAGCGAACAATTAGTTCGCATGGGTGAGTGTAGCGTTCGTATTAGATAGTAGGGCAATTACCATGGAAACACGGGCGATCGTGTCTTACGCCTAACCGACTTTTTTCTTACGAATACTGTTGAAACAAATTCATATATGACAATCTGCATAGGTAGGGAAATGTTCATACCAAATATCACGCTCCTAGGTCTAATAATCTCATAATTGGTGGCGGACAAACAGATAGAATAACTTATTAGTTCCTATTAGTATAGATTTAATAAGCATGAATTGCAAATTATTACTTTTTTCTGCTTATTTTTATAGAAAAATAACTCTTCCTTGTTGCCCCTTTTTACTCCTTACTGTTTTACTCCGTTTTGCTTTCATTCATTGAACGTATCTCATATAATTCGAAGCCGTTCCAGAATGACGGACAGAGCATAAATATACATTGCTTTGGTCTAACTTAAAGCGTTCCTTCGATTTCCCGAAAGTCAAAGAAGCAATCCATAATTACACTATCGCCATGTTGAATTTGAATGCATTTCTTTGAGAACGTGAACCAAGATCTGACCGCATAATTCTGAGACTAAACATTGGTTTTACGAAAAAGGAGATAAAAGAATAAGCGCTAAAAGATGTGTGCGCTATCGGTTATCGCAGGTTTTGTCGGTTCAAAATCTGGGCTTTGTCTCAAGAAAAATCAACATCGTGGAATAGATATGCAAGTAAACGCGAGGGGAAAGCAAACCAGCTGCAAACATTAAACATGTAAAAGTGTTGCATTTTGTTATCAATGGACAGCAAATAGTGGCAAGAATAAGAAAAGTTATCGTGGGAAGCATGACCCGCTTTAGTTGTGTAAATAAATGCAAAATAGGTTTTATATATATATATATAACTAGTTCATGTATCCACATAAAATTTCAGAAGGATATATAAATGTTTATCTATCAATTTTCAGTATTTACTTCAACAGTGGTCGATAGCCTGAAGATTCCCCCCGGGGATAAAACGCGGTAGCCTCTGTGTAGCTTAATCGCCATAAATATATTTTTATAGCTTACTATATATATATATATATATATATATATATATATATATATATATATATATATATATATATATATATATATATATATATATATATCGTTTTAATATTAAAGTGTTTTATACCTACAGACGACGTCGTTTCAAGTTTTCTACCCTCATTAGTGCAGCAGTAGCGGTTGCAAGCGGCCGCGAGATATCACCACAGACAGTAATTAAAATTAATGTACAATTACTCGAGAGGCGGAGCAAGCGTCATTTTATCGATAGTGTCCAACGCTCGACAGTAACTATATATATATATATATATGTGTGTGTGTGTGTGTGTGTGTGTGTGTGTGTGTGTGTGTGTGTGTGTGTGTGTGTGTAGGCATCATATTGGTGAAACGAAAATTAGTCCCAACTAGAATTAAGGCAAAATGCTCTTCCGTATAAATAATTAGATTCGTAAATAAATATTGAAAACAAAATAAACAAATATGTTGCATCTATAAAAAGCGATTATTGTCTTAATAGTAACGGGAATTTACTCAATGATAGCGTTTCAGGCTTCATACTCTGTTGATCTGGTTCTGAATCGCGATAGGTTCAGCCACGCTGATGTGGGGTAAAGACGGAACACATATCTGTGTATTGAGCCATCTGAAACAAATGAAATTGATGATTAACAATTTTACACGTTGCGTAGTACTTTTCATTTAAGGGGGTCAGAACACTGTTAGAAGCTCATTACTTGTTTACATTTAAAGATACAAGGCGTACTTCTCCATGGCCACCGAGAGTTTAACAAGGCCAAGCAACTAACTTCTTGCCCCCCCCCCCCCACTCTGACATCATCGCGTTTGGTTAACTTAATTTCGCGCCTTTTTAAATTTCATTTCATCATTCACAAAATTAAAATGGCTCCTGCATGTGTTTGGATTTCCAAAAGACAAAGAATTACGGCAAATATGGATACACGCAAATAAGTTTGAATTTTTTTTTAATTATATAAAAATCAAAAGTCTGAATTACTTATTCATTATTTGATAAAAAAAAAGTAGTGTATAGCCAATAAGTATTGTTTTCTATTTTTTCAAATTACTTTTTTCGATGTCTTATTAAGTGTAGTGTATTTTATCTTTTCTCTGTACTTTTGTAGATTAAATAAATGAAATAATAACGGCATATTTAATCAATATTTTCACACACAAAAAAAATATTGATTAAACAATGCTTTATTCAATAATAATATCGTTAATTAACAAAATTAATTTTTCTTCGAGTTATAATGATTTTATTAACAAAGTTATGGGGCATTTTTCGTAATATATACGAAATAGTTAAAAAATAATTATTTTAAACATATACAGATCTTTATTTTCATTAAAAAAAAAATCATGAAAATATACCTTTAGTAATGGTGTATTTTGTTTTAAAAATATAATACATTTTCACTAAGATTTTTTTTTAAATAGTTCATTTACGGCATTTCGAACAATTTGGAACAATGATATTTAAATAAATAGTAAATCACATGAAATATATTATGAAATTATATTGGGGGGGGATATTGATTAAACAATGCCTTATTCAATGATAATATTCGTTAATTAACAAAATTAATTTTTCTTCGAGGTATAATGATTTTATTAACAGAGTTTAGGGGAATTTTCCGTAATATATACGAAATAATTAATTTTTTTTTGTTTTAAACATATACAGACCTTTATTTTCATTTAAAAATGCTAATCTTCTTTTTCAATGATTATCTGGAGTTCCTCCAATTCTATACTGAACAATTTTTGTGATATGAAGAATGATCACATCAATAAGAAAAAGCTAAACAGAAAAAGAAAATTAGAAACATTGTACTAAATATTTTCTATAAATTTATATTGAATAAAGATCAGTTTCAGGATGAATCGAATCGTGTTCCTTTCTTTTCTTTTTTTACATGCAATTTTTTAAGTTTTCTAATGCTTGTTTTAAATATTTACAATATCGTATGGTCAACATGTTTTGATATTTTGGATAACTTTAGTAAAGGTGGTTTTTGTTTACAGGAAATAATACATTTGCACCAAGCTTTCTAATAAAGTAATGGATTTATTATATTCCGTGATCATTAATTAATAAATACTGAAAATTTCATTAAAATTGGTTGATTTCCTGAATTTTGATGGATTATTTAGTGAATGGAGAAGTCGAAATGCCTTATTATTATTACGACGGCCATTGTTTGACACGCAATGCAGTGACGTCATTTTCGAGCTAACAGGCCTGTAGTAACTCTCGGTGGCCTTGACTTCTCTCGCATGTCAAAGCCTAGTCGTCAAGACAGCCGAGTGGTACTTAGAGCCAAGGTTAGAATTGTCCGTAATTTACGTGCTGACGAGTGTAGAAAACGCAAAACATATATACGTCTATGGATATTAAAAATATGTAGTTACAAGATAATAATTATATATATATATATATATATATATAGAGAGAGAGAGAGAGAGAGAGAGAGAGAGGGGGGGGGGAGGTAGAGAGAGATAATATATCGTCCAATGTATATTTATTTGTATATAAATAAATATACGTACATCCATCTCGTCACGCAAAAGATAGCGAGTAAAACATGTGCCTTTTCCTAACCATTTCAAGTGATGAAGGGAAGCAAGCAAGCAAATATCAAGTCAAACAACTGACGTAAGTCAATGATTTTATATGGATATTTTAGTTGTATATCTAGATAAATAGCATTTTTGACATAGAGTGTACACTAATATATATATATATATATATATATATATATATATATATATTGGTACAGAAAAATTAGTACAACATTAGTACCGTCAGTTTCAAACTCAGAAGAACTTAACCATCCTGCTCTCTTCAGCTTATGTTGTTACCTGTTACAGAAATGTAAATTTACGTATCACTCTCGTTTACGTACGTCATTTGCTTTAGAGTGTTATGTATATTTGTTTAAAATTTATGTAAGGGAGGGAAATGTGAGACTAGAAAGTTTAAGAAGGTTCGAAAAAAGGGAGGGTGAAATGTAGCAGTTGAGATTTAAAATTGGAGAGAAAAAAAATTAAATATATTTTTTTTTAAATATCTCTATATAAGTCCCGTTATTCAATGTTTATTAGGAGCGTATATTAGGCCGTTAATGTTTTGAGGGTTAACCTTCTGTCGTCTAGAAAGTGCTAAGGAGAGAAAATGGGTTTAAGGATTTAATTTTCGAAATAATACAAAGGTTAAAAAACACATCAAAGTTAAATTCAAGGCCTGAATTAAAAGACTTTAAATCAATCCAAAAGGAATTTAAATTAAGATTTAACCCGAGTCGGGTTTTTGCAGCCGACAGTCAGTCTACGTGTGTGTGTGGGGGGGGGGGGTAACTTTACAAGGTTCTTAATGATTCTGTATTCGGAATTTAACATTTGTAACTAAGGTATAGTGAAGACGTATGGGAGTAATAATATTGGTATACTGATTAAGTCTGATATATATAAATATATATATATATATATATATATATATATATATATATATATATATATTCATGGAGAGAGAGAGAAAGATTGTGTTGATTAGGTATATATCTCTATAATAAAGAAGAGTAAGTTGAATTCTCAATAATGGTCATCGATAGCTTCTGTCCTTCAAAATCAATGTTGTATACTGATCTTTCAGTTTCGTTGAGGAAAAAATTATTTTTATTCAAGTTCGTTAAAAAGATGTACCTGTTGGAATACTTTGTCACTGATAGCATTTTTCAATAATTATTACTTAATTAGACTAAAACTATGTCAGAACAAAAAATAGATTGCCTTGAGTAAAACTTCCTAACCCAGTGCTAAATTATGTTGTCTGGGATTAATTGTTTCATTGAATGAGGTTAAATCGCGTTCGGATTAAACATGACAGAAGATTTTGTTCATGGTTCAGATTAAAACCTGTTAATCAGCACGAATCAGCTAAGACTTGCATCGAATATATGTGTCATCTATGGCTGAGGTTATTAAAAATGTCGCTGGTATTTGTTCAGCTTTGTTTATACAATGTTGGTTTGGAGGACATGAGGGATAAGATGATTGTGTGGTGCTAATCCAGTTACTTGCTGGTAACGATTATTCTTCCAAATGCTATACTTAAACAGTGTGCATACTTATTCTAGCGAGTTTCCCATTGGTCGGGGCACTTTTCAAACTTCTTTATTTAAATGCGTCCTTTGCATCCTGATGAGAGGCTTTCATCGTCGGTCTGTCTGTCATTTTGATCTGTGTATTGAAGTTAAATATTCTGTTAGTTTGTACCGGTCGTTAAACACTGTTTATGACAGTCTTCTAGATATGTCTGCTTGTATATACATAAGTAGACCTTAATTCTCTTCCGTTCACCGCGATTGTTGGGTTGTCTACATGATTCTATGTGTTCAGACAGAAGTGTAAATTTTGATTTGGGTTTGGGGTTTCGAATTGTGTGGCCGGCAGAACAATCATCCTCCACACTGATGATTCTCAGAAAAGGATGTAACACATTTGTATGTGGATAAGTGTTCTTTAAATATTTATCAGAATTTTGTTTATAGCAACTTCAATGCTAAGAGAATTATAATTAAACTGTCAAATTTAATACGTAATGCTAAGTTCTGTCGAACCGAGTCATTGAACAGACTTCTAGATATGTCCGCTTGCATAGACATAAATAGACCTTAATTTTCTTTCTTTTCAGCGTGGTTTTTGTGTTGGCCGCATGGTTCTAGGCGTTCAGATAGAAATTAAAATGTTGACTTGGGTCTGGGGTTTCGAATCGTGTGACCGGCAGAACAATAATCCACCTTACTGATGATTCTCGGGAAAGTAGTAAACACATGTGTATGTTGATAAGAATTTTTAAAAATATTTATCATAATATTATTGATTATATATATATATATATATTAGAATCCCCGTCCCAAGACGGGTAAAATCAATTCCACAATTCAAGAGATAATGATGCTAAATCTTACATATAGAATTTCAATTTTGATCGAAATCCATTACATGATTTTAATACTAGAAAATGTCTTAAGTTTACAGTTAAGCTTAAGGGGTCTTAAGAAGAAATTGAAATTTAGGGAATCTTGCTTAATTGGTATCTAATAACCCTGGATCAAATTTAATGTGAATCTGAAAAATTGAATTTTCAAATGTGAGTTTGTGCCTATATTATGCCCCCTAAAATCTCTTTAAATTATACAAAAGAAACTGAAATTTGTGGAATATTTATTAATTGATGACTAATGCTTAGTGTTTAGATTCGCAAAAATCGGAGGTAGATGAATTTTTACGAAGGCCTTCCACCCCTTTTTACCACATTTGCATAAAACTTAAACTAAATACAGAACACATTACTCAGCCTTACGCTTAGCAGCTGTTTTCCAAAATTCATAATTTTTAATAATGTATATATACTATTGAGCCCAGGTTATATTGTTTTAATATCTAATAAACCCACACAACCGAAAAAGAAGGTTATGTCTTGGAATTACAGTGGAAACGAACCGAACCATACTTAATTCAGACACAACAGTCGAGCACTTTGCGAACCAGAATCTAGAATGAGAATGTATCAAGTATTCCACTACTGTTATGAAAAAAAGTGTATCCCACGATAGCAAGATGTTACACAAGGTTAGTTTAATGTAGGGAAAACCAGCTCACTCGATATAATACTCTGGAAGAGAAGGAATTTCTTGTGTCTGAAAGTATGGCTTCCATAATCCAAATCAAACCATACTTCATTCCAAGAAAAAAGCATCTGCTAAGAGACAACCAGTCACTGGGTTGCCATAATGATGTCAATAATTCCCCCCGGCTGGTATGTATAAAAGTTATTGTTTAAATAAAAAATAAAATCCAAAATTACTCTCTAACTCTCTCTTTCTCCTCCTTCTTCCTCTCTATCTCTCTCTTTCTCTCACTTTCTCTATTTCTCTTCCTCTCTTTCTCTCTCTCTTTCTCACTCTTTCTCTCTTTCTCCTTCTCTCTCTTCTGTCTTTCTCTTACTCTATCTCTCTTTCTCTTTTATCTTTCTCCTTCTCTCTCTCTCTCTTTCCCACTCTTTCTCTCTTTCTCCTTCTCTCTCTTCTCTCACTCTATCTCTCTTTCTCTTCTATCTTTCTCCTTCTCTCTCTCTTTCTCTTTTTTCCCTTTCTCTCTTTCTCTCTTTCTCCTTCTATCTCCCTTTCTTTCTCTTTCTCGTTTTCTCATTCTAAGTGTAAATAGTAGGAATACATGTGTAATATAGCCCCCTGTCTTTTACTGGTCCCCATATCGAAAAGTCAACTCCCAAACCCCAGTTGGAGGAGCAAACCGGAACGCCTACTCACTTCGGTCGTCAAAGCTGTTCTCCGGTGTTTTTCTCCAATTTTCTCTCCATCAGTAACGTACGTCTGCAATTGTTTTTGATACATTCCTCGATCGGCATTCTTCAGAATGAAAAACAATCCAATATTTACAATTTACATTTTAGTCTCCAACTTGAAATTATCAAAAGAGTCGAAGTCACATTCCAAACGCGACGTCTACCGACACCTTTTATTTACATCACGACGTTACTACAAGGGTTATAATACTTATTTCTATTTACTATGCTGCTTTTTATCGATCACTTCGGGATACTTTTGTTACACTCGTTCTATCCTCGCAAATCAAAATTTATGTCAAATAATTCCTTAAAATAATACCCTTAATCATAGTGCCATGTCTTCTCTAATCAATCAAATAGATAGGTGACCAATAATTTCTTAAAATCTACTATGACCCTACCAACATTAACCACCCATCAATGATCTACAAAAAAAAATCCAAACTGTCCCTAAGCTTCTAGAACCACATGTATTGAATTCTACTGACCGCTCGACCGGTTCCATTTTCCGCCATCTCTTGACCTATAGAAAATGTAGATTTTCTCACCCGAACAGTTTTCCAACTCTCCGTGAGATACGGCAGGAGACAAATCCCTATTCTTGATTTAGGTGAGTCCTATTAAAAACTGGTAAGGAAAAATCACTTATTAGAGAACCATGTACATTGCATTTGCTCACACGTCAACTCTTCCCTGCTTCAAGTGATACTTAATACTACATTAGTGCATCGCGTCTCTTGTCTGATCGTCCACGGTAGACAACAACACAACTTACTCCAAAGTCAGTGTGTCATCTATGCAGCAATCATCACATGTAAATAAACACAAAAAATAACCCATTATCTAACGCTCTTTTTCATCGCTTCTTTTAAACTCAAACATCTAAAAACTCCTAATTGAGGCTCTTTTTAGCCTCATCTCACCATCTGAGGGATACCTCCAAATCCGCCAGCGCCGCTCTGAGTCTTTTTTCCATGGAGATCAAACTTCCCAAACCCCAGTTGGATGGAGCAAAAACGGAACGTCTACGCACTACGATCGTCAAATGTGTTTTAACCGATGTTTTTCCTGATCTTGTGACGTACGTCTGCAATTGCTTTTGATGCATTCCTCGATCGGCATACTTCAAAATAAAAACAATCCAATGTCTGCTATTTAAATTTTAGTCTCCAACTTGAAATTATCAAAACAACCACAGTCGCATACCAAACGCGATATCTACCCACGTATTTTTACCTACACCACGTTACCATCTAGGTTATAATACTCATTTCTATTCACTATCCTGATTTTTGCGATCACCCCAGGGTAATCTCGTTACACTTGTGGTGAATATCTATTGTTTATAACGGGTTATACCAATCTTTTGTTGTATAGTTAGTTTTATTACCTTTGAATGTTAATAAACAGAGAGAGAGAGAGAGAGAGAGAGAGAGAGAGAGAGAGAGAGAAAGAGAGATAGGGGAAGAGAAAGAGAAAGAAAAAGTGATAGAAACTGTATACATTAAGAGCAGGGCAAATGACATCGAGTGAGAGAGGATGAAAGAATTAGAAAAAACTGAGTAAGAGATAGTTTACTTGGTGATTAAATTGCAAAATTCGGCTAATTAGAACAATTAAAATAGTTTTTTTTTCAAACACAACTTCATCCCAATATCAAGGGCAAACGAATGAATATTTTAATATGTATTTTGTGAGATTAAAATATACAGGGACTGTAAAGTGGTTAAAATCTGTCCTGTTCGAGGAATTCATTTTACTATCCAGGGACGGGTATTCTTCTATAGGTAAGTATATTTTTTTAATATGTACATTATATTAACACCAATCCAATATATGTAAATCCAAATTCCAATCACCCCATCGATCATGAAACATATTCCTAGTTCTATCGAACGTAAGCTTAGCAATAACTCTAGCAGCAACTTTTTACAATACAACTCTAAAAGTTAGTGAGTATAATAATATCAAGATTAAATATAAGCAGCAAGATACCAATAACTATAATAAAAATTAAAATAGAAGACAAAGAAATATAAACTGGTTTACACCTCCTTATAACCAGATGCTAAAAACTAAACTTGGCAAGAAATTCCTAAATCTCATTTAAAACGCTTCAAGTAACTAATCCTTTGCACACAGTATTCAATAAAAATAACTTAAAACAGTTGCTGCGAAAACTTAGAAATGATAATTAAAGCACACAATAACAAAATACTAAACGAGAGTTGTAGAGAAAAATATTTTTAAAATCAAAATGCGTAGAAAAGTGATCAATATGGCAACAATAAAAATAACACTGAGAAGACCAATTCAAACTCTAATAGCAACCACCCAAATAGAAATAAGAAAGTTAATAATAAAAACGAAAACTGTAACTGTAGAAATCGCGCGCTTTGCTCACTACAAAATAACTGCCTAACCAAAGACATTGTTTACTAAGCTACAATATTAATAAACCCCAAATAAAAAAGTAAAACCTAAATAAAAAAAACAATACGTAAATATAACATCTTTAGATTTAAATCCATGTATAACAACTATAAAAGCACATTCAAGTACAAAAAAACGCTGATTTAAAATATCACTAAAGAACTATTACTGGGAATTCAAAAAACGCGGACGCTCGCCAATAATGGAGTGGAAAATAGTACGATGTGTCAAGATATATAGATATTTATATATGATTGAACGAGATGCTTAAAATTTGTAATCCTAAAGATCCCCAAAAGTTACTTAACTGTAGAAGCGAAATAGCAATCAGACATAGGATAAACTTTACTTTAGCATAACCACATACATAACAAATAAATAAATTAATTAATTAATTAAAATAATTTTTTAAAAACTAAATCAACATTTATAAAGTAGCAATGAATAACAAAATCAATCGAAAATAAATAATTCCAACCATGTACGTTCTAAAATAAGGTCAACTGTTAACTCGACATGTTTACAAAAGCGATGCACCGCACCCAAACAAAACAAAAGAAAAAGATGTCAAGTAAAGGTCAGTCGGGCCTTTGTTTGAGAGAAGCTCAGCCATTGGCTAATGAAAACATTAACCCGTGGGAGAGAAATAACAACGAATCTGATTGGTTAGTTAGCTAGACTAAACACCATGTGGATATATATAAACAAACAGTACACGATAACATCTGTGCACTTAGCCTTACGATTCCCCACGGGGATGAAATACGGACGCCTCTGTGTAGCTTTGTCATCATAATATATATATATATATATATATATATATATATATATATATATATATATATATATATATATATATATATGGGAAATGAAAAAGGAAAAAACCAAGAGATATTTTTTATATATTCATCAACGTTTCGTTTTGTAAGACTTTCTCAGGATGATAATTTTAAGAAGAATTTCATACAAGTACATGAAAATATTGGGTTGACATGATGGGTTAATGAAAAGAAGTAGTAGCCAGTACGGGGACCACAGGACCGAGGTCCGGGTTGAAGGAAGTCATGTGCTCCCAGTAGTGGCTACTACTTCTTCTCATTAACCCATTATGTCAACCCAATATTTTCATGTACTTGTATGACATTTTTCTTAAAATTATCATCCCGAGGAAGTCTTACAAATAAAGACGAAACGTTGATGAATACATAAAAAAATATCTTTTTGGTTTTTCCTTTTTCATTTCCATTACGTCGGATTACCTTCATCCTTCCTTTCTCATATATATATATATATATATATATATATATATATATATATATATATATATATATATATATATATATATATATATAGTTTACACTCACTAGACAAGTCTGGCATATACTAGAGTTTATTCTTACCAAATATATTTGGATTGCAGAAATGATTGTGGATTTTATTAACAATTACATGGTTTGCATGGGGACATTTTCTACTTGCAATCCGTTGAAAAAATGTCTCTATACGTTGCATCAGATAAACATATTTACACTTAAGGCTCATTATTATTTCCCAATCTCAGACAACAAAAGAAAAGATTTCGACATAGTTTATCTCCAATGAAATCGATAAAGGATTATCCCCCAACTTTGAGTAAAAGATTAAATTTTCACCCTACCGTTCCCTACAGCCATTATTTGATTGTATAAAAATTTATGTAAAGCCAAATTCAGTTTCAACCAATACTAGCCTTTTCTCCCTTTTTAAATCTCTAATGTAGGGTTCTGCATTTATAGATAATCCCATAAAATATGGACGCTATAAAACCGCTTAGCGGTTTTTATTTTATGTGCGGATTTTTATAATCGTCTTTAATTATAGGTTACTAACGGATAAATATAAGGGGAAAACATTTTTATTAGAAACAAAAGTTAATGAGATCATTTTCGAAAAGTTTAAAAATGGTGTTTGTTTATTTGAAGCTGGCTTCTAGTTTCCTATTAATATTTAACGTAAACAGAATTTCCATGGCGGATTTTAAAAGAAACGTTAGTGGATGCAGGTAACATTAAAGCGTTAGTGGAGGCAGGTAACATTAAAAGGTCAGTGACGTTACGTATATGGACGATTAGTACGGTTGTGGAGCGGTCTTCCTTTAAAGTTGGCTTTAACTGTGTGTGTTTTTGTTTTTGTTTTGTTTTTTGGTGGGAAGGTAGCAATAGTCATGAACTGAAGTTCCAGGAGATGAAGTTATTGCGCCAATGACCCAACAATTCCATGAGAAAATTAGTATGTGTTGATTCACTGTATCCTCTTCTATGTAAATTTCTGCTCCATTTCCCTGAATGGCAACTGAAGCATGCTTGTTTAATTTTTTTCAAAATTTATTGAATTTAATTGAATTAAACTCGAATTTCATTACTTTTCAATTATAAACATTTCCTTTTTGAGAATAACATATTTTATAAAATTAGGTAAACACCCAAAATTAAGTTTTTAAAAGTGGCCGTTGATTTTAATCTACCTTCTTATTACATAAAACACTCATAAAACACACATAAGTTATTTGATGCGTATTTTAAAGTTAAATAAGTTGAAATGAATAAAATAGAAACAAGAAAAATATCAATTCTTAGCTTTTGGAAAACATTCCCCGTTAACCAAAAATTACCGAAAAAAAGAGAGAAAAAAAAAGCTAGTCTACTCCAAAGCGAACAACGACTCTTATTTTTATTGTAACGTTGTTTGTAATGCGTCATACCAAGTCATCCACGTTGAAAGTGTTGGATGTTTATTCAAGAGACATATACAGCTCACTGGTATTAGTCATTCTAATAAAATATACATTTGATACAGCTAAACTAATTGACATAGAGAAAGAGAATTACTCATTAGTTTAACCAATCGTTTATCGATAAGAATCGCAAAAGAACCACGTGTTTCGAAAGAGAACGACACACGTGGCGCCTCTTTTTCTCCTTCCTATTGTTTTCAAAACTAAATTATTTTGTAGAGCCGCTGTGTTCAGAAATATTACTTTGCAATAATTTACAATAATTATTCAAATCGGTATACCCATTGCGAGAAGTAAACATTATTCAAATTTTATCAAATTATGGAAATCTGTACAATTCATGATGAGATTTATTACGGGTTCGTGTTAGGGTTAGGGTTAGGGTTAGGGTTTAAGATATTTAATTAGCGTGAAGTAAAGGCAAAAGCCGTATATATTCATAATATTAGGTTGAGGAAAAAGTTTGTGCACTGTGTAAAAATAGGTTCTTTATTAGTCATGATTGTTTCAAAAAACGACAACAATTCTTCAAAATAAAGACAATCATTGTCCAAGACTTTCTGCCAACGACCTGCAAGCTTTTAGGTTTGGTCAAAGTACATATCCTTTGACAATGAATCGAACAATTCTTGACAGGATTTTTCAACTTTATCGAATGACTCTAAACGGCGGCTCTACATAAAGTGACACATTTATCGGAATAGACAGTAGTGAGATGAAACAACATCTGGCATCTAGGGCGGATGCCACAGAACTTGCACACAATATTGTCGCTAGTTTTTCTGGTGGTAAGCAGCTCCGTATTGTCTTGTCGGTACTTTTCAACTAACTTATCATACTTGGGTTGCTCACAAGAAATTTCAACATTGATGGCCCAACCATTCGGTGCAAGTTCAAAGTGCGAAATTCCTTCGAAGTTCTACCAAATGTTAGATGTTCGATTCAACTGATCCGCTGATCCGCTGATCCGCCGCAGTGATTCGTCTGGCTACCTGGAACACAAACTTTTTTTCCCAAATAAATTGACAACGTTGTGCTTCTATTTATCTTCCTCCCACAAGGTAAGATGTGACACAAGGTCGGGAAAGTGAGAAAAAAACAGCGCTCGAGAATTTGAGCACTTTGGCCATTTAAAAATTGCCTGGGTAGCCCCGTCGGCATTCCCCGGTAGGGTCGCCTCAGGCGATTGGCAATAAACTAACCCCTTCTCAAAAGGTGAGAAGGCAAAGCCTGGGAGGGTGCACCTCCTAGAACTGCACAGGACGGACAACCGATAGACCGGCGTAAATCAAGACCCGAAGGACCGGACAATACCGGTCTAACTCGTGCTATTAACAGTTACTAACATTTATTCAGTGAGCTTTGATTTTTCTCTCGCTGACAGAACCTTTGTACAATTTGTAACGATATTAGAAATGTTAGAATCCTGTAGGAAAAGGAAATTCCCATTTTGGAACTTGATTAAGTAAAGAATAATTTTCAGCTAGAAGTAAAAAGTTAAAAAGAAACCAGTATAATCTTTCTCTTGGGTGTTTGACATCGAATCGCACGGACATGCTTGCGGGGGATCTTTTATCTTTATCCACACCTACGGTGATGATCGGAAAGAGATTCATACTATACAATTATCTGTTAATTAACTTGCTTTGTGATATGAAGTAATGCATTTGTAAGAAGCAAAATAAATCAACAAAATAATCTTATGTTTCCTTATCGACGGTTGTTAAGAGAGAAGAAAAATAACTACTATTTCAGCTGCTCACAATGCTGAATAATAGGTGTGTGGATCTGCTAGTATAGATTTTGGAACACGTGGATGAGGGAGATCACAAACGACCTTGCTGACATTGATTCACGCGTCTTATTAACAACGCAGAAGAGGACAGGAAACGGAGGATCGGGGAAAGTTGAGGTCATGACCGGTCAACGATTGATAAAGCCGACGACAGAAGGAGTCGCTGGTAAATCCAACAACAACGAAGTGAGGTTATACGAAGCCAAGGCTCAGAACAAATGCGAAGAGAAGGTGACGTCACGTGGGACGCAAGCGAGAAGAAACGGTTAGATTTTTGAGAGACCGTTTTCGGAGCTGGAAGTGAACGGTCGCTGACAAAATGCCGTAATGACGACAAAACTCTGATGGGCGTACACGACAATGGGCGCTGATCTACTGTCTGTCTGTCTGTCTGTCTATCAGTCTATCCATCAGTATGTCTATATGTTTATCCATCTATCTATCTATAGTTACTTTAGTTAATATAACTGTCTCGTTCTCGTACATAAAGAAGTATAAATTGTACTTGCGATTACTTAATATTTTTCTCTCAATAAACCTCCATTTCCATAGTCTGTCTTATCTCAATTTTTCTTACCGTCACGCAATTAACAACTGGTAGGCACAATGACGAAATGACGAGGCGGCGCAGAGAAAGAAGAGAACCACAACATGGAAGTAGAGGAAGAAACAAGTGACAATGCAACATATTTCGATTTCAAGAAGGAGAGAAAAAAGGGGCAATGCAAAGAGACGAAGAGATAGAACGATTCTACTTTCACTACTACAGAAAAACGGAGAGAATTTACTACTGCATGTCAACCAAACACAGCTGTTAAATGGCTACGCTTGTAACAAAAAAAGAAGAAGAATCAACCGTAACGTTATAATCTATAGAGCTTAAGTTTTGTGGTTTAAAGATGCTAATGATAGCAGCCCAGGAGTTAAAAATCAATCTTTTTTTATTTGCGTAACAATTCACAAAAATTTGGAGTTCCAACAGCATGGTTAGAGAATATCTGCCACCCAAACCCAGAAACCAACATATTTGTTCATCCAAACGGCCAAGATTTATATTTTCTTCATAATCGATATATAGACCCTGAAACGTGTTTTCAATTATCTCAAACCAAAATCTAAAGTACGTATTGAGATCCCGGCCGACACCAAAAGAAAGAAAGATAGAGTTTAATCTCAGCACTATATTGTATTTCGAACATTGAAAGTAGATCCTAACAGGTAATATCCATCTAAAGTGAGCGTTACTTCTCTAGTCCGTTACTTATTTTAGTAGCATACACTGCGTGAGATTCACCGTTTTTTTACAAATGGCATTCTCCAAAGCTACTACTTCTGACCAAGGCCTTTTCGTTATGTGACCCTAACAGGTGCATATAAGATCTATCCCAGGTCCACTATTTTGTAACTTGATCTGATAAAAGCTAACAAAAGGAGCAACGCGGTGACACTTTAACTGTCTAGATCAAGGGATGCAACGACAGGAACAAACACACACTAACATATTTTATATTTAATGATATATTTGCGTCTGGGTAATAGATACGTTTGCTAGTATTAGTAAGGTGACGAACGACTACAAGCAGGAAAAGTGATGTGTAAGCTTATTTGGTGTTGCTTAATAGTTTTCATGAGTTTTCTGTGACTGTCCGAAGTCACGTTCAAACATAAGATTAAAAGTTCGGCTTGTGATTTGCGACAGTAAAAAAAAGACAAATGTTAGATTACGTTCCAGATACCGCTTACTAAGCTTCGTTAACGCCCAAAATCATTAAAGGCGACATTCAGGAGAAATGAAACTGAAAAAGAAATAGTGAAAAAAAAAAATGAAAGTTTCGTGTAAGAAAAACAATCTAATTCATGACGATCAGAAAGATCTCCGAAATGGTCTCTGTGTTGGCGAGGTCATATAAAAATAATTCAAACGAAACGTGTAATTCAGACGATAATGAGCCCACGAAAAGAATCGAGGCATGGAAACGAATTGGTTCTGTTCCTACTTCAAAAAGACCCGCCACTAAATCGAGGGATTATGAACTCAGTTGGAGTTTTCACAACAGTCATTACTAGTGATAGCTCGGTGAGAAAAACTGGTGACTTTCCCTGGATTCTAAGTGATACCAAACCTCTCCACATTCCCTGTACTCACCTGTCCATCGCAGTATAATTGAAACTCACTTGGTGTTCTTATACCAGCTATTATCAGTGACTAATTCCTGATAGAGGTTGATGGTTTTCCTGTAATCTGAGAGGCAATATGTCTCGTAAATATTCTCTTCTAGTCGAGGTCTGGGTCGTACTATTCATCCTTTCAAACCCTTTGCGGAGACTTTCCGTGTTACCAACCGATGTTGGTGTCACTGTTTTTTGGTTTTCCCATTTGGGGGCGAGGGAATAAAATTACATTCTTCTTCTCCTTTCTCTTCTGCTTTTTCTTTTTGCGTCTTCTTCTTCTTCTTCTTCTTCTTATTCTTCTTCTTATTATTATTATTATTATTATTATTATTATTTTTATCATTATTATTATTATCATTATTATTATTATTATTATTATTATTATTATTATTATTATCATTATTATTATTATCATTACTATTATTATCATTATTATTATTATCATTATTATCATTATTATTATTATTATTATCATTATTATTATTATCATTATTATTATTATTATTATCATTATTATCATTATTATTATTATTATCATTATTATTATTATTATTATTATTATTATCATTATTATTATTATTATTATTATTATTATTATTATTATTACTTACTTACTTACTTACTTACTTACTTACTTACTTACTTACTAATTAGGAATAATCACGAAAGTCATTACCAGTGATCACTCACTAGCAAAAATTGAATTGTGTTACCTGGTGTCTGAGCGACATGTTTTTGTTTATTATTATTATTATTATTATTATTATTATTATTATTATCATTATCATTATCATCATTATTATTATTATTATTATTATTATTAGTAGTAGTAGTAGTAGTAGTAGTAGTAGTAGTAGTAGTAGTAGTAGTAGTAGTAGTAGTAGTAGTAGTAGTAGATATATATGGGCCATTCGGTTCGGGCGTAAATATGCGGGTGAAAATCATCCTAATAAACAGCGCGAATAGTAAAAGGGGGTCCTGCTGAATTTTTGCGCCTTCTTAGCATTAATGTACGACTACTACTACTACTACTACTACTACTACTAATAATAATAATAATAATAATAATAATATGTGAGAAAATTATAATTATTAGACAACAATGGAAACGGAGACTGAAACTGGCGGCTGAAGTAACCTCCTGGCAGAGATAAGAATACAGCATTTTTTCAGAGAGACTTTCTATCACAACTACTTTTTTTCATAACCACGGTGCCACTCAACAACATACTCAGAAGCTGCCATGTTGGATACAAATTTACTGACACGAAATAAAAATAAAAACCACTATGTATATGTATGAGTTTAAACTATTTGGAAAAAAACAGTGAGAAACACTAAAAAACAACTAGAATAGGAAAATGTGAGCTTCTTTAGGAGTGAAGAAGGAAAGGCTCGAAACAATGGAAGGCATAGAACGGCATGCTCAAGACTATGAAGAAATCTGGTCATTTTGTAATCGGACACCAACAGAGATGAACAAAGTCATTAAAAGACAATGCATGAGAAGAAGTAAGCTCCTTGTGACTTAAGCATACAGTAGAAACCTAATGCAGTAACACTAGTAAAATACTCAGATACATGGATCAAAGAAGCATGGGACTAATGACTATGCACAACGAATAGTACCCGAAAGATGATATTGACCGATTCTATGTAAAAAGGAAAAGAAAAGGAAGTAAGACTGCATAGACGATACAATAAAAGGAGTAGAAAATTTCATTACACATAATACACACAGACGGATTACAGCTGGTTAAACTACAGCCAAACGAGCAGCGAAACGGAAAACAAAAAATAAAACGAGAAGAAAAAAAAGCGAAGAGAGAGAGCACCAACTAGACTTTCACTGGTGCAAAGAGTGCTGGAACAGTGAGGAGGCGTATTGTCACTCAAATTCCAAAGAAAACCAACGAGAAATATATTGTAAACGGCTGCTGTGATAACGCAAAATGATTTACAATAGTTATCGAAATAGGAAGAGAGTGCTGGAAATCCGGGGAGACTTGTTGTTACTAAGATTCTAGAAAACCCCACGTGTTATTGACAGTGAGCGATCATTTGTGATGACGCGTGTGAAAACTCCTAATAAGTAAAAGATAATAATTTTTATTTTTTATTAAAAAATGTGCGCATTCTCTGTGAATACAAAACTGATGAAACTTAAGAAATGTAGTAGAATATAGATACGCATCCAATGACGGTCGCATGCTTACAATCGCCGACTATAAACAAGATGGTTGTAGGTTCAATCCCGTCTTGAAACAAATAACTCTCTAGCAACACTGAAGAGCTGTTTATAACTATAACTTCTTTGTAAAATGGTAGGAAAAATCCCAGCAGAGTGCTCGATTAATTAAGAATTAAAGTTAAAAATTAAGAGCATAATATTTATTTATTCTGGTACAGAAAAATTAGTACAACATTCGTACCGTCGGTTTCAAGCAGAGATGACAACAGAAGCTGAAGAGAGCCGGATGGGTAAGACCTTCCGTGCTTGAAACTGACGGTACGAATGTTGTACTAATTTTTCTGTACCAGAATAAATAAGTATATATATATATATATATATATATATATATATAGAGAGAGAGAGAGAGAGAGAAAAGAGAAAGAAAGAGAGAAAAGCTAAATAAATTCGATAAATGTCCGAAAAATGGAAATCATGACGAAAAAAAATCATGATATTTTAGAAAATGATTTAATATTACGGTGTATTTCTGTCATATGCTATGCCCCTTGCACACACACACACACACACACACACACACACACATATATATATATATATATATATATATATATATATATATATATATATATATATATATATATATGTAGCCGCGAGGTTAACACCTTCTGAGCTTCAAACCAATGATACTGATGTTGTACTGATTTTCTGTACCGAATAATATATATATATATATATATATATATATATATATATATATATATATATATATTATTCGGTACAGAAAATCAGTGCAACATCAGTATCATTGGTTTCAATCTAAGAAGGTGTTAACCTCCCGGCTATCTTCAGCTTTGTTTTCACTTGGTAGAGAAAATGGTCTGAGCTTGAAACCAATGGTAGTTATATTGTACTGATTTTCTGTGCCGAATGATAATTAAATATCTTAATTTTGATTTTCTTAATCAATTGAGCACCTTGCTGGGATTTTTCTTACCATCTTACAAAATAAATTATATATATATAATGCAAGGTGTACTCGATAAAAACAGGTTTATTTTTCTTTCCTTAAGCCAAAACTTTTCAAGTATACTTTTAGTGTCATATTTTATTCTAAGCTCCTACAAAGTTGAGCTTTTTCTACTATTTGTGACATGTCTAGCAAGGAATTCCTCCCCCTCTCAGCAAAAAAAAACATACCCATCCCTTCAAATGAAGCTTACATTTGCAAGCTCATACAGTCCGTGAAAAAAATTTATTACCAACGTAAGATGGAAAGCCTTTTACAATGACTTAAACCTCAAATCTAACTACCAAACTGACACAAATAATATTTCCCCTTCAAAGCATCATGGATTTACACTTCCCATGGACTCTCCCAGATAACTAAAAAGATTGGAAAAATTAACTACATCCAGGTACGGTCTTAAAACATCTATTTTCCCTAAACAAAATGAGCACCTCAACAACTTCGAACACGATTTATTCGACTTCATTAGACGTATAAAATTTTAAAAATGCAATAAACATTCTAACCCCTTTATCAAAAAAATCAATAAATTCACCAACAAGATTAAGAAACACCCTAATATAATTGTCCCTGCAGATAAAAACAAAAAACTTTTACAAATTGAAATACACCGACTACAAAAGTTAATCTACAAAGAACTTAACAAATCCTATAAAACTACCTCTAGTAACATTCGCAATAGCATAAACAATGAAGCTAAATCCCTACTAACTTCTTTATATGTCCTTAATTACACGGCAATCTTTACCCCTAGCCATACTTAGATGCACCTTAAAAGATCACAAAAGAGAGTTTCAGAAAACCCCATATATTAGATTAATCTGCCCATCCAAATCTGACCTACGCATCATAAGTAAAAAAAATCTTAGATAGAATCATCCCTAATTTAAAAGAAAAAATCTCGTACACCCTATGGCAATCCTCTGATGAGGTTACCAATTGGTTCCTAAACCTTAGCGACATAAAGCGAATTAAAACCTGAACTTCATTTCGACATAAACAATTATTATCAGTCCATTTCCTCTATCCTACTAAACAAAGATTTAATCTTCGCTAAGAATAACTCAGACATCAAAGCCTTAGAGATCAAACTAATAATTTTGGCCAAAAGATCCCTATTAGAATTTTACAATAAATTCTGGACTAGGAAAGATACCCCCAATAATTTTTATATTACTATGGGAGCTTCGAACTCTGCCCAGGTTACTCACCTTGTAGGATTATACAGGTTATACAGGAACGACGCACTTTTTGTATCTAGGAGGAGATCGAGGCAATACCATTAAAAATCTACACAACTTCTTTAAAAACTTCGGATTAACCATCACTATAGAACCTGAGAAAAGAATATCTAACTTCCTTGACCTACATTAGACCTTAACTCCGAAACCTTTAGCCCCTACCACAAACCAAATTAACCCTCTTCTACGTACATAGGCTATCTAACCACCAAAACTCCATCATTAATTCAATAGTCCCTCTAGTCTCTAATAGAATTTCAAAGTTATCTGCTAATAAATTTATCTTCGAACAAAATTCCAACTTCTGCAATAACGCACTACTTAATTCGAGATACACTGATTAAATTAAAAACGAAGATAATCCTTTTATCCAGAAAAACAAACCTTTAAATGTAATTACACACAAAATGGAAATACAGGATAAAAAGCGGACGAATACTAGACTAACAAAGAAAACCAAAACATATATAAATAAACCCACAACAACTATCAATATTGACAAACTAGCTGACCCTCAAGAACATAGTAGAAATAAAAGAATTAGTAGAAAGAATAGTATTTGGTTTAATCCACCCTATAACTGCAATGTGAAAACAAATATCGCTAAGGAATTCTTCAAAATTTTAGATAACTCAGTCAAGCACCTGCATAAATACAGCACTATTTTAGATACAAAAACTCTATTAAAATGTCCTTCTCCACAATGCCCAATATAGCACAAACTATAATCATATCTAATTTTAAAAAAATTAAATCTGCCCAGCAACCAGCACCCACTATACCCCTTACTAATAATTTTAACTGCTGGAAATCCAGAGAATGCCCGTTAAATAGCAATTGCATACAAAGTAACGTCATATACGCTTGAACTGTAAAACAATTCCCCCAAAATACCATTATGCGTGCAGACACCAACATACAAGTTCTCCCCTCACCCTATAGTTCTCCACATCCCTAACTCCCTGTACCAAACGACACTCTAAATAACACCTCTTGCACTAACCAACAAGACCCGCTAACTAACAATAATCTTGATCTCACCCCTCAAATTATCTCATCTTCTCCACCTAACAATTCCAACTTAACTTTGGCCCAGAACTTGAACATACAAACCCAAAACATTCCCGATATTATAAATAACACAAATACTATAATAACAACCCCATACAAAATACACACTTACATTGGGGCAGAGGCCTTATTCATTAAGACATATCTACTCTTTCAAACACAATAATAACAATGCCACTGGCACCTCTCTATCAAATATAAAAAAGCTTTAACAGTAAAAACACTCCGTACTCCCTACATTGTGCAATATTAAAAAGGTCTAAATCCTACACTCCAGGGTCAAGTTTCTGCCAACTATGTACATTAGAAACATTTATGATAGCTACAGCAGCTGAAAACATAAAAATTATTAACTTTAAAAATGAACTTATTTCAAATTGCAGACACAACCGAAAATTTAAATACATTAATTTCATTACTCCATCTGATACCCCTCCTCCCAGCTAACAACCCCCTCTCTAACATTAGACTAATTCTTAAATTTTATAATTTGTTAATTTTTTAACTCTTACCTTTTCCAACCTAACAAATAACCATCCCAATAACATAGCGTGTAATCCCCTGTGCACCTAATAACTCAATTAACCCATAACACTTAATGTAAATTGAGAACTAATATTATTCTCCTCCACTAATCCTTAACCGCTTCTACTTCAACACTCTAATTCCTATTTCTTTTTTTTTTTCAATTACTGGTCAACCCTCGTACACATTCATCCATTATTTTTTATCTCCCTTGTTTACGATCAATCGATTCTGCATACGCTTCGCCTTACCGACAATATATTTCTCATAGATTCCATTACTCTCACCTTTAAACTACGCTCACTGGTTACTCCTATAATTGTTCATTTGCTCCCCTTTAAAGTCTATCTATTTCAACACACTAGTTCATCACTTATGTTACATAATTCAACCCAATCCTACCTCATAATCCTTATACTAGAACTCAATTGTTGCAAGCAGACAAACGCTGTTCCCAATCCTAACTTCAGTTATACATTAAAGTATCTTATTTAGTAATGCATTTAATATTTACTAACTAGGAATTCTTTAAAGTCTTTAAACATTAAACTCTGAAATACTAGTTTTTGTCCGAATTATTACATATTAAACACGTAAATTCCAGATTTCCAATCGTCTGAACCCTAATTTCCCAACTTGGACCCTTTTAAACTTTCTGAATTATATATAAGTTTGTATAAAAATCCGTTTTAATTACGGAACCTCCCTTCAGAACTACTTACTTACTGACCTGAACACTTATGTTTTTATCTTATGATAGCCACACCCCAACTCCTAAGTGACGCCAGCCTAAACCTCACATCGGTGTATTGCTTACTAACATGAGCAGTAACCAAACAAACCCTTCCCCTTCTATTTTCACAGCCCAGCCATAGTTCATTTAACTAACCCTATCATCCACCTCCTTTATCTCTGCCCCTCTCCCCACTTCTTTACTTGGCCTCGTCTCCGACCAGAGGTCTCTCACTTTTCTTATACTCGATTGAAGTCACTACTTAAATTCCCGACCGCCTGCGTTTAATATATACATTTCAAACTCAACTCCTTAAAAACTACTTTCATTCTCGGTCTACGGAAGTATTTTAAAGTGGCCCTAATTCTCAAAATTACATCCGAATACGTGCGTTCCATCTACGATTGAACTAAGCATATTTTCTATTGTATTTACTTCATTTTGAACACTTTCAACGCTGCCTTCACGAAACCCCTTTTTTCCATCTTTAAATCTCCTTTCACCGGACACTTTATCTACGGACATTCACCAACTGGACAGACTCCATATTTTTCCACGCACACTCTCACTCTCAATTATTTTATATTGTTTCAAATTTTGAATTTTGGCTTTTCCACTGCTAACTTATCCGTAATTCCTCTGATGATAAGATTTTAATCTTTGAAAAGCCTTGGCTAAACGAAAGAAAAATAAACATGTTTTTATCGAGTACACCTTGCATTGAACAATGGAAGTTGAAATAGATTTGTCATTCGTACTTCTTTATCTCTCTTTCTTTCATTTATCTTTATAATTGCTCTCGTATATTGAGCTTAAACCATTTCACTATAGGTTCTATCTACTAAAAGTATACTTTTAGTTTCATATTATATATATATATATATATATATATATATATATATATGTG
>OY744521.1:88344697-88347197 GCA_963556195.1 Sepiola atlantica | reverse complement strand
GAGCAAAATATTCATTAATGTTACAAAAGATCAGATCAACGTAAGCCTTGAATGAACCCAGATCGAAAATGATGTTTTCTTAGGTTTATTCATATTCATAAACAAATCGCTCCCGGCCATCCTCAGCCATATTTGATCTTTTAGTCCCATCTCCTCCTAATTATTTTCCTGTTTATAATTTTCTCGAAATCTCTTTTTTCGATCTTCTGCGGAATGACCCTTACTAATGAAATACCGAAATTAAAATTTTTTTTTTTTTTTAAACAGAGAACGTCCCCTAGAATAACCTACAGCTTCCTTTGAGATCAGATTCGGCTGAAAATGGCCGGGAGCGATTTGTTGATAAATATAAATATATCAAAGAAACATTATTTTTCAATCTGGGTCAACTCTAGGCTTCAAACCTATGGTAACATGTTGATTTAATCTGATATTCTGTAACATTATTAACAAAGTACTACTTTATGTTACCCATCTTAGTGAATTTCACACAGTCGCACTTTTCTTTTGCGTCCATTTTTTACAAGGGGAAGGTTTTCCGAAATATCAAATGATGTCTAATCATCATCCAGACATCACACACAGCTAACACCATACTTGCTATTTATGTAAGATTGAAAAGAAAAATAAATAGATAGTTGTAAGTCCTATCCTTCGATTGTTTATTTTTGTTCTTTCCAGCTTCTCATCAATCCGGCTCTCTGCATTGCCTTCAGCTTTCTTAATACTTTTATTACAATTCCCATTCTCTCTCTCCCTCTCTCTCTTTATATATATATATATATATATATATATATATATATATATATATATATATATATATATATATCAAATACTTATATAGAGACTTTTAAGAAATATAAAGCGTAATGTTTATTTAATTGTTATTCAAATAAATATCGTAAGTGAAACATATACATGTGATATTGTTTGTTTACAACTGGGAATTATTTTTTAAAAAAACGAAAAACAGTTTCAAAACAAAGATTGCTATTTTTAGTATCTCATTCTGGCTGCTGATGCATCTATGATCCATAATTATGATTGTTATGTATTGACAATGTTCTAATATGAGAGACAATTTTCTAATATGAGAGACAATTTTCTAAAATCCAAATATTTTAGCAAATGTTGATTATTTTTAACCCTTCTAAAGATGCGTAACAGCACAAAATTAAAGGTCTTCTGAGCCATTATCCTTAGTCATATAATCTGCATTCCAACATAACTTTCGCTATACCAGTAGGCTTTTCATAGTTTCAAGATATGTTGAGACTGTGTGATCGCACAAGATCAGTGAATCTATCAACGGGGGCTTCGTTTCTAGCTCAATAGCTCTTGATATATCAAACGCGTCTGATAGGGTATGGCAGAAAGGTTTGCTTCACAGGCGTGTTAATTATAGAATTTCTGGAAATACCCTCTCAACCACATTTCTCCCCAATGGGTTTATAAAAGTAGTTGCTGATGGACAGAAGTCTGAAGCAGATAGTGTCAATGCCGACGTGCATTAAGGATCCATTCTGGGCTCAAACTTCTTATTGATCCTCATAAATTATCTTCCAAATAGCATTCTGAGATCATTCGTCGACATCTATGCAGAAGACACAACTATCTATGGCAGCATTTCGAAGAGCGTTGATGATCAAGACTCTCTGTTATATGACTTGCAGCACGTGGCGCAATGGGGGGGGGGACTGACTTGTTACTTTTAACACCTCTAAAACCGAGCCTCTCCCCTTTCACCACCTACGCTTAGATCACCATTTGAACTGAATAGCTATATCCTTCAGAAAGTCCTCTTCTTTGATAAGCTTCTAGGACTGACTTTATCTTCATGCCTGAAATAGAAGATTTGCATTAAATTTGTTGCTAAGGTCGCTGGGAAAATGGTTGGATCATTCTACTGCCCCAGAAAGTACCTACCCCCCCCCCACAACGCAATCCTCTACTTCTATGAGAACCAGACACGTGGAGTACTGCTGTCATATCTGGAAAGGCGCTGCTCGGAGCATTCTTTCTTGTGTGACAAAGTACAAAACCGACTTCGTAACCTAGTGAGGGTGATCTATTCTCTACCCAGCAGCCTCTTTCACACAGAAGAGATGTTGCTAGCCTTTCCTTACTGTGTCGTTATGTTCATCGTATGTGCTCGACTGAGCTCCATTCTCTGGTAACCCCTGTAAAACATTCACAGCAAAAATCTCACCTAGTTACAAGAATAACAAAAGATTTTCTTTTCTCTTTTTCTGTGCCAAAAACAAAACTGAAACTTCCACGAAAAAATGTTCTTTTCTAGAACATCCCACATGTGACACAAGATACCGCGAGTCTGATTCCCAACCGACTAGGACATATTCCTCTTCAAGTCTAATGTAAACAAATACTTGTTGAACTGTCCTCTTGGATAATCAATTTTTCTTAACTAATATTCTGTCTATTCCACTCATTGTTTCCAATCATCTCGTGATGGCGATCATCATCCAACTGAAAATCTATT